>CM027582.2:5166600-5740625 GCA_015852605.2 Populus deltoides | reverse complement strand
ATTTGAATTGGTAATAAGCATTACTTATTGTGTTCTTTTGTTTTGTAGGTGTGGTGTGGTATAAGTTATCACTTATTTTGGAGAACTCGACTTAGGAATAAAGAGTCATTTACCGGCACAACAAAAAAAAAAAAAAACTAATGTCAAAAGATGTACTGCAAAAGAAATGGCGCTAAGACCACAAGGATCTAGATCATTTACATCAGAAGACATTATACATGGAAAAATGGTGGAAAGCTTTTAACTTAACAATATAAAGAAGGAAAACACATGCAAAAAAAATCTAACAACATAAAAAGATCTAAAATAAAATTGTAATTAAAAATATATTGAGGGTGAAAAATCAAGGATAAAAAAACAAAGGGTGACTAAAAAGAAAAGTTAGAGTGTTAAATTTTTTTTTAAAAAAATAACGCCCAACAAAAAAGGGGAAAAATTAAATAATGAGGAAAAATAGAAAATAAAAAATAATACACCACAAAAACCAAGATAGAAGGGTGAAGTTCAAACAAAAAAAAAAACTTTTATAAATGGCTAAGAAAAAAAATAGAAATTAAAAGAACAAGGATCAAATTAAAAAAAATATATATGACAACAAATGAAAAGAAATAAAAAATTTATTAAAAGACTACATGACAAAAAAATAACAAATTAAAAGAAAAAGACATAAATTTTAATTGAGGGTTAAACTGAAAAGAAAAATAATTGTAGCAAAAAAAATGAGTAGACCAAGTTAAAAATAAATAAAAATACCATAAACTTTGATTGAAGGGGGAAATAAAAACTAATAAAACTTTTATAAAAAAGTAATAAATAAAAAATCAAACTCCAAGCAAAACTTAAAAGTAATTAAAAACCAAAATGAATAAGGGACCCAAATTAGTAAAACATAATAAAGGACAAATTGAAATGGAAAGGACAAATCTGAAGAAAGAAAACTTTGGTAAAAGTGGTCAAAGATGAAAAAATTAAAAATTAAAAGAAAACAAACCGGTAGAAAAAAAAAAAAACAAATAAGACTAACACTCTACAATGTTTTAAGGGAGGAGATATGAAAAGAAGAAAAAGAAAAAAAAGACTCACTAGAATATAAACCTAACAACAATCATCGACACACACGTTGTGACCATGTAATTTCGAGAGAGAGGACAAAGTAAAGGCATCTCAACGACACGCAGTAGAAGGTTAGTGGTCCAACCACCAAAAAAAGGCACCCATAAGTAAGTATGAAACCGTTAAGCAAGACAACACTACCAAGTAAGGCAAGAATCCCAAGAGCTAACAAATTTTTGGGAATTTTATAATTTTAATCTTGGTTAAAAGATCATAATGACCCCGGAATAAAAAAAGCACATAAAAAAAACCAACATAAAAAGCCAAAAATAAGCCTCAACCCAAGGGTTGACTCCGAATTTATGGGGACGATTTATGTAATCTTAACCATGTATCTAAAAAAATGAAAAAACCCAAAAATCACCCTAAGACACCCCATACATATATTTTTTTTTTATCTCCAATGAAAAAATTTTAGTATTTTTACTTTTTTATGAAAAGAAAAATGAAAAAAAACTTCATTACCCCCTATCATCCAAACCAAAATGTTTTTGGTTTGAGGACCAAAATTATAATTTCACAATTCTATCTCACTATGCACATATATCAAGTGCTATAATATTTTACACTATTCAAAAGACCCTTCCCTTTAGTTTGTTCTTTTATTCCACATCAATTAAACTTTTCCTTATCAACAATTACATAATCATTATAAAATACAACCTATTATCATAATATGAATTTTTTCACCATCTTGGTTAACCCATTCAACGATATAAGTTTCTCTAGATCCATAATAATATATCTTTTATATATCAATCTTGTTCAAAGACATCGTTTTAATTTACTACATTTCCATTCTAAAGATTCACTATCAAGCGATAATCATTTAATCCTACCATACACGCATGAGCGTATACACATGCACACTCCTTTATGAGGCAGATTATAAAAAAAAAGTTATAAGAAAGATATATATTTGAGTATAACTTTTATCCTACCTTGAGGTATGTATATGCAAATATATATATATATATATCCAAAAAGCATATCATATATATACTATTTTTTATCCCACCCAAAGGTATGTGTATTTTTCTTGTCCCCGCCCCTAAAAAAAAAAGTCATATTTATAGTCACTCATTTCCCTCGCTCAAGGCATATAAATATTATTTTCTTATAACTTTTGCTCGGAAAGAAAATTTATTTGTTATAAACCTGCATGTAATTTAATCGGATAATATTAACTAAATTAATTCCTTAAGATAAGGGATGAATCTTTACCTAAAGCCTCCAATACACGTAATGTAAAAGCAAGTCTCTCTTCGACATCTCCCCTATCCATAAGGATATGTAAATCAACACTAAATTATTTACGTTCAATCAAACATAATCATTCATCTTATTATCACCTATATCTCGTACTAAATATCACACTCAATATGCTACCTTGTTTCTAATTTCTCAATATTCAAATAAACTCATTTTACATGCCATAATACATCATATTAGATTTGATTTTAAGGCTTTAACTAGATTTTAAACATACATAAATTTTTAAATTTATATTCTAACTACTGAATTAATGACTAACTATGAAATTCATACAATGTTACATATGTACATGTACTCATTCACATCTCTAATCTACACCATGCTTAATTTTAATTTTTTTCAATTTTTAATTTCCATAATCCGTAATTTCAAGAATTCTCTCCTTCATGATTTATTTGAAACAAAAATTAGTTTCACAATCTAGACCCCAATTTTCCCTAATTAAGTATCCGAATTTAGATCCATCTATTTCCTGAAATTTAAAACACAACATATAATATCGAAGGACCACCACCATTTTCTCCCCATAATCCTTCTCATTCCTTTCAAGCCTCTATCTAACCACTAACAACCAAGGTCAATTGTTTTAGGTCAACTCATTAGTAAACATACATAATTATCACAACACTCACAAATCACAATTTCATGCTTAAAGTATTAGAATTTTCTCCTAATTTTCTCCGTGTCAATTCGACCATACACACCCTAAAAAATACATGTACGACCTAAACTTTTTAATTGATTTATATACATTAATTTCGAAACTACCAAATCGGACTTCATATTTAATCAATAATGTAACATTACAACAATATCAATTTATTAGGTTTTCTTCTTTTATACCTCTTCCTAAACATATGTATAACATACAAGTCGGATAAATATTAAACTATTTTACCTTTATTATACATACCAATTAACCTTTACAACCCAATTAACACAAAAATTTTATACAACACAAATTTCCCTTGTCCCTTAAATTTAATATCTATATGGTCAGCTATCACCCTTTTGAAACCAAGTGGTTTTTATTCTAATTTATCCCAAATTTATTGTCATCTATACCTATAATTTCCAAAGTCTTATGTAATAAATCGAATTCATACAACACAAATATTTCCCCCAACAATTTGTATGTTACAACTCAACAAAACAACATCTGATACACTTAACATAAATGAACTCCCTCATAGGAAGTTCCAACAAAACTCTGTCCACCAACTCTCTTTCTCTCCCTTACTAAAAAAGCTATTTGTTTCTTCTTATTTTCTCAACTTCTAAACCCTATCTCTACTAAGCTTAGCGTGTTTGCTTGGTGATTTGATAGAACTCAATAACTTCTAACCTCCATCAACTTGATCGAAAGAAAAAGAAGAGAAGAGAGAGACTTGAACTCCAATAAGCCAAAAAATGGCTTATAGTCGATATGGGTTTAACTTTAAAGGAGGAGGAGATTTTTCATTCATTAATTATTAATAATGCCCATTTAACCTTTTTATTATTTCTTCTAGTTATAATAATATAACATATTTTAATTTTTTTAACTCAAGGCATAATAAAGCTTTCCCTAGAATTCTCACTATTTTCATGTTTAAAGATTATAACAAACGTAAACGGTTTGTACACTGCAACCAACACTGTTTATGATAGTTTCATCCATTACTTTATGGTAGAGTTCAAGACCAATATACCTGAGGATTTTCTACCACCATCCAGTCAAGTGAGAGAATTACTTTTAAATAATTATTTTTTGCTGATATATACTTAATTTACACAAAGTTTACACATGCTCAAGCAACTTTCAGTAATCGTGGCCAAAATCGATCGCGGGAAAAGATATTAGCCATCATTTTCTATTCTATAGTTAATCATCTCCAAAAGAGGATGGTAAAGTCATATGATAAGCAAGCCACCTAAAGAATTTAAAGAAAGTGACTTAGTGTTAAAGAAGATTTTTCCAATACTAAGGGAAGGAAAAAGAAAATGAAATATCCAACTACGAAGATCCTTATATGATCAAGAAGGCTTTTTCAGTAAGAGTACTCATTTTATCTTATTACGGATGGGATGATCTCCTAAGCATACGTAAATTTCGATATGTAGAGAAGTGATATGCACAAATGTGTTAATTTCAATCCAAAGTAATAAAAATAAAAATTCAAGCCAAATATCTCTTTTTTACGCACCTTGTGAAAGTTTTGTTTCTCATTATCACAAACTACCACATTTTTTGAGTGGTATATTTTCAAAGCTACAAATTATAAACTCACAATCACACACACATTACTGTGATCTCATATTAATATGGTATGATGAGCTAATAGGCCGTAAATATAATAACTATATGGTAAATATTGCTGATTGGAGAAAGATTATCTCTGATTATAAATGCATGTGTGGCATTTCTCGACAAACTTAATTGTATATTGATTTAACAACAACTTGACGCTTGCTTATAAGTAACATTTTGATATCTCATTCTAACTACTCTTAGCAAATGGGATGGAAAAATTTGTTAAAGAAATGTATAGGTTAGGATCCAAAACATGATGTACAAACACACACAAACTAGGAGCAAACTAAAGTCATAAAAAAGATTGACAAAACCTAAAGTAAAATTTCAGGTAACGAAGATTTCACACCGTAACATATGATTCGAAAAGCCCAGCACTTTGCTAATTTCATAAACCCAAATAGTAAAGGCCACACGCAAACTTAGAGGAAAAACCAAGCGGCAAATCAAAACAAAACCATAATGGAAGATCAAAGAAAAAGCCGGTCCCAGAAGCTAATGGGAATGGGAAGGGCAAGAATACCTTTTATAACAAGTGGCAATGAAAGTTGAGCATCAAGGAGCTGCATAAAAAACAAGAGTCCATGCGATATGATGGATAATCCATGGAAAACATTGCAGGAGCACCCCCGAAGTGATCCTAGTCTTTTGGAAACCCTCTAAATATATATTTTGAGCCTGTGAATTCTTCCCCTATCATAGGATGCGTGTTCAACCTAGTATATATGGATTTACAAGTCTCTTTCTTATCAAATAGTGATATATATGTCAATATTGATAACTTGAGAAATTGTTTTATATAATTTTGTTGATATTTTATTATTATTATTATTATTGGTGTTAATGCAATTTTTAAACACCCTGAGATAAAAGTAGATAGTTGGCAAACCCCGTGCATATACATTTATTTCTAATACTTGAATTCATTGAATCGGAGAACATGTCTAGCTAGTTATATCCATCTCCCTTGTAAAAATAAATTGCTAGGAAATTCCTAAATGCATGTCTTGTTGAGTTGGGATCTATTTTACGGACGAAATATAGAGAGACTTATTATAGGTTAAATTTTATTGTTTATTTTATTTTTCAAGTTTATGCATAAATGAGACAACATTCCCCATGCAAGTTACAAGTTCTTCTGTTCTTAAACAAGGAAAAATAAAGAAGTGCTTGCATAAGTTGGAAGAAAATGTCTAAAGCAACACACAGCAATTGCTATTTCTTCGGATGACTGTGACTGTTTGAAAAGAAAATTGCAAAAATATATTATAATTATAAGCACAACATCAATCTCACCTACAGTGCTCTTGTTTTTTTTATTCTTCCCGTTACATCTTAGGTTTCTTTTGGTTTTTATTTTTGGCTTTTTTTGCTGGGAGGTGAAACCTTGTCTTTCTTTTGGGGACTTGGGACAGTAGGTTTGTTTTTCGGACTGAAAACTCTACAATTTTTCCTCACTTCTCCACCATTTCCAATAAGAACCCCAACGCTCCCCATCTTCACCATTGCATTTCCAAAACTCTGCTTAAATCCATATTCCCATCTCTCGCAAAACGTGAAACGAAACCAGAAGTAGAGCTATCTATGGCAAGTTCCTGGTCAATATGCATTATTCCCCTCTTCAGAAGGAGCTGTTTGTAGAACTCATTATCAACCACAAAACCTGTGCCTTGGTCCAACAATAGAGTAGGGTCAGTATTTGGATTAGTACAGACATTACTCAGGGTTGGCAGCTTTAAATTAGTATCCATTGATGGATCATTTTGAAGACGATCACTGAAGAAACTACAATGTGCAACACTAACTGTATGTGCACCTAAAAGGATCACCATTTCTCCAAGGGTTAGACCTTTTGCTCTGAAAATTCGAAATGCTTGAGACACGTCCACTTGGGGTCCAGGCAAGTTCATTATCACCCGCTCTAGAGAGTCAGCCTGTCACGTCTTCCTGTAGGCACAGTGTGTTTGGTCCTCCAGCAAAGAACTACAGCGTCTCTGGTTGCAACTGTACGATGTCTGCACATGAGGACTTTTTGAAGGGTATTTAGCTCTAAGGCTTTCTTGATCTCATCAATAAGCTCGTATCGCGGACAGTCTGGTTCGGTCCCGCAGCTTTCTCTGCTTGGTTTTGAGTAGTGAATCTATAAGAATAGATGCATCACATCCCCGTAATAAGAAGTTGCTCGAGTTACCTTTATGCATGAATCTATGTAACCCAAATTGCGCACACGTTTACATGTTTATTGCACTAAGATTTGTAACATTTTACCCCGAAGAGGCAAAGTTTATGAGAATACCAAGCTAAATAATTAATCTGTTGCTCTATAAATCTCAGTAGTTTGCAAGTAGGAAAATCTTACTCTAACGAAGCAATCATGAAAATGCATGCGAAGCAAGGCTGCGGTTACGGATTTATCTGCGTTGAACCGCTTTTGCACTGCCCGAAAAATGATAGATTCTGCAGTCAGGGCATGTTGGTTTGTAAACCCAACTCTTAGATCGGCTAATACAGCCGGAACAATGAAGAGAATGAGCAGAAATGAAGATTTCATTCCCATTTTTCTTATCGAGTACAAGAGGAAATTCCTGAACTTTCAAGTTTCAGCTATGGAGTTGATGGCCACTTTGAGGGTATTTATAGATGAAGAGTTTCAGACAGGTGCAGCACGACTAGTTTTTTGAGGGAGGCAAGGCTCCTACTTAGAAGTTTTTAATAATCTTTTCAAAGAACTTGATTTTTGAAATGGCTATACCCTCCCAGCATACACCAAAAGATGCCCTTGTTTTGCAGCTAGCGAATATTGCTAGTTTCCTAAGATAAAAATAATTGCTTTGACTATGAAAACAAAACAAATCTCCACACCAATGCAATTAAATAAGAGTTTTTATATTAATTAAATGGATGAAGCTGGATCATTAAAACGATAACAACAGGCAAATCTCAAGGCCGGTGAGAAAATAATGATGATAAAAAATAATATCATCTTCTGACCATCTGTATATTTGCCAAAAATTCCGAAACCATTTGTCATTCCTCTCATAAAAAAAAATAATTAAATTTTGTTTATACCTGCTACTGAGATTGAGAAGTCGTCAGCTGTCTACAACTTGCAATGTGAGATCTCCAAATACTAAGAACATATCGATGACAAGACTATATATAATTGATATTTAAGTATATTGATCATAGAATTAATCTCCAAATGCCTCTCATCATGCTAGTCCTAGCTAGGTATAATGAAAATATAGTAAGAGAATCACAGGATCAACAAAATCTTTGCAAGTGTCTAACTTGAAAGCTGTCAAAAGTTTTTTAAGATCATCCTTTGTACAAGCAGATAATTAGTGACCCGTGATCATCGTGATTCCGCAGAGTTAATCTTAAAGAGCAGCCGTCAAGGAAAGTAGAAACAAAGTTTTGTTTTTGTAACGCAAAATAAACGAGTCAATCAATTTGTGGGTATCCACAACGATTTTGGGTCTCTTTTCCATCCAAATGGTACTGGCACTGTCAAAACTTTTAAGTTTTGGTTTCTGATATTCCGCATTGTAAACCTAAGGAAATTAATTCATGTACTGATGAAATTACAGACTTTGAATTTATTTCCCCACAATTGTCTTTCAAATTTGAAGGCGGCCATATCTGTGAAGAATCGAATAGTCATGCCCTTCGAGTTTCCTACCAGGAAAAACAAAAGATTATATTTTAAAAAAAAAATCTGTAACTGTCGAATCATTAATGAAATGACAAGGGAACATGCCTGCACGTTGAATGCAATTATTTGCCCGTTTCTACGCAATACAAGCGTAAAAGAAAAGTTGTAGGATGCTAAGTTTATTCTCAAATATATTTTTACAAGGTTGACCTGGATTCAGCATCCAGGATGGTTCTCAAAATGTGGACGAAATTTGATGGTAGCATGCTAAGACCACAGCTATTCTGTCGGTAAAAAACAAAAAAGAAGGAAAGGAGAAATTAAAGGGTAAATGTTCTCTTTACGAGTCAATGGAAAGCTTATTTCAAAGGGTAAATGTTCTCTCTCTCACACACACACACAGTGACTTGTACAGGGCCATCACTGTGTCCTGCTGTTCATGTCAAACTTCTGAAATAAACCCATCCCGCTGGGAAAAGTAGGAAGAAAAGAAAATTGGGGGGAAGGGAAAATATGGCCCCTAAACTATTGTGTTTGTTCCAATTGAGTCTCCATCCCTAAACAAATAGCTATCAATAGTTCTCATTTCCGAATGTCAATTCTGAAGCCGTTTCAGTTTTCTATTGTTACAAGAGACTACGATATAATTAAACAGAATTTGTAATATAACATAAAATTTAATAATTATATAATAAAAGATACCCATTATTGATGCATTCACTGCTAGATAAAACTCTAGTGTAAGTAGGAATCCTTGATAAAAACAATTTGTGTTAGACGAGTTAGATAGAATTCTTATTAGATCGTAGAGCCTGTAATTTTCTATAAATATAAAGATATTCATAATTACAAGTGTGTTAAAGGGTGTGATCGATCAATTAATAAGAGCCCGGAGGTTAAATATTTGTGTTTTAGTTTCAAACATTTGTTGTCAGAGCTTGAGTTGATTAGGATAACAAAGAAGCAACAACTGTCTTATGAAAACCAGACACAACAGCTTCACTTTTGGAGCAGCAAAATCTCCAAGCAACAGTAGAAAAATGCAGTAGCAGTCCTTCGAGCATAACGCAGCAGCAGCAGAGCATAGACACAGACTCCAAGAGAGTAGCAACTCCATACATAGCAGCAGTGTCAACTTAATTCGCAACAACAAAAATCATAGCAGCCTCCATTGACAAGATTTTTTAAGGAATGAGAGATTGACCAATTAGGTATCGACAAGGTGAAAGGAATGATAGGGTTAGTTTATTATTTTTCCACAAGCAGAAATGGATTATAATCTACCAAAAATCCTTACTTGAAGAAATAAAGCTTTGTGTAGTGCGCAATGGAAACTACAAGCTTTATCCAACAAGAAGATTTATTACCGGATAAAAAAAAATGAAATTATCCTTAATAATCTCTATTTCATGCACGAAAGAACATTAAAAAAATGTTTATAATTAATGCTCTGACTATTTATCAGCAAAAGCTAGATATGCTTCATAAAGTAAAACTTACTTTAAAAGATTTGGTTCCATTAATCAACAGATTACTGGATTAAGATCAATTAAAAATATATATTAAAGTCACTTGCAGTACTTTGCAAACAAAATATAGAAAAAGTCACTGTCAAATTGGTTTTATTTTTGAAACTAGGAAATTACTTAGTGTTTTCACTCATGAAGATCTTGTTTTAGATCCTCGTTGTTAAACTGTTTAAGCGAGATTATTAGATAAAATCCTGCTGATCTCCTGTTATCTGTCAAATTCAGGATTTTGGCTGGTCTTACGTTTTAGATTAAAAGCAATACAATAAGGCAAGTACTGTTTGCTTCTTTTGCTCAAAATATTATTCTGCTCAATTCTTTCATGTTCCAAACTTTCAAAGGAAACTTAGAAATTTCCGCGTCTTATTTATTTATTTATTTTGGTTCTGTTGTCAAGCAGCATAGGAGCCTAAAACTCAAGCATATCATAAGATGCGACTTCAAAAATCTTTCCCAAGAGCAATATTACTTGACCCACATATAATTGTGCTAAAGGGCGTTTGATTTTGAAAGTTGAACTGATAAACATGCTGGAAAGGTCGTAAAGGACACAAAAACCCTTCCCCTGACAACATTTTCTGAAGGGTTTAAAAGCAAGAGTTGGAATCTGCTCTAATCTGTTTAATGATGATAAGAATGACTTTTACGGCTTTATCTAGGAAATTGCTGAAACCATTCTTTCCAAGGAGATGACTCACAAGGCACATATTCCTTAAGAGTGGTGGAATCGTTCCTGACATAGAAAAATGGAACATTTTTTGGCAATAAGCAAAGGTTCAAAGATGAGCTTTATTATGATTAAAGAAAGCATGTAAATGGAACATACACTAACTTAAAAAAAGACAAGATCAAAAAAACAAACTCACCATGTTTTAAAAGGTTCTCCCCTGTTGGAAGTACCTGACTGGCACAAGGAAATGCATTTGATTACTTGAATCCATAGACAAAAATTGACTTGCCTAGAGCAGATGTTTTAGACTAGTTTCTTTGTAAATCAACAAGGAAGGAAAATTCTTTTGATTGAGGATGGCCTTGAAAGCTGTGACAAAATATTTGGGAGGAAAAAAGTGGACAGATGGAGACTTACCATCGAACTGTTGAGAATTTTGACCACCTTTTCACAAATGAAGCAAGGAGAGTGGAATCCTACATCATATCGAGTAAAATTGTCTGTTGTGGGAGATATGAACTGTAAAGTGCAAATTAATTTCTGCGAACCTAGATATATTGCAAGACTTTATTAAAAGTTCCAGTGGTACCAGCAGGCGTTACAACATGTCGTGTATCCAAACATGAGCAGGAAATGCGTTGTTTGCTTCCTGATTCTCTCCCTTAAATGTGACATCTCCACCATGGCAATCTTCACCTGCATCACGTCTGGAGTGTCAACCTGGGATATTCTTGAAAAGTACATAAAATGATCCGAAATGCCTGCTAAGCTTGCACAACAGACAGAAATATATATTTTGGAAGGATTGAATAATCTTTGATTTCTCTCTCCAAATTATATGACTCATACTATAGTACACTTTTTCGTTTCTGAGACACATCATTCTTGGAGCCCCTAGCTATGAAAGAACTTCAGGTGAAATTTACTCTGAGCCTAGGTATGACCTAAATTACTCAACTTTACAAACTCGGGCATAAAAGATTCAGTAAACAAGTGCAAAATAGTACAACTCTAGAAGAGATTTACTATTCCAGCTGACATGGTTGAGAACTAGCAAACGAGAACACAAATTACAGCATTTGAGAAAAGATACTGGACTTCAGAAAACTTTGGTTAGCCTTCCAATGGATGATGGCTTTAATTTATACATACAGGCCAGAGCTTCATCTTATTTTTCTGCAGATTCCAAGCAGTAAGATAGGTATGAGTGTATTAGTTGAACCTAAAATAGGCCGCGGACCATAACCACCACGCATTAAACAACCCCTGTTATTTACAATGACGACTTGAAGCACCGCTGATCATGTAGCAATTGATTATGAAGAACTTGCCTTTCAGACTTCAATCAGAATTAGTTGAGCAGAAATCTCATGCGCTGTGAAGGAAAATAAATGTGGTATACTCTCCACAGAAAACACGTCCCCATGGTTATGCCTAGAGAAGATCATTGGACGCAAGTGAGGTTCACAATGGAAAATCTCAGCAGGTGTCCTTTAGCCACTCTCCTGGAATGTATGAGAGCGAGAAAGAGCTGCTGGGTTTGCTTCCAGTACATGAGTGATATCAGATACATGGCCATAGCATTCTGCTTTGGTTTCAAAATTCTTGAAGATAGTAGTACCTTTTGATGCGGGATCCTTCTTGGTCAGGCTTAAGACCTAAAGTAGCCCATAAAGGACTCTTCGGAGCCCTCACTTGGGTCATCAATTCTTAGTGTTTTTGGGACCAATATACATTTCTCCTGCCTTCTCTTCTTCCATAAATTTTGAATCTCTAGAATGCTTGCCTAGGGTTGGTGAGCCATTTCCTGAGCAGCAACTGGTGTTAGCAGAGGTTGATAGAGAAAGGCAGCCATTCGATCCACTCAATGATACATTTCTTGTTCCAGCAGCCCATGTGGGCATGCAACCCCAATAAGAAGCAGGTACAAATTGTAGAGGAATGTTTGGAGGGCAAATGCTGGGAACAGCCAACATTGGTGTGGGGCACAATTGAACTTGATTGGGAATAGTTGTCACGCAAGCCTGGCCAGTGGAGTGCTGAGCTGCGGTCATGGAAGCAACATTATTCCAACCCGGGTTCCAAGGAAAAACCCATGAAGGAACAGAATAACAAGGCAGGGAATTTGGTGCGCTGAGTTCGTTAGAAGATGCTGGCACATCAACTTGCTCTTTCTGCATAATATTTTCTCGCAATTCGTTTGCCCAAGCATTGGAAGCTGTCTTGGAGGATCCACATGAAGACGGCTCTTCTACATTATCTTGACAATTGACTGAACTTATCTCAACATATCTTTTTTGGTCTCCAAGATTCAGCACATTCTCCATGGAATCACAAAGAGGGTGCTTCATGACCGAATTTTAGAACCATTCCATTTGCTACTGAGGGACTCAAGGTGGTTCCGGATTCAACAGAAGATTGAAGTTGGTGACTGATTGAGTCTGAGTTTTCCATTCTGGCAATAGGCATCCCATCAGAAGACACTAATATCTGACGATATTGAGTGGCTAAGTGCTTATTCTTCCGCCGGCCAGCACCAATAGGGACATTTCTCATTGATCCCCCAGCTGTCCAATATCTTTTGGCAATTCTTGCAGAAATGCCTTGGTTGGTTGACATTATAGTTATTGAAGTAACAGAATTTTGTGTCTAAACTGTTGCATCGTGGACATGGTAGAATTTTATCTGGCTTCTTAAGGAGTTTCTCTTGGTCTGTGCCATTAGTCTCCAGTGGACCTTCCTTAGGCTTAGCAATTATTTGTGCCTCATTCACTCGCATTGCAGCTTGGCTTTCTTCCTTGCCTTGTCCAGAACCAGAGAACATTTCAGGTTCTTCTGAACTGTCTTCACTAGGACCCTTGGTTTCTACTCTTGTTATCTCACTGCAGGTTCCCTGATATTAAACAAAGAAGGGAAAAAAACATTAGACTAGTTATAGAATTGAAAATTTATGAGAGAGAGAAAAAAAGATTAGCAGGGGTGAAATGAAATTAAGGGACTGATATATCTTCACCGCATTTAATTATAGTAGCTTTATGTCAGAAGACCCTAAATAACAATAAAAGAGAACAAAACAAATAATAATTTAATTCATTTCCAAATGAGATTAATGGACTCCTGCTACCTTCTTATCTTCTTAAATTAGATTTGTGTCATCAACGCAAATGAGCGTGCCTTGAAGGGATCATGCTCAGCCACCAAATTTGGAATTACCATATTCAAGCATGATTCAAGAAACAGAAAATTTATAATGAAAAAGGCAACTTTTGACAGAATACAAAGAATGGGGAAACGAAGTTGATCATCAACCTGCTTATAACTTTCCAAGAAAAAATAATTAAGCACTTGGGAGTTTGATTGGCATGATTGAATCAGTTTCTGATACAGCACAAGAAAAACTATGCTGAATTATTTGTTTTTAGCCCCACTACCCCCATCAACTGGAAAACCAAATATGAAAATATTTTAGCTCTGATCACAATATTATGTATTTTACCATGTCAGTCTAGAAATTTAGATTTTTCCAATTAAACTAGAATCAAATATGAAGATATTTCAGAATTTATTTCAAAATGAACAAGGAAGAACAAATGCAACACACAACCTATTTTCACAAAGCTTTATCTCCTTATAAAAGAAGAACAGCAGAAATAGTTCTCAAATTTCCCTAAAAATAGTAGTTTCATCTTTCCATGCACACCAGTTCACAATAAAATCAGAAATGAAAATAGTATGTTCACCATCGAGCTAAAATCGCACACGCACAAAATTGCCAATCTTGAATATCTAACATTAAAAAAATTATATATTTTCTGGGACCAATTTTTTCCAAAATTCAAAGTTACAGTTATTATCATTCCTCAAACAGGTAAATGCCTTCTAAACAATAAGCAAAATGGAAAGAGAAAAACGAAGAAAGAAAGGAAGTTTCCTGTTTCAACAACAGAGGAAACAGAACATGGCATAGACACCTCCTTTTTAACACTATTTTCCATTAAAATGTTTCTATAAACAACACATAACATCCTTTATTTTTTACCTACAAGCCTTACAACAACTCATAACGCAAATACCTTCACTATTTATTTCCCATCAAGAAATAACCACTTTTCCATGCCAGCGTTTACTCAACCATAAACCAATACCATGAAAGAACACCATACAGCCTCTACAACATTCATTTCACGATTCATTTAAGCTCAAGCTCATTCTTTCTTGTACCAAAACACAGCCTACAACATCTATTAGTTCAAAAACCAATACAAAACCAACAACCCAGATAAAATCTCAAGACTTTCAGCTACCAAACTAAACTACAACCCCAACTCAAAACCAAAAACCAAAAACCAAAATGGGTATTTCATTATATACATACACATATCCCTGTAAGTAAGTACCTTGGCTAGTGGTTCGGCCGGAAACTGAGTGTCAGGTACAGGAATCTTCCTACCAAAGAGCTTGAAAGCTGGATCTTTAGACTCACCCTTCATGGTTTTTTTTTTTTTGTATCAAAATAGAAGTTGCAGACTTTGAAGGGTACTAGTAATAATAGTGACACCAAAACCCATATAGAAATTAGTACTGCAACAAAAAGTAAAAAGAATGTTAAAAAAGGTTGAGAAAAAGAGAGAGGGAAAGAGATAGGCTTTTTTCTTTTCTTTTCTTTTTTAGACAGTAACAAGCTTTATAAAGTTAAGTAGCTTCTCTCTCTCTCCCTCACTAAAAACCCACAAACCCTCTCAAAGTTAGCATACTTACACAAGTCTCCACCCTGAAAAAGTAGCAGACGATAGACAGCATAAAGAACGTGAAGGATCAGAAGTTTTATTTTTATAGGAAAAAACTTTCTTGCCCCTTTTTTTTTTCAAGATATTCAATTTGTTTATTGTTTATCAAGTTTAGTTGGTTCATAGATAGGAGAAAAGGCTGTCATGATCTCCTTAATTTTGCCACCTGTTATATTCATGTCAGCTTAAAAATGATAGGGTGCTGGATTATTTTATGCATAAACTTTGAGAATAAATTATTACAAGTTGTCCTCTTGATTATGTGCTTTGAATTTATCTATAGATTCCTTGAAAACTAATGCTCAAACTTCTAAAATTGGATAACTCTTCTTTTATCAATAACCTTTTAATATTTTTCATTTAAAATCATTAAATCGTTTTTTTAATAAAATATGAGTGTAAATAAATTAACCCCATCATCTACAGCATTTCTTAAAAAAATTATATATACATATATATATATATAAAACTCCATATATTTATATCACAATTTGAAACTTTAAACATTTAAATAGAGGGAATTAAAGAAACATCTTTTATGATAAATAAATTAGTGATAAGACTAGTTGAACTTAAAATAAAATATATGTATATATACATGTATATATACATATATTTTATTTTAAGTTCAACTAGTCTTATCACTAATTTATTTATCATAAAAAACGCTCAACTAGTTGTATCACTACTTTCTTTATCATAAAAAACGTTTCTTTAATTCCCTTTATTTAAATGTTTAAAGTTTCAAATTGAGATAAATATATTGAGTTTTATATATATATAGAATTTGGACTCAAATCATTTGTTATTATATAACCAATTCGAGTCTCATAAATTTTAAGATCATTAAAAAACTTACATGATCGTTAACCTGGGACCGTGGGATTAGTCTATATACACATAAGCTGGCCAAACACTAATGTTAATAAAATAAAATATTAAATTTTTTGAGGTTTGAAATGTTATAATTGTTTTCAAACTCAAATTAAAATGATTTTGAAATTCAATCTGAAAAAACAGGACTCCTTTATATAATACTAAGAAAAAAATGAAAAGACAAATTAAAAGTGAATTACTCAGAAAAAGTGTAGGAAATAGGATTCGGTGGCAGTTGGCATCCAAGTCAGCTAAGGGGGTGACCTATTGACCAAGCGATGTAGTGGCTAAGGATGTAGCTTAAGCAGGAAAGAAAGACAAAAGCAAAAAGCAAAAAGGACTTTTCTTGGGCCCACGTCAGAAAAAAGCAGAAAGTTACAAAAGACTCCTCTCCTAAGGCTCTCGCCTTTTACGCCGCCTTCAATGCCTTTGCCGGATTGGATTTTTATTTTTAACTTTCACAGATTTGAGAAAGTTATCAGAAGCTACACCGTTTTGAAAACTTTTAGAAAAATAGAATAGCTTGTAAAACATTATTGTTGGACATCACGGTTGTTAAAGAAATGTTGATGCGTATCATATTGTTGAAGAACTAATATATATTCATAATTATGATTTAAATAAAATCGTGATTTTAATGTAACTTCACTTTTTTAAATGTAACTGTTATTCTCAATAGTAGTTTTTTAATAATTGTGATTCCAATAGAGGTTTTATAATAAAATGGTGATTCCCAATTGTGTTTATAATTCATTTTTAAACTCTATTCTTTTTCTTCGTAGTCGCCGCTTTTAAGAGAGAGAAAAAAACTAGAAACTGGAAAAACTCAAGAGAAACCACCTTTAATCTCCCAAAACACCATCTAATCCGCCATCAAAACACTAAAATCATCTTCCCCTTATCTCCACGAGTATTTTTATTGTTTTTTTTAATTGCAAACCGTTAGCCCAAGCTTCTGTGTCCAGCCTCTCTGCTGCCACAACCGATGGAACTACCATCTACACGCCACAAAAATGAAGATAAGACATTAGCATTGTCTGTTAATTTGATGGGTTTAATTATTAAATTAATAAATTTTTGTTTTGATTAATTAGATATTTGTATAGTGTTTGACAATTAGATAATTTGAGATTTTGAATGTTGCAATTATATGTTTTTAATATAATTGTTGGGATTTATGGAATCAATTATGCTTGAAATAGAGAAATTAGAGTTTAAATTGATTATTGGGTTAGTTGTCATATTTAATTTATATTATTTGAATTGATATAAATTTGATTTTAATTGATGCAATTAGACTAGAGTTTGCATTGAATTTTTTGTAAAAAGTATGATAATTGTAGATTTTGTTCAATTAAGATCATTTTTTTAATATTCAATTGTCGTATATTATTTTTTAATTGTTAAAATTGTTCAATTGATTAGTTGTAAAAAATTATCATAATTGAACTTTTGAATTTAATTATTTTTTTATTGCTATTATTATGGTCTACGTAATAGTAATTTGTGTTTGTGTTGAATTATGAGATAATTTATTTTTGATAGAATGGGTATTTTTATTTTGCGAATATGTCTTTAAACTTCTTTATGTTGTGTCATTATAGTGGTACTATTGTTCTTGATACTAATAATAGTATCATTAATATTAGCGGAAGTATTGTGTTCTTGAATGATACTAGTGACGTATCATTTGAAGATACCAAAAATGTTATATGTGGAAGAGTTGAGTTGAATTATAATGATGTTGAAATAGATATCATTTTGAGGTGTCTTGTTGGGGAATATCAATATTTTTTTTATACCGATTATATGTGAAGTGGATTTTGAAAATATGATGGAAATGTCTTCCAAAGTAGAACAAAGATGATGGAGTTGTATATGAGTAGCCAACCTAAACTTAGTAGCTCATATAATGTGGAGCATGTAGATACTATTTTTCATGGGTTGATGTTGTTAAATGATGACAATTGATTACTTGTTGATATTTAACTTTTTAGATATTAATAAATGTTATGAAATTATTGCATAGGTTGATTTTGAATTTTTTTATATTTATAAATGTTGGGAAATAATTTTTTATGGGTTGATGTTGATAAATGATGAGAAATAATTGCATGTTGATGTTTCAATAGGTTGTGTGGAATCCTTGTGAAAACCCGCTAAATTATAATTTGAGTAAAATAAATAAAGTATCGAATAGATTAAATAAAAGGATTCCAAGTATTGTAATTGAATACAATAGAATAAAATATAAGATGTTAAGGTGAGAATTAAGTAAAAATAAGAGTTGAGTGACAAAAATAGAAATGAGGGCCAATGTGTAAATAAATAAAAGTTAGACTATAAATGCTCTATTTTTTCTCTTTTAGCCTTGAGCTTTAAACAAAGAGAGGGAGAAGAATTGTGTGATTTTTCTACTTAAATGCTCATTGATTTCACTAATTAAAGTGAGTAATTAGAGTGAGTAACTTAATTAAACATAAAAGAAGGGGTTCATTTTAAGGTGGTGAATGCATTTAATGAAGGATTTCAAGCTAGGGTTTGAAGAGGGAGAAGAAGAAAACTTAATTTTTCTTGCATTCTTTCCTTAAATCCTTATCAAAGTGAGGTAAATAACATGCTCCAAATGATTAATTCCTTTAATTTTATGTTTGATGAAGGATTATGCAAAATTATGATTATGTTAAATTGTGGATTTATGTTATAATTTATAGGAATGATGCAAATTATGTTTGAACCATGTTAGAAAGCATGAATTATGATTGGGTAAGTGTTTAATTTTAAGTAAAAGAAACAAAAATTATTTTTCCTCATTTTAATTAAATATTTGGCCAAAAGAGGAATAATTTTGGGGAATTGAGGTTAAATACAATTGTTTGAAAAATATAGGAAGATAAAGGTTTGTAAGTGTTGTTATATGAATGAAGTAAGAATTTTTCAAAGAGAGAAGAAAAATCTTCACTTCCTTCCCTAGGTTTTTTTTGGCTAAATGGAGAAAAAAATTAGAGAATGAAGTTTAAATGATATTATTGAGGAGTTTTTAGCTAAATGGAGAAGAAAAATTAGAGAATGGAGTTTAAATAATATTATTGAGAAATCTTACCAAATTGAAGACAATTGATGTTGATAGATTAAATTGTATAGGGACTTTGTGAAAAAAATAAGTAAATGTTTCATAAAGGAGGGTTTTGTCCTCCTTGAATTAAAAGTCAATTAAATTTAATTAATGGTGTTGGATTTAATCAAAGAATATGTAATGAGTATTATAATTTTACCGGTTCGAATGAATGAACAATGACAAAGTAATTTTTGTTGGTATAGAGGAGGCCGCAGGACCTAATCAGCAACAAGGGACATCTTTACGCGCACAGACACCAGGTAGGTGTTCGATACCTTGGAGTAATTAATTAGTTTATATTTTTTTATTATTATTGTAGAATGAATTTTTATAGATTGAAAATTATTTTCCGGTTACTGGAAATAATGTCTTGATGAATGGGCAAGTCTTGAAAAATTATTTCCTGGTTACTGGAAATAATGCCTAGGTGAATGGGCAGTTACTGGAAATAATACCCTGGTGAATGAGCAAGCCTTAAAAAATTATTTCCTGGTTAGTGGAAATAATGCCTTGGTGAATGGGCAGTTACTGAAAGTAATGTCATGTTGAATGGACAAGCTTTGAAGATCATTTCCTGATTACTGGAATTTATGCCTGGTTGAATGGCCATGTTAAGAAAATTAATTTACAAATTAATGGGATAGTCACTCGATATAAAATAAATTAATTGTAAAATTTTGAAGTTAAATATGCTAGTTTGTGGGAGACACTCTTGATATTTTTATTTTAGTAGTTTTATCCCTATGTCTAGAAGAGAATTTATGAAATTAGAAACTTCAAAAGAAAAGAAGACAATTTATTTTATAATATAAAAGTCACTTTAATGTATATGAATAATTAGTCTTTAATCAATTACTTATTAAAATGTGCAATCGTTTTAATCATGTTTTATGCGATAATGTTTTTAGGTACATCGCACCCTCGATCTGGAAAGTAGATGCTTGGATAAATAATTTTGTTATGTGATTAATGTAATTGGAAGAACTAATATTTTGTTGTAATATACTTCCATATCTAAAAATGTAATGTTTAACTTATTATCTTGTGTATGATGTAATTTATAATTTATTATTATTATTATTAAGTTGAATTATGGTTGGTTGTGTATATATTTGAGCACAAATACTTAAAAAAAAAAAACGATGCATGTTAAAAATATATTAGTTTTATTATAGTGTTCTATAGAAAATAAAATTGAGATATTGAAATATGCTTGAGTTTTTTTTGAAGTCCAAATGATGGGACGAATATTGTGATTGATGTTACAAAGTTGAGAAATGATTGAGTCGATAACTTGGTATCTAAAGAATACAAAGGAAACTCTGCTGAAATTTCAAGAAAATTATATATATATATATATATATATATATATATATATATATATATATAAAAATTTGGTAACTGCGAATATATATCATATATTTTGAGTTTACAATTTAAGACTGTTACAACCCTTTTTCAGAAGATGATATAACTGCTCTGCTCTTATTATATGCACATCGACCATGGATTTATGGACATTAGTTATCCCTTTTATATTTTTTAAGCTTATTGAGATGCATTGCTCGAACGTGTAATACAAAAATTTAGCTTTAAGCAACACATCTCATCTGACATAGATATGAGCGATCAATTGTATTTCATTAGTCGTTCGAATAGGCACGCTGATTATAAATAGATGATCCACCATCTCTAACATGTATCGATGTGGGATGCATAAAGAAATTTTATTTTTAGAGAGGTGCATCCTATAATTTTTAAGGAGGAATACATGGGTTGGTACTTGAGTATAACACGTTGAATCATTACACCTAACCCAACGCAAGTTCCTCCACGCGAGGAGATGAAGTATGAGCCACTTGCACATTGGATTCAAAATGTTGTAAGTATTTGTTATTTTTATAGACTTTGACAAAAAAAAACATTGTATTTTA
Source organism: Populus deltoides (assembly GCA_015852605.2). Classification (NCBI taxonomy): domain Eukaryota; kingdom Viridiplantae; phylum Streptophyta; class Magnoliopsida; order Malpighiales; family Salicaceae; genus Populus; species Populus deltoides. The sequence continues at coordinate 5,719,375 of CM027582.2, read as the reverse complement.
TTTATTGATTAATAATTTCTATTTTCTTCATATTAGGTTGAACAATTGTTACATGATGGTCGACATGTTGTGACTGATCTTCATGATCTTGACGATGATGATGAACTTGCTCGTTATTATGAATCTTCTTGGTTTGAGACATGTCGTATTACACTTGACCTGTTAGGAGAGATACTAAGCCTAAATGATGTTATCATAGAGGATCAAATCACACAACCAGGTGGAAGTTGTGTTATTGATGAAGTTAATCCATCCACTTCGTTGTCGTAGAAGACATAGATAGAGTCAGCTGTATTATTATATTGTGTTATTTTTCTAGTTAAGAGTTATTTTTATTATTATTACTTTTGTAATATTATTTTTGCTAGCTAACGTGTTGATTTAAAAATTGTTTTACATATTATGCATTTTCATACTTAGTTTATATAAGCATGATTTAATATTGTTAATTAATAAATGAACATATAAACATGTTTAAAATTTCAAATCATCCATTAACTTAAAAAATACACATAAATAAATAAAAAAGTTTAAAAAACACACGCATTACTTTGGGATTATAATTAAAAATGATGTTAAAATAGCTTTTGTTTCAATTATGGGTTTGAGGTTTGGTAATTTATGGTTTTGTTTGGCCTTTGGTTGTGGTGGTTTAGACTTTGTGGTTTTGTTTGGCTTTTATTTATGGTGATTTAGACTTTATTTTATATAAAATTTTGCAGTGAAGTCTGCTGCTTGACACAACCACTATTGACAATAGTGATTGGTTAGCGTTTGTAAATACCCGCTATTTAAATGAATTTAAAAACATATTTTTACATTGATTGAATATATTTATTAAATTTTAATTTTTTTAGGTATCAATTCTAAGATTTAAACTTGAAATATAAAGAATAAAGTAAGTTATTTTAGTCAACCACTTAATAATTTTATTACAATAGTAATATAATAAAATCACAGGAATGTGCTATGGATGTTCTCATGAATGGAGCAAGGGAATTGCAGGCAAATGGGCCCAATTCCTTGCAATTCGCATGCAGATTAATGTTCAATTAGGCAAATAACATTATCCTAAGACTAGCTTAGCTACCAATTGAAAAGTTTGTTTACAGAAATGATCATTTTCTATGTTTGGATACTGTAATTGTCCTTCTTTCCCTTTTCCATATTTAGTTGCCATTTAAGTAAAGTGAGACCTTCCCAAAAATGTCAACATAAAAAAAGTGATCATTTCTTTGTCGTCAGATTACATATTAATCCTCTAGATAGCACAAATTATTATAAAAAAAATAAAACAAAAGGTTTTTTTTACTATTTATTTTACCATGGAGGTAGACAAACATAATTATACGATGAATTACTATAGTGTATTTGAGTTAGTCTTTTTTTTTTTCTTGAAAAATTATACAATTACAGTCATTAAACTTTTATTTTTTTTTAATTTCACTCTCCCACATTATGTTGACATTGTTTTAAGCCCCATTATTTGTTTTAGCTTGCATGTCATAGTGTGTTCTCAAAGTAAAAAATAAATAAATAAATCAACATTCAATTGATTCTGATGTTGCAGGATAGAATTTAATTTTGTCAATTAAAACAATAGGGAGCATATGTAATTCTAAAAAAAAAACCCTTCTTTCTATTTTATAGTTCATTGGGCTAAAAAACTATAGTTTAGCCCCTAAAATTTTACTTTTTTTATTATTATTTTTGGTCCCCGTGTTTTGAAGATTTTACGTTTCAAACCTAAAATTATTTATTATGCGTTTCGGTTACTGGAATTTAGGAGGATAGAGAAAGTCCTTATAAATATAAGAGGAGAGCAAAAGTGTTTGTTCTATTACATTTTAGCTATGAAAAAAAAANTGATTTTGATGTTAATGAGTTCTTTTTTAGAGAGGAGCTCAATGGAGAAGGTGTTCTTTGAACACATCACAAAACATAGTCCAAGACTGCTAAAGTTTTTTTTTTTATTCAGTTGGATTTTGATTTTTTTAGAGTTATTAAAAGCATTTTTTTTTTGAGTTTGAAATGAATTTATTGAGATTCCTAAAATATAATTTTTTGTGTTTTCAGGCAAAAACACAAATAGAAAATTGGGTTTTGAAAGTCAACAAAACGACGCATTATATACTATACATACAAAAAATTAAGGAGCGAATGACGTGTTATTCACACTTTGAAAAGAAAACCAAGTGTATGGGTATAAGGTTCTAGGACAAATACGTGCCCGAGCATTATTTATGGGGTCATTGGCCTTTTTCTTAGATATCTTTTTTTTTAATTTTTGATAAAAAAAATCTCTTTAAATTAATTTTTTTAAATGATATTCATGTGATCATCTAATTATGTCATTTTTTAAAAAAAAAAATTAGGTCTTTTATAATATTATTATTGATTATGTTTTGGAGAATTATGTGTTAGTCTATTATGCTGAATTCTTAAAACATAAGTAAAATTTGATTCTAAAACTTTATTTTACTCACGTTTTAATTTTTAAGTGAAGATATAAAATTTTCAGAAAGGGAGAGGAGAGAGAATCATTTAATTGGCCACATTCTAGCCACACACACTAAACAAAACTAATATTAGAGTCAATGTGTTCATCTTGAAGAAGAGAGTTTGATGAAGGTAGTTTAGACCTTTAATCATGCTAAAAAAAAATAGATCGAACTCTTAAGTTTTTTTTTATTCGGTTTGGTTGTTGAGTTTTGTGTTTTAAGACTAATTGTAGAGTGTTTTTTTATTTGAAAATGAGATCATTGAGGTTTTTATCATGTATTTTTTTAGTGTTTTTAAATAAAAATATATTGAAATTTGAATTTTAGGATTCAAATATCATAATTTTTGACCACTTAGAGGTGACAAAACTTTATTATAGTGGATGAAATGTAATTTGTCTATTGTATCGGAAGACAACATGTAATCCATTCATTTTTATAAGAAAAAAAAGTCATACCTAGACTTTTGTTTTTCCTTTTTAGTGTCAAGCGTGCAGATCTAGCTGTCTAAACAAGCCTAAACATTTAGGCTTATCTTTTGCTAGCTTTTTTATTTTTAAAATTTTTTAATATTCTAAAATAAAACTATTTTCAAATAAAACTTTTATAATGATATTATAAAAACTATAGGATGATAACTTACTTTATCAAATAAGATTAAAAGTTCTTAATGGTACCACTACAACATTTAACAGTTTTACCGATGGAATTTTTTTGTCGACGTAAGACACATATGTTGTTGGTAATTAATTTACCAACAAAATCACCGATGGAAATGTCCGTCGATGAATCTTTCATCGGTAATTTTGTTGGTAAAAAAAATACGTCATTATTTTTTGCTTTGTTTTAATTTTTTTCCCACTGTAATTCCCTCGGTATATACTGAGGGAATATTTCCGTCGGTAAAATTCCTCGAAAATTTACCGAAGGAAATATTTCCTCGGTATTTTTGTTTATATTTATCAATTTTCTGGTAGTGTACATTATAAATAATTATATATGAAACTAACACGTGTAATTTTTTTAAAATATTTCTCCAGAAACTTTAATGAGAATAAAATGTCTAGTATTTTTTTTATAGTGAAAGTTTTATACAGTTGTCTCAAACTAATTATTATTTACTTTTGTATACAGTAGCATAAAATTATCGAAGCATAGTTTTTTGTTTTTTTGTTTGAACTCAAATCATAATAATTCTTTATTAAGAAAGTATTTAATAAATAAGAAATATTATATTTTTATATAAAAAATACATAAACAAAGAAGTATGATTTAGCTAGAGAAAGTTTTGAAAACTATTCATAGAAAAACCTTTTTGGCCATCATAATTATGTCTTGACAATTTCTTGAAGAATTGTTTTTCATGTCAAAAACACGATGTTTCCTTCTTTGTTATGAAAATAATTTGGCTTTCATGTATTGTGATAATTTTTTTTAATATAAATTAAATAATTTGGCTTTCATACGAACAATTATTTTTTATTTATTAAAAATCTTAAATTAAATAACACTATTCATTGACTGAAATAGAAACTCAGAGCGTAGAGAAGGTATTTAAGATATTATAATTTGTATTTTATAATTTATTTAAATATATGAAATCTAAATGAAAATTCCATTATCCGTTGATTTAAAAATATAAGTGTTTTTTTATTTGCATATTACATTTAAAAATTGCATTAAGAGATAAATTAATAAAATCTTTTTTTATCAGAATCTTTAAATGAAGATTTCTCAATATATTTGTTAATCATTTTAGCTTAAATCAAATAACAGATTATATTATAAGTTGTAGATTAAGATGTATGTATCAAATACTAAGGTCACTCCATCTCAAGATCTCTTAAGTTGATGGAAACTTATTATAGTACATAAATTAGATTAGATTTTTATTTAGACCGTTATAGTCTTTCAATTATTTTTTTATTTAATAAAAATATTAAAAATAAATGTTTAGTAATAAGGTGATGTTATTGATTGTGATGGAGTATGCAACACTATCGAGTGATGATTCTATTGATATTTATAGTGGTAATAAGATTATGACAGCAATCAAATTAAAGGGGACACTAAAAAGATATTTGTGATAATTACTATAATATTATTATAAAAAATTGACAAAAAGCAATGGAAACAATAATGAAAAATATTTCATATGTACTTTTCGATAGAATTAGCAACAAAACATTTTCATCGGTTATTGTCAACAAAAATTGCGATGAAATTTTTCCCGTCAATAATTTTTTATGGAAATTCCAATGAAATATAAAAAATAATAAAAATTTCATCTATAATTTCATCGAAAATTTGATAAGTATTTTCTGATAGAGTTGCAGATGGACATCTTATTAAAAAATTAAATGAAATAAAACCCAATAACCTATTGTCTCACAAATCTATCCACCTCAAGCCCATGGGGTTTATCTAAATCTATCAATAATAAATTTATGATTTATATGTTAGCGTTTGTTTAATATTTGGGGGAAATTGATTTCATTTTTCATTTGATGAAATTACGTTTAATTTTTGTAACTTATGTGTGTTATAATTGAAGAAATGATAGGTTATTTAATAGGTACCAACATTTTATCAATTTAATTGTTAAGTTGAGAATTTGAGGAAATTATTTTTTTTGTGGAATTAAAAGTAATTTAGGTTGAATAAGTTTTAACTAAAACTCATTTTGAATAAAAAATTGAATTTTAAATTGATAGTTACATCATTAATAAATTTTATCATCAATATTTTATATAAATTTCATAAGCAATAAATGATTTTTCTTGGATTTATCAAGATTCTTCTAAACAGTTGTAGATGCAAGATTATTGTCATAACCTAATTTTGGGTTCCTCTAAATTTATATTTTTCTTTTATACAAAAATAAAAATATAAGAAGACAAACAACTTGGTTGGCAAGAACAGGTTGAAGAGGGATCTACATACATAAATGAGAGATGAAACGATAAAAATATTGTAAAGTTAATTGGATCTTTTAATGACCTAAATGTGAAAGACAGTGCACATTCAAGGTTAACATAAGTGAATATTGGATGAATTTGCATAAAAATTAATTATGAGGACTTCATTAGATTTTTAATAGGTTGATCCTCAACAATATAGTAAAGTTAATTGCACCTTTTAAGGACTTAAATGTGAAAGACAATGCAAATTCAAGGTTAACTTAAGTGAATATTGGATAAATTTGCATAAAAAATTAATTATGAGGACTTCATTAGATTTTTAATAGGTTTATTTTATTTAATCATGAACTTAATTAAAGGTTTAATTAAGCTTATAAATTAATTTAGGCCAAAATTAAGAGAATTAATTAAGTGCAATGACTTAATTAGATTTGTAATGGGTCAAATTAATTTTATTAAGAACTTAATTGTTGAAAAATTAAGTTTGAAAGCCTAATTTGGGCTTAATTGAGAAGATTAAAATTTTAGAGAACTAAATTTAATTTTTATAAGCTTTATTGAATGGAATCAAGGGTGAAATTGCAAGAAAATCAAAGTTTAAGAGTCAATTAAAGACTAAATTGAATAAAGTCAAAATTAAAAAAATATAAAATATAAAATCAATAGCACTTAGAATAGTTAATTTCAACACAAAATATAATTCCACAAAAAACAAAGTAATTAGAAACAACACATTTTACACCAAGACCAATAATTACACCTTGGATAAACTTATTACAACCTAACCCTTCCAACCTCATCACAGGATATTAATATCAACTTTTTTCCACCTTAAAAATAAATTCTTCAATAACATCATACACCTAGGATTGCTACACATCAATATAGACCCAACACTTTACATATTTCACGTTAATAAACAATCAAATAAAATCATAAAAAATAACTAACATTATATCATACTATTCAATAACATGCAAAGTATTTAAGAATTATTTGGGGTTTAAAATTGACCTTTCAAAGTGGTAAGAATTGACTGGTAGTTATTGAAAAAGTCGAGAAACTATTGGAATTAGGCTGAAACAATGGCCGTATATGGTCCTACTTGTAACCATAGCTACTGGCACTTGGACTCACTTGATGCCTATATTGAGGCATGTTTATTGAAGACTAGTAGCTAGTCTTCATCCTATTTTCTTCTACATTGGTGGTGAGATCTATAAGATTGGGCTTCATAAAGTTTTGACTTCTCATCACTCTCTCCCTTTCTTTCTCTATTTGTTAGTTCATATGGGGTTTATATTTGTTGGTGTTGTTAAGATGTCGTAAAGGAGGTCATAGTGGTCAGCGGTGTTGGGTGTGGTTGCTTGCGATATGAGAAATATAAGAGAGAGGTAGTTGTTTTTGGCTGGAAAAAAGAGTGGAAAGTTGTTGTAGATCTTTAGTGTTCTAGAGGTGAAGGACAGGATGGTAAGGGTTATGTTGTTATGGTGGTTTAATGGTGGTGTTCTATATGGCTATCATGAATGGGAAGATTAATTTTTGGTTGTTTAATAGAGAGTTTATAAGGGTTGTGCTACTGTGTTTTTTTTAGAAGAAGAAGGCGGTGCTAACATTGATCATCGATGATTGTGATGGTCATGAGTTCGAGTCCCCTCAGGATCATTGAAGGTTTACATGGTCGTTAACTTTAGGGCCCATGAAATTAGTCGAGGTGCGCGCAAACTGACCTGGATACCCTCGTTAATAATAATAAAAAAGATATCAAAAACAACAAATTAACAAGGAAGATTCAAACATTATCTGGTCGTTAACTTCAGGGCTCATGAAATTAGTCGAGGTGCGCGCAAGCTGCCCAGACACTCTCGTTAATAATAATAAAAAAGATATCAAAAACAACAAATTAACAAGGAAAATTCAAACATTATCTATACATCAACCAAAACCCAAAAAGTTATAAATTTGCGGTTAAATTGAGAATGTACATGGCAAGAAATCACAGAAGATAATTTTATCACGACTTAAAACAAAAGAAATCCATAGTGACCTAACATCATTAAAAAGCTCTCTAGAGTTTTTTTTAGATGCCTTCTATAAAGCTTTTGGTCATTAAAGAGAGTGTTTTCTGCTTCTTAAAAGAACGCTTTAAATCATAAAAATTGTTCTTTGTTCTTCAAAATGGGAAGATAAATTTACTGCTCTTTGATCCAAAAAGTGACTTTTGCAGATTAATTCTTTGAAATCTCATAGAAAAGAGATGAGAAGGTTTTAGTTGAATTATTTTTTCGCAAACAAACAAGATCTTAGGAAAAAGAGAGGATAAAATCCTCAAGGATTTTGTTGATATAGTTTTGAAGAGATGAAACACAGAAAAGGAACGCTTTTTTCAAAGAGTGGGAAAAAAAAGAAGAAAAAGATGCTAAAGCAGGCCAGGCCTTGCTCAATCTAGGTTAAACATGCATTGTAGAAGGATCATAGTCAACTCAATTTTATAGCAGGCCAGGCCTTGCTCAATCTAGGTTAAACCCAACCAATGTACCGAGGCAACTCAAGATGCTTTTTTAATTATGATTTTTACCCCTCAGTTGTTAAAAAAAAAAAAAGAGAAAAGGAGAATGATATTTTACCGAGGCCCTCGGTGAAAAGAAACCTCGTGAAAATATCATCATCCGGAAAAAAAAAGGCTGTGAGAGATCTCAAGGCAATGAAAAGAATGATGTGCCATGTGATTGGCCTCAACAAATATCAACGGGCTATGGCCAAGACAGAGGACCTAATATGGGCATGTCCGTTGCCTAGAGAGCTCATCAGATTATTAGCCAAGCGCTCTCCCGTTGCTATAAACTTGACCGTCGAAGGTTTTTTTTTTTTTTTTTTTTTTTTTCAATTATGGGTAAAATATCTCTCGCTGATATTTTGGATAAGACTAGATAGATCGCTTGTGAACAACCCAATTTTCTTTGAATGCAAAAAAATTACTAAGATGATGCAAGTATTCTAAAAAAAATAAAAATAAATCTGAAACTCAAGTGTATGACACAATTAGGTTTAATAAGCTTGATTAATTTAATAATATTAATAAAAAAACATAAAAATAGTAGGTAAAGTAAAAAAAATGGCAATGAAAAAAGATTAAAAAAAATATGACCTGAACCCATTCGAGTCAACACTCTAAATATGCAATTTGGTCATGACAATAAAGTATTTTTGCAAATTGAATAAAATCAGGAACCTCGATTATTAGATAAATCAATGTTAAAGGAAAAAACTATAAAAAAATATATTTTTTTTAAAAAAAATGAAAAACCCCCCAAATCAAATCAGGTTAACCAACTAAACACTATGATCTTCGACATAATATTGAGATAACCTTCTTGAAAGAAAAGAAAAAAAAAGCACTAAGATCAATTTTCAATCAATTAAATGTCAAATGATAAAATTGAAATAAAAAATCAATCTTAAAAAAAAAATCAAATGTTGAAGGATATTATTCGATAACGATGAAAAAATTAAATAAGAATGTGATAACCTTGTTGAAAGAAAAATACAAAAACTTCAAAGCTCAATTCCTAGTAAACAAAATATTGATGAAAAAAAAAGTATAAAAAAAAACCTGTACCAGGTCCAGCCGGATGAGCATGCAAAATCTACGACCTGGTTGTGTTATCGGGGTAACCTCATCAAAAGCAAACTAAATAAAACCTTAAAGCTTAATTATAAAACAGCCGACTGTTAAAAGGCAAGATAATTCAAATCATATTAAAAATAAGTTAAATCCAATAGAAAAATAAAGTCAATCTCCAATTAAATAAATGGAGAAGAATGAAACTAAAAAAGCATAAGTTTAAAAAAAGCAAACCATAGCGAATCGCGTAAACCTCGGTCAGTCTATTACATTCTCAACCTGTAAAATCCTAGACTTGAGCTTAATTGAAAAGTTTAATTCTTAACCAATTTAATGTTGAAGCGAGAAATCAGAAAAAATAAATTATCAATTTAAAAAACTTGCCAAAGTAAAAAAAATAATAATAATTAAAAGAATAAGTAATAAATTTGTTAGGAAAAAAAATCAAATGAGGATGAAATTGTAAAACAAATTTAATTTTAAAAGTTATCTTAAAAAAATAAATAGCAAATAAAAGAACTATTATAACCTAATTATTGACCACATTTTTCAAGAATTTTTCAAAAGAAAATCCAAATATAGCAAAAAAAACAAAAAAAAAAATCCAAAAAGTATATTTTTGATGCATTTGCATTATTTTCGGTATTTTAAGCATCTTTTCAAAAAAATTTAAAACTCAAGATTTTGTTTCTAATGCGTTCAGCTATTAACACATTCATTTCAAAATTATTGATTAATCTTTCTCATTAAGTCTGTCATAACTTATTTCTAAGTTAATCCTCAAATTTGTTTTTTTTTTCAAAATAAAAAATAAAATAAAGGTTGGCAACGTGGAGAAAGCACGCTGTGGAGGATTAAAAAAACATAAAAATCAAGCTGTAATTTTGAAGGAAATTTAAGGCCTAATTATACTCCATTGTACCCAAAAAATGGAGAAACAATATAGATTCAATGTCAAAATTAAATGATTATTGGATGAATTTTCATAAAAATTAAGTCCAAAGGCATAATTAAATCTTTAATAGGGCAATTTAATTTAATCATGGCCCACATTAAAGTTTAATTATTTTTAAGAATTAATTTGGATTCAATCGAAGGATTTAATTAGTTGCAAGGACTTAATTATACTTTAAATGAGTCACATTAATTTTATTAAGGGCATAATTGGTGAAAAATAAAGTTTTGGAGCCCAATTTGAGCTTAATTAAAAAGATTGGAATTTTAAGAGATCATATTTAATTTTTTCCAAGTCAATTGATTGAAATTAGAGTAAAAAAAGCAAGAAAATCAAAGTTTTAGGGTCCATTAGGGGTTAAATTAAAGAAATTCATAACCAAGGACGAATCTGCAAAAAATACTTAACTATATATATAGACCTAATTGATTGAAATCATGGGTGAAATTGAAGAAAATAAAAGTTTAATGGTCAATTAGGGGTTAAATTGAAGAAATCCAAAACCAAGGACTAAAAGGAAAAAGATGTTGAAATCTAGGGTTTGAAATTGAAGTTTTCTAGGGACTAAATTGCATTTAATTGAAAGTTTAGGGTCAATTATAGGTGTAATTAACATAAATCACAAGTTGAAGGACAAAATTGAACTTTGGCTAAATCCTTAAATTAAAACCCTACAAAACCCTAAAACAACGCCGCTTTGTTAAAAAACAAAAGGAACTATATGATACGTTGTCTAGGTTTTGTTCATTGTCTTCTTCTTTTATCCGAAAAAGCTGTTCAGGTCACCTACTTTGTCTATGCATTAAATACATCTAATCTTCACCAAATTTGATAAAAAGTGCATGGAAATGATCACCTGACATCCCATTACACCTCAGTATGGTCCGCTTAGGTGAATTGATACCACAACAGCCGCGACATCTACCTAAAATAGCCAACTCAGGCAGCCTTAAACTGTCAGATTTGACAGTTCATGTTGCCTACTTTAAACCAATGGTTGTAATCCTTCTCAGCTGAATCAAGGGCCGAAATATTTCTCCAATGAAGACAAGATTGCCCTTTTCCACCTCCTATAAATGGGGGTGGATTCCATGGCCTGAGGGTGAAAAAGATCTGGTTCAGACTTAGTAAAAAGTCAGGTTTTTCTTTGTTTTTCATCCTTCATCTCTCTCTCTTCTTTCTCTCTCCGTCACCCCTTCTGCCATTCCCACTATAGCACCGCCGAGACCAAGAGTGCCCCAACCATCTCCACCACCAACTCTGCCACAAGCGGCTAACACCGCCAGTGAAGCCATCATTTGTTCTGCCAGCACCTCTATCTAGTTCACGCCAGGCTAGTGGCAATAGCTCCTTCCTCTTCGCATGACTTCCTTCCATTTCTCTCTACAGTCTGCAACTGCAAAATTGCATGCAGAACATCACATTCTGAAAGTGATTCATTTCTCTGGTAGGCCAGACCTTATTTGGCCCATCGTAAATGGTTGGGCTAGGTTCGGCCTACCTTCAAAAATAGAAAAAAAAGAGAGATATGTTGGGTTGACTCAATTTTCTTGGGCTCCCCCCCCCCCACATATATATAAAAGAAAAAATTTCCAAAAAATCTCAAAATTTTGTGATTTTCTTGCATGTTTTCCTACCAATTTTGCTTAATATTAGGTTGTATTTTTACATTGTAAGATATAAATCCGGTATTAAAACATCTGATTTTCTTTTAAATTTCAATAAAAAAATTCAAAACTTTTAAATTAATTTCCCTTTTTAAAAAACAAAAAAACATATTTTGTTTTCGGGCATACGGCTAAATCCTAAAAATTTTACAAGCATATGTTCATAAGAGACAAAAAATTACATCTTTCTCTTGTTTAAAAAAAAAAAAAGATACCATAACTAGTTTATGATTATCCGTTTGGGTTTGACCAAAATATCAAAAACCCTTTACCAATCGTTTTTTTTTCTCATATTAGGGTTTAGATGTAGATTTTAATATTTTCAGGTGTAAAACTACACAATAGAGTACACCATCAGGTATTAGAGATACAAAGTGTAAAATAAATATGATCCAAAAGTTTGGACTTTAGAATGGTTAAGATTAAACCTGATGAGGTAGAGACTCTCTCATGAATGAAGATATATCTTGAACCTTAGACGAAACTGACAAATAGAAACCTGAGATAGAAAAACAATCAAATAACAAAGCAACTTACCTTAGATAGGGTGCACTGAGGGTGATGCGTCTTCCCCTTGCATAACTAGTCCGTTACTCAGACTCTCGCAGACCATAGATTCCTAGTAACCATAATACTAGGTGGCAACCACTGAACCTTAATCATAATTTTATGATTAAAACCAAATTCATTTTCTTCCCCAACAACACAATACCTCTTCAGGAGGCATAAAAAGCTCGCTGTCACTGACGACGTCGCACCCGTAACAAAGTTGACATTAATGTTATCTTTTTTTAATCAAAATACAAAATAAAAAAAATAATAATAAATGGACAAAGACTAAAAATACAAAGAAAAAAAACGAAAGATCAAAATGAATTTAAGTTACTTGTGATTTTGGTTATAAATAGTGAAATAAAATCTCATAAGTAGAGGGGAAATTAGTTAGAAAGGAAATAAAAAAGAAAAAAAATTCAAAATACATAATACTTCACATTCTCTCCCCCACGCGCACAAAAAAAAAAAAAAAAACTCAAACCTTATCTTTACAATACCAGCCAACATCAAATTATTTGATCCATAATACATGTGGAAGCACTCTTCAATAACCTTTTTTAGCATGATTTATAACCTCAATTTTTTTAAAATGCTAAAATATTATGAAATTTGGGACAAAATGTTTATTTTTTGTGTATAACTTTTAGATTGTTTGGACATTATTGATTTGGATTGATATGTGTTTTTTTTAATGATTTGATAATTTGTGTCAAATTGTAAGTTTATTTTTAGGGCTATGATTGCTAATTCAATATTAAATGTTGGTTTATGGATTATACTTGCATTTATGATAATTGAACATTAAATTTTGATTCATGGATTATGCATGGGTTTGTGTTGATTCGTTTAAAATAGTATGTGATTTGAATGAAGTTCATGAAACTAACAAGGTTTGTGTTGTGTTTTGCTTAATATTAAGTTGATGATCGATTAGTTGGCATTGAGTTGATATCCAAATTAAAATAGTCAGCATAATTACTTTATTTATTTTGTGTTTTGCCAAACATGATCTTAGTCTAATTTTAATAAGTTTTCAAAGTTTTGGAAGACCATTTAACAATTAATTTTTAGGTCTTTTATATCATTTTTTTTACTCTTTTATATTTAATATTTGGGATGGTGGACTTATACGTAAGGTGCTCTTTTGATATTAAATAAACAAATTTAAAGAAAAATGTTTCTTTTAAAAAATAAATATATGTTTTAAGTTGTATATGACGAAGTTTCTCTAAAAAATCATATTTGTATTTTTGATACAAAAAAGAAAAGAAATACAAAAATATGAAAAGAATACATTGCATGATTTAGCATAAAAAAATCAAAGAAATAGTTTTAATATTTTGCATGCATCATAGATTTAATAACAAATTTATTAATGTCATGAAAACTTGGTTTAAATCTCAAAAACACATCAATTTATTTATTTTAACACCAAGGATCATGAACTTATATATAAGACATATTCCTGATATTGAAAGAAATAAATGCAAAAATATATTTTGGCTTTAATGGTTAGGCTTGACCTATAAAGTCATGGTTTACTTTACTGGGATAGATCTGCTTTAACTAATCGACAACGATAGAAAACAAAACATAACCTTAGTAATAATCAGATAAATAAACAATGCAACTTAACTTAGGTCGAATATATTATGGGTGATATTGTCCTCACTATGCACAATCATCTAGGGTTCCTAGTTATCAAAATACTAGGCGACGACTTCAAATATTTTTAAACAACGAAATGACAAGAATTCCTTATTCTTTTCAAACCTAAAAATCTTGATCTAAGAATTAAAAATGGGATTTTATTCCTTTTATGGACAAGATATTCAGAAAAGCATATGTAAAAATATTGGACTTGGTTAAATTAAGTAGTATGTAAATTTCATTAAGTCATGTCGATTAAAAATCAAATTGAATGAAAGAAAGAGAGAAATAAACATTATATACGACGAGAATGTGGAAGTTTCAATATAAATAAAGTGAGAAATTGAAATGTATGTGGAAAATGAGATTGATCCTTATGGTAGATGAACGATAAGTGATTTATTGATTATTTTAGTACAGGAGAGGTTGCGGGACCCAAATAGCAGTAAGAAATCATTTTGCGTACGCAGATGTTAGGTAGGTGTTCGACACCTTGAAAGAAACTAATTAATTGTTTAAATAATAGTTGAAAATTTCTTTAATTGTATCTTGGTTTAAATCGAGAAGCATGAAAGGTAGATTGTAGAAACCAATATCTAGTTAATTAATGCCTTAATTACTGAGTGGATCAAGAAACTAATCTCTAGTTAATAGGATTAATGCCCTGATTACTAGGTGGATTGAGAAACTAATTCCCTGGTTAATGAAATTGTTGCCCTAATGAATGGGCAATCAAAGAAACTAATATTTTGGTTAATGTGATCAATGTCCTGGTTGATGGACGATTAGAGAAACTAAGTCCATGTGTAATGGGATTAGTACCCTGATTAATAAGTAATAAGGGTTTGAATAAGAATATATTGTTTGATAAAAGATGTTGCAATTACTTATACACAATTGTTTGATAATAAGGGTTTGAATAAGTTTATATTTTTTTGTCTAATGATGTAATACTGTATATTTTGTTGTAATATAATTTTGTATCAAAAATTATATTTACTTATATAGTTTAATAATGGATGATGTACTTAAAGAAATTGTCTATTTTAAGTATGTTATAATTTTGTTGCAATTTATCTTAAATATCCTATTATTCTGCATATGTACTATTTGTGTCTTGAATTATGTGGTGGCTAATTAACTGTGATGTGGTTTGTCATAATTGTCGCACTCTCGCGGCGGAGCGCGGCGTCGCGACGATCCCTCAATTGATTTCGGGGTCTTTTTGTTTATTTGTGTAAAAGGGAGTCACCACCTAGTATCATGGTCACTAGGAAACCTGACTGGTCTTTCAGAGATTCTAAGGCAAGGGATTGGTTGCGTAAAGGGAAGGTGTTAGCACCCCTAGTACGCCCTACCTAAGGTAAGCTGCTTGATGTTTGGTTTGCTTTATAATTGCTATGGTGTTGGTGTTCTCTTAATTAGTTTTCCTATGATAGGTTTGCTATGATGAATGGATTTGGTTTCAAAGTCTAAAAGCAAGAATCCTTGGCCAATATAGATCATACCTTTAGATATGTCTACAAAGTGTCAAGGGGAACAAATGCAGATCTCTTGAAATCTGTGTTTGATTCAGACTAAATTTATTAAGATAGAAATCCAAGGAGATTCCATGTGCTTTAAAAGCTCATTTTTCCCTTAGTATTTCAAGAGTTTTACGACTCGTAAATCGCAAGGAAGAAAGACAAAAAATTAGAAATCTAAGGAAATTCAGAGCGCTTTAAAAAACCTATTTTTTTTCTTAGTGTTTTATACTCTCACGGCTCGTAAACCTGGAGTAAAAAATTGAAATGTCATCGATTATAATCAAGGCTTCTTTCAAGAATATGTGTGGATTTATTATTCCTAGAAATTATTTTGGATATTTACCACTTCGGGTCTCTTTATCCAAATATTAACAGTGAATAATAACAAATTATTCCCAATAATATTTTGGATATTCGTCCTTTAAGGATTTCTTTATCCAAACATTAACGGTGAATAATAACAAGTTATTCCCAATAATATTTTGGATATTCATCCCTTTGGGATTTCTTTATCTAAACATTAACGGTGAATAATAGATGAATTCCCCCAAAATAAGATTTTTGTATTTTTTGGAATATTGGCCAATACCCTTTGGAGTTTTACAAACATGTTATAAAATCTAGAAATGCAAGAAAATAATTTTTGTTGTGTTTAAGAAATCCATGCGAAAACACATTTTCAAAACTTCAAGTATTTTTTTGTATATAAAAAAAATATTCAAAACATGTTAGGGTATTGGCCATATGCAACACACAAGAAAACAGATTTTTTTTATCGAAACATAAGCATCACAGTTAATCACAATTAAAGACGACAAACCATGCATATATACATATACTCTCAAAATTTTGCAAAAATAAATAAAATAATAAAACAAAGATGGCCCCTCAAACTTTTCTCAAATAAAATTCGGTTCATTCTTAAACCCCAAATATTAAACTCTGTCACTGTTCAAGTGAATTATAATTCACTTGAACAGTAACACAAATGCTGTCATTTAACAGCACAAAGAATAAAGCCTCCCCCTTAGAATCTGCCCAAAACCTTACTGCAATTGCAGAAGGGGTTTCCGCGCAATTTCAATTTCCTTCCCCGGCCTAAACTTATCAAAGATACCCCATCCTAGATTATAAAGCATAAAAGGAAAACATCTGAACTAAAGAGGGGGCTGTCTCGGTTCCTCATGCACCAGAAAGAAAAAAACAAAACAAGGAAACCGCAACTCTAACACAAAAAAAACATCTAAACTCACAGCCACGGGAAGAAACAGAAGACATGCATTAATTGTATGGCAAAAAGGAAATAGAAAACAAAAGTGAAAAGCCAGAAGACAAAACAAGTATTTTTTTAAAACATCAAAACAATCAGAGATTTATATGAGGCAAGGGAGGAGAAAGTGGAGACTTATACCTGCAGGTCTCACTAGTTTTAGCTGCAGAAGATGAAATACAAAACCTCAAATGAACGTTTCTCTCAATGTTTAGCAGCCAAACTTCCTCTCTATATGCTGCAGATCTCCCCCGTTTCTGCAGGTCTCACTGGTTTTGACAGATGAAAGTTTCTGTCAATATTTAGCAGCAGAGCTTGTGGTGCAGACCAAACGTTTCTTCTCCTCCTCTCTTCCTCTTTCTCTCCTTTTTTCGTCTTTCTGCTCTCTCCCTTTCCTGCTTTTTTTCTTCTCTTTCACGTTCCAGTGCAGGTTTTTTAGTATCAAAGAAAAGCCTCCTTTCTTTCCCCTTGTTTTGCCTCTATCTCCTCTTTTTTTCCTCCCCTTCTCCCCCTTTTAGGTCAGCAGAGACAGAGTATACATAGTCTATACACAGCTCTTATTAGGAAAGATTCAATGCATTAATCTAGGATGCAAATCCCAGCTAATTTGCAGCCAAATAATACAAATGAGGAAACTACAATATTCTCATTGATTATGTGCTGATTCTAGTGATTTCTTTCCAATTTTTTAGAGGATAGTGTGGCTTCTTTCTATCCTTCCATAGGGCCAGCTGCTCCCTTTGAAATGAGGCAATAAAAACGTGGTTGCAGCTCCAAAAATCAGGCGTGATGATAAAGGAAAAACAGCAGGAATTTGCAGAGAAAAAAGGAAAGAAATCAGATGGAGGGTGCAGCTGCAAAGTCTTATTTTCCTTATTCCGTGTGGTAAAAATCCTGTCATTTATGATGATCCAACCCCCCTCTCCAGCTTTCAATATCATTCTTCAATTCAATCCCTCATTTTAACACTTTTCAATTCAGTCCTTGGTCCAAAAAAAATCCTTCGAATCAGGCCTGCGAACTTGGGCTATATCTTCCCGCGGCAGAATTTTCTGCCCTCACGTTAGATATTCAAATGGGAATATCTTGAGCTTCTGATATCGAAATCAAGTGATTCAAAAGCCCAAATTCATCTACGCGTCTAGGACTAAAACTTTGATGAAGGAGTCAAAGTGAGATAAAATCTTTTTACATAACAGAAACTGGTAGTAATCTAGTTGGTCAAAAAGGTTCTTGATCTGACAATACTGAGCATCCAAATCTGACTGAGAATCTGTTCTAAGAACAATGATCCCTAGGACCTAATAAAGGTGTACGTCAATTTTTCAACATGTAATGAGTGACAGAATATACCTAGAATGGTCAGATATCGTACGAAACTGAGTCAGAATCAGAGTCTAAGTTGAAGCAAAAAATTGCGACAGCAGTAAAACTATTGTTTTAGTGCAAATTTTGAGGGATTTATTCAACCTTAAAGACCAGATAAAAAAAGAACAAATTTAGCATTATGAAGACTCCTGATCAACCTAAGAAAACCTGATGATTTTGGTAGTAAAGGGGAAGGATAAAAAAAGAGCAGAAAACAACTCAAACAAGGTTAAAAAATAACATATTTATTTTTGTGCTTTTGTCAATCTTCTGGCGAATATGAGCTAAACTCCTATACTCTGTTCAAAAGAGGTATACACCGTCTCCAGCACGTGGGGTCCAAAATTGAGTAACAACAATAATAATGGAATATTATAACTATGATGTTGGAGAAAAATGGGAACTTGATTTTACGACCATTTTAAGGAAATCCTGAATGTTGAGATTATTGATTAAAGAATGTGAAAATTATTGAATCGATAACTTTGCATAAAAAAATATTAGGGAAATTTTATCAAATTTTTGGTAGAAAATAAAAATGGAGTCGTTATAACTTGGGTCACGGGTTTGACAGACTAACCCGTGGTGATTTGGATATTTTTTTCCTTTTTAGTTTATTTTTATTTTATTTTATTGTTTAATATTGAATTTATTAGGAATTAATTTTTGTAATTGTTTCTTGATTTTCTTTCTATTAAATCATCGCGGTAAAATGATTTAATTCGTAAATTTAACATGTTAACTCGGATCGATCTAATATATTAATGTCATAATATTTGAAAAAATATTATTTAATATATCACTATATCAATATTTAAAAAATATATCATTTAATATCTATCATATTTTGAATTTAAAATTATTTTTTTTTAGAAAGCACGATAAATTTCTTTTACATTAAATATATTATCACTTCAAATTTTTTACATTAAAACAATTGATTGGGGCAGCTCAATAATTTAATTTATTATTTAAATTAGGTGGAGTTTGAGCTTATAAGAGGATATTTTTGGTATTTTGTATGACAATATCTACTTGATAGATTGAAGAATGATTTAAAATATAAAAAAATATTAGCAGTGATTAGACTTGACTGACATATTGAAGATTTGAAAGGAAAGTTGAGATAATTCATCCTTTTATTGACCTGTAACATATTCATGTTTAATTTATGAATAAGTCTGATCATATTACTAATTATCAACTATTAAAATTTACCATTTTAAATTAAATATTCTATATTATATATAAAAGTCTACTTAAATATCTACTTAAATATTCTATATTGTATATAAAAGTCTATATACAATATTGAATTTACCATTCTAAATTATGAACCACAAATGCAATTTAAAGCACTATTTTGGAACATGGAAACGCTTTCAATAAAAAATTAGTTTTTTTAAATTAATTTTTTTATATTTTTAATTATTTTGATGTGTTAATTTTAAAAATAATTTTTTTAAAATAAAAAATATTATTTTAATATATTTTAACACGAAAAATATTTTAAAAAATAACTATAATCAGTATTTCCAAACAATCATGGATGATTATCCGGTCAGAAATATACAAGAACCGGTTGTGTGTCAAATAAGATCAAGTATCTTTTTAAAAAATAATTTTAAAAATGTTAAAAAATTAATCTGTGTGTTTTCATGTTTTTTTAAATTTTTTTACCATATTGTTTTTCGGTGTCGTACAAGAAATGACAGCATCAACATGAATGGGGTACAATTATACGGATCATGGAATATGACAGGCAAAATTAATTACGTTGCCTAAACTCAAAGTTGCTTTTTGGAGCATTTGCTTTAAGGAGGAGTTGAAATCCAATAGTTTATATATATATAAAGGCCGTAAATTGCACTATCATGCATCCATTAGTGAGTACTAAGTAACAGCAAATACAAAGAAATTACAAAGAGCAAGAGAGTTAAAGAACCATATTTTATACAGAGAACATTCCCTTGTAGAAAACGAAACCGTACGTCAACTTCGAATTAAAGATAGATTATACACAAATTATAAAGATCCCTTCATAGCAATGGATTAAGGGTTTATTCTGGACAAACAAATATCCTTCATAAAACAAGCTAACCACCAACAACGACACCCACACCTCACCTTTTCTTCTCGATCTTCATGCACAAATATAAAATCTTAAAATTTTTCACTCTAAGCTTTCCCTGGGGTTTTCGGATCATGGTGATTGTTTGCTCCAGTTCCCGGGTAGTCTGTGCTTTCGAAGTCCATCCTCCCTTCAATATACCCTTCTCCCACATCAATTAGCATCTCTCCATCAGTCGAAATCACTGCATCCTGCGAAGAAATAAAACTCCCTCATGAATATTGTGTAATTAAGGTTTAGATTCCATGAAAAGAACACAGAGAGAGAGAGAGAGAGAGAGAGAGAGAGAGAGAGGGTCGTGTACGTTAAGTAAATAATTGTGTGAGGGAGATAACACAGGGCTTTCTGAGTGGAATGATACTAGTTGGGTGGTGAGAAGACAAGAGATAGAAACAAGATTCTATCGCTTCACAGTTGACAACTACAACATGATGCTGGTTTCATTCATTTTACCTTCATAATCTTGGTGGTTTTGGTTTGATTTATGGTACCTTCGTAATGGTAAATAAATGTTAATTCCCTTCTCAAAAAACTTTTTTTAAAAAAGAAGAAGAAGAAGAAGACATGAGCACATCACTTAACCGAGGAAAGAAAACAATCATTTACATGCTGAATTATTGTTGGTGCTTCTGAAAACTTTCATGATTGGTGGACTATTAATAACAACCAGTTTAATCCTTAAAACCACTCACTAACACATCCCACAGAAAGAGAGAGGGAGGGAGGGAGGGAGGGAGGGAGGGAGGGAGGACCTGAGGCAGTAAATCTTGGACTTCTGATGGGATTTCTTCATTTGACTTGAGGCTTCCTATGAAAGCAAGCAAAGTCAATGAAGATCAATAATTTGAGATAAGCGTTAACATCATGAAATTAACAAGCAAAACCCTCTTAGAAACTCACTAGTTGCTGGAACTGCTACTGAAGATAGCACAAAAGAGAGAGCCAGAAGGAGAGCCAGAAGCCTTAGAGAACCCGCCATGTTGAATCGAAATGATCAAACAAGACAATTCCACCAGATACTGATAGATGTGAAAGCAAATAAGCAACTTGTAGTGATGGCAAGAGAAAGCACATAGAGCGGTGCTTTATATAGAGGGGATACCACCACACACACACCTATGACTTGAGAAAACTTTTTTCTAAAATAGCTAGCATGTAAAAGAATAAAAGAGACTACTCACCACAAAGTCAACTTACCATTTTATTTTATTTTCTAATGAGTTGGTGAGTTCCCACTTGCCTAACTTTATCTCCTTGGTGTCATTTTCATGTCACCCATCATGTTATTTTGTGCCCAGAAAGATGTATAGTATATGTGGTATACTGTTGGGAATTTATATCTTTATACATAAATTCATACATTAAAAAAAAAAAAAATTGGAACAAAAGTGAAAACTGCCTAAATTATTGACGGTTCAGCATGTGTCATGCACTGGTTTTCGATCTTGGGACTATAGTGCCATGAAATTAATCTTATTGGGCCCACGGTTCCAGCATTTCTGTCGGTCATTGTGGAGGGATTTTTACTCGAGAAAATCAATTATTTGTATTAACCACTACACTACAAAATGATGGATGCAGCTAAGGTTTTGATTTGTTTTATAAATTATGAATTTCGGGATTTTGACTCCTAGTTTCGTAATTCTCTGGCTCTTAGGATTGGACCAACTATACGATGATTTCCGCAAAGAAAAAATTGAGGTTGTTAGAAAAAATATCTGAAATATATAGATGCTAGGATGTCTTCTTTGAATGTGGTTCAATTTCAATGTGAACATGATCAAATCCCATTGCTAATCTTTTTGACCAAGTATTTAATAATATTATTAAAAATTAATATCTTAATTTTTCTGTAAGTAATACCACATGTAAGTAATACCACATCAACAATATGAACAGTTCAATTGAGAAATAAAAAGTTTTAATGCTTTTTAAAATATACCGATTGACTTAATTCGCCGACAATGATATTATATAAATTCAACGTAATGAACAGTGCAATTGAGAGGTAAAAAGTTTCAATGTCTCTAACCCCAAATGTTTCAACAAACATTGATTCAACTCCAAGTTGTTTTATCGATGACCTACCGATGGACAATTAGATATTAATATTTTTAATATTTTCGTATGTGTTTCCATCTGGAACATCTAATTGAAATTTTCAATTATATCAAAAATTTTCAAGGTTGTGATGTTGATGTCATAAAAAAATAAAATCCATCTGCACATAACCTAAGATGCATGTTCCGTAACTCCATTTAAAACTAAGAATGCACCTTATTAAAATGTTTCCAGAGTTCACCATCGAAAGGATATACCTTCACTCCATCCACCACATCATGTAAATGATGTTATGTCATGTTCTTAACAGTCTCTAGTGACATGAATAACCTTTGCAATCTAGGTGTGATTAAGAAGTATTTATAAGGATTACTATTATCATCTACAACTCCATGCGCATTGCTAAAACTAGAAGTTGACCCAACCATCCTTTCTACCATGGTCTCATGAGGAATATATGGTTCTCTGTGTGCATACCAGTACATGTATCTCTTTATGAATCTTTTTTGTACAAGATGCGTCGTTACAACACCTGGATCGAGAAACTTTTTACTCTTACACCTCTTACATGGACATCTAACATCGTCTCCACTAATATTTCTCGGATTGGATGATGTATAATTAATAAAACCCTAAACTTCATTATAATAATCTATCTTATGCACTCCTTCGGATGAATCTCGATACATTCATGAATGATCATTCATTATTTATGTCAAACCAATATACAATATTGATGACAACATGTATTAATTAATTACGTAAAATAAATAAATTTATAAATATTGATTTAACTCAAACTTATTCAATCTATTTTAATAATACCCTTAATTCATTATCAATTATCTACATAAATTCAAATTTTTATACATTTACCAAAAATTTCAACAAAAAATATAAAAGAAACCTACTAAATTAATAAGCCATTATTTATTTCATCAAAAAACACCTAAGTCATAAATTCAAAATAAATTTCATCAATTTGCAAAGTAATATAATTTTACAAAATTTCAAAAAAACTCTAACATGTACAAATCATACATTCATATAACAAATTTCTATGGAAAAAAAAACTATAAAACAAGTAAACACCCAAACAAAATACATATACTATAAAAATATGCAATAAAATTTAACATTTTAAAATTAAATTAAAAAATAGATAGTTTTGCTTACTTAAAGTATGGAATCCTTAATAAAATTTGAGTCAGAATAGAGATGCTAACAAACTGAATGTTGAGGTGACCAGATTTTTCTCTCCTAATATACTTTAAAAGTTCAAATAATATAAATAAAATACTATATTTTACAAGTTCAAGCGTGCGTGCCCAGACAAACACTACTAACTATTTAATGTCTATATATAGTTTAAATTTTTAACTATCAAAAAAATAATTTAATTACAAGTTATCAAGATTTATATAAAAAATTATATTTTAAAATTAAACTAAAAATCTGAATTTAAGAATCCTAAAACTATTTATTTATGAATAATTCAAAACAATATAATAAATATTATTATTAATAGCCAAATTAAGCCCTAATTAACAAGAAATATATAGACTTAAATAATATTTAAGGGATGCATTCAGAAAGTCCTTAATATATTCCTAATTGTAAGGCCGGCCCAGCTAAGGGATTAAGACATAATAGGTTAGCATTCAAAGTTGTTGCCATTTTGAAGATAAAATTGCATTTTAAAAGGAAGAACATGGAGAAAGAATGACAGAAAAGACGTGCAGTCCATTTTCAATTTTATCAATCTTTGGCATTATTGTTCAATTAATGATATTTCAATTGCAATTGAAATGGATTCCTCTTATCTTTGGAGAATTTGTGATCTCCTCCCAGCCAGTAATTATAAACTATCTTTTGAGAGGTAATTTTATTTTTCATTTTGTGTTTTGTTTGAATGTCTGACTTTTTATTTTATCTATTTCATTGATTAGTTTCTGTTTTAATTGGAGTGCGGTTATAGATAATTTTCAAAGTGTTTTTCAGTACTAAAATGTATCGAATAATATTTTTTTATTTTTAAAATATTATTTTTAAGATCGGCGAATCAATACGATGCAAAATATATTAAAAAATTTAATTTTTAATAAAAAAAATTAAAATTTAAAAGAACGTGGTGCCCAATCGCTAGTTGCATTTCGTAAACTAAAACTAAAACTATATAAAAGAAAACGGTGGGAAAATTTAAAAAAAATAGAAATGGTAAAAATCTTTAAAATAATATCAATATTGCCTCACATCAGTATCTAAACTGTTTCTCAAGAATTTATACTTTCGAAGTCATTTTTCATCACTATATGATTTTGTGGCTGGCAGCTCATAAATGATATCATTTTTTTATGCAAGGTTTCACATCATTCTCCAGATTCTCTGGGTTGACATGTTTTCCATCAATTTTTTTGACTCATTATCTTATACTTGGCTTCAAATGATTCGTGAAAGAGTGTGTAATCAGACGGGGCATGAGGTGGTTCTGAAGGTGTGTCGGCCGCTGACAATGGCGCATTAGGGACGATTTTGCTACTGCGGAATAATTCTGAGGTTGTTCTCTTCACTTTTAAGGGCGGTGACGGCCATTGCCAACCATGGAGAAGATCAAAAGCAAAACCAACTATGTTCTGTGGTTGTTTTCTCTGTCACCGTGGTTGCTTGCCGCCATTATTACTTAATGGAGTCAAGCTAGCTGCTCTAGCTATCGCTTTGATTTCTTTTTTTGGTCTGTGTAGGGTATTTAACCATTCTAGCACACTTTTATAAAATTTATTGGAAAATAATACATATTAAAAAAAACATAATTTAAACATAATTATTGATATGAATATTAATTTTGTATGCAATCAATATTAGAAATAGTGGTTGTTTAATAATTGGTCAAAATACATGTTTCATGCAAATTAATTAAAATATACAAAAATCAATCCAAAATCTTATGAAAATTCAATAATCAAGAAATAAGATTCGATAACCAATGGCTAAGAAAAAAAAAGTTGATGTTGTGAAAGAGAAGAAATGGAAGAAGTAAAAGAAAGAATGGATCAACTAAGATACACTAGAGCTTTGTTTTTAATATACTGATATTGTTACAAAAATTTTAACAAGATATTTTTAACCACACCTTATAAAATCACTAAATGAGGTCGTAATTAATTCTAAATTTCAAATAAAACTCCTAATCACTTACGATTTTATTTGGTAGTCTTTCAATGTGTGGTTAATTATAATTATTTTATTGAAATCTTTGTAACGATACCGAGTTTGTAAAAAATGAAACCTCGGTGTGTCCCTGGTAATCCATTATTTATTTTCCTTCCTTTTCTTCTCAATTTTTTTCTCTTGCCTTATTAACTTATCTCCTCTCTTTTTCTTAGATATTGGATCTTAAATCTTATCTTTTGGTCATTGAATCTTCATAAATTTTTTAGTTATTTTTTTTACATGTTAATTATTTACGTGCGACATGCATTTTGGCTTCTTATTACACAATCCTGTTATGTGGTTGTATACAAAATAAATATTCAAAAAAGTTATGCTATTTTCTAAATATTTTTTCAACATGTATCACAAAACTTTTACCAAAATATGTCATTTTTTAAAAAAGAAAAAAATCCTACTTTCATTTTTTAATTCTTTATATATCTCCTTGTTTTCTGCCTCCATTTTAGCTTTCTTGACTTTGGAGTTTCTTGATACACAACACGCTTCTAGTTCATTAAAAAAACAAAATTTCAATCTCCCTTTTGCGTCTATATATATATATATATATATATGCAGCGTTTACACAGCAAGTTCAGTCACTTCTCAAAATTTAATATTTTCTCGACTAGGTACATGAAATGGGAGTCGATGTAAAGGTGGTGTTAGAGAATCAAAGCCCAGCACCATGTTGTAGAATTCATTCAAGCTAGCTAGCTAGCTAGTTCCTACACCTTAAAAGTTTGTCTATATTTGGTTCGCACAAGAGTACGTAGCAAAGCAAGCCAAAAAATAAAAAATAAAGAAAATTCAACATGTGAATTTGGAACTTCACCCCTGTTGATTCATGCACAATAGCATACGATCGACGATGTTGAAGAGAAAATATTAAAATAGCTAGCCCAGGAGCCATATAATATCATGAATTAAATCGTTAAGCAATCCCCACGTACGTGCATGCTCAACACAACGTAGAAATTGATCGAAAGAGTTTGAGAAATATTGTCACATACTTTGCTACTCGTACAGCACCACTCCTCCTTTGCATTCAATGGTAAGTGATCAATCATAGATTGAAATATTAGTCTCCATTCCTTTCTTAGGTCAAAAGTTAGCATCTTTATGCTTTCATGATTATTGTTTTTTTTCAATAATTACAAAAATCCTTCTATAATTTTATCTAAATTTCACTTTTTCTATATTTTTATAAATTATATTTTCCATCTAGGATCAAACAAAATGCAATATTAATGAGAATGTAATTAAATTGTTATTAAAAATATAAACTACAAGATGAAAAGTGTAATTTATAAAAATATAGAGGACAAACAAAATTCGGATCAAACTACAGGAATGTTTTTGTAATTTCATGCATGTATTCATATTATAATAAAGTAATAAAAATAAAATAAAAACATATAAAAATTAAAATTAAGTCAGTGCTTGCTTGGGTCATTAAAATTTGTCATCTTTCTAGTGATTAATATCTATCAATTTGTTACCTTGATTAATACAACATATACTTAAGATCACAATATAATATTTTCTATATGAGATAACTTAGTTATCTTAAGTGTAATTGTATAATTTTCATGTGAGTCTTTTCATAAACACATATCCACTGACAATCTAGTCAAGTCCAATTAATATTGTCCAACATACAAAATACTACCTTATAAAATTAGAGTTGCCTTTGTACACCTAATGCATGCAATGGAGCTTGTATTTTCTTTTGATGGAATAGAAAAGTGTGAAATAGTTTTTGTGTAGTTATAACAACATTGTTGAGCATTCATAATTGCTATAAGTGAATTGTAAGAGATTTGAAGGGTCTAGACTCCCTATGGTAGGCAAATCAGTTACTCTCCCTTGTCTTGGAGTTTCAACGGCCATGAAAAGAAATTTTGGTTAAGGTTATTAAACAAAAATGAACTAGCTTTTTGCTCAAGTTTCCATAGATGACACCACTGATGAATTCATAAAAAAAAACTTTAGACAGAATTTGTCTTTCCTTGGCCGAGTGATTGATTTGCAAAATAGATCCTCTATCAAGATTGAAGACCATCTAAAATTAAATTAGTAAATATAGGAGGAATGAGTATAAAAAGAGAAATGTGTGAGAAAAGAGTGTTTGTGTAGAGTAATGTATGGTGATAAGTATGCTTGAGTGAGATTGTCTTCTTATCTAGAGGATCTATGATATTTATAGATACCAGAAGTCATGTAAGTTTACCCGGTGGAGAAAAAAACAACAAGGAATATATGCATTCTTAAAAAGTTGAGTCATAGGTTGGTATATTATGCTTATTATTGGTAAATGGATTGATATTTAAGAGTAAGATATTAGTGAAAAAGATGATTAGATTAGGAAAGTTGATGCATAGTCAGGCTTAGGGATAATAATTAAAACAAAGGTTGGTCTGAAATAATTAAAGAAGATAATTTATAGGCTAGAGACTCCGGTGTGATTTGCGCTGGGTGATGTATTCTTAAGAAAAATATTTTGAGATGCAAGCAAAAAAAAATATTAATCCAGAAAGGTATAGCTTGAGTGGTCAGGTCCTGAATTTGCTCCCTAAAGATTCACTAGTTCGAATCTCATAAACTCAGGGTCATTGGAAGTTTATATGATCGTTAATTTTAAGGCTCGTGGAATTAGTCGAGGTGAGTGTAAATTGACCCGAAAACTCATGTTAATTTATATAAAAAAAATGTTAATAGTTAGAAATGAAAAAGATGGGAGAGAGAATTAAAAAAAAAGAAGAAAAAAAGGAAAAGACCGAGCATGGCTCGCGGGGAGGTGCTTGCTACCAGGTAGCAGCGCGGTTGCCAAACCTTTTTCTTTTTTCTTTTTAATGTATTACCAGGAACAACCCTAGCTAGCAAGCTAGCTAGCTAGCCATGCTCACGTGAGGAAGAAAAATACAAGCCCTAATTTTTAATTACATGTGCGGCAACTTATTAGCATTAATTAATGAAGGTATTGTGTTTTTTTTTTTTTTAATTTGTTGATGACATAGTTGAAAACATGGAATCAAAAGGCACCATAATTGATGCATGTCATTTCAGAAGATGGACACATTCGAGTTTGGGCGGTGGGCAGACGTATGACATTCTCCTTTGTCTTGTTGTGCAGGACATTTTACATGATAGCTCCTTTGTCTCTTAGGTTACTTGCTAGGCAAGCAGTGGCTCTTGTGGTGGCCCCTCCCTCGGAGGCTTTACACTATAATAATAGAGAGAAACATTCAACATCAATTCTAGTTAACCAGGGAAAGTCACATTTATCGTATCACCAAAATTATTCGGCTCAATGAAAATTGATTGATTGGCTGCTTTTTGGTAAACAAATATATATGCCTTAATTGTGGCTAATTAATTTGTATCTATACTCTACAGTTTAATCCCACACTTGGTTAATACATCATTTCTTTCATACATGCGAACCGTTTGAACCCAAGGTCCTACAGCGCGATGTTCATGTTTATACACCATAATGTTTTTGGGTCTGTTATACTTAACATGACTTGACTAAATTTCTTGTTCATGAAGATTAAATTTTATCCCAACGTCGCGTAGTTATATGTATTATAGAAAGTGCTACTTTAATTATACGGTATGTATTATAGTAATTCTATTTATCATGTGTATAAGTTAATTGTGTGTTGTAATCTCTAAACTAATTATTGTGTAGTGTCCTACTTATATAAATAGAAAAGATTGGGATAAAATTGGTATAAAGTAACACTTTTTATTATTTTCAACTGAGTATCAAAGTCCTAAAACACATTAAACTCCTTTTCTTTTTCTTTTTTTCTTTTTCCAATATATTGATGGTTCTTTGTTGTGTCCCTCTTCCAACTCAACTGCTATTGATGGCTCTTTTCTTCAAGTTAACCTATCTTGTTGTCGATTGTCAAACCTTGCACTATGTTTGGCGTATTCTTGAGCAAGCACTTGCTTCTCTGTCCAACTTTTACGTTATGCAACTTCATGGTTCTTTTCAAGATCTTCGTCAGGGTGATGATTCGATCACCATATATATGTAGAAAGCGAAGACTTTATTTGATGAATTATCAGCAACTGGTTGACCTCTTTCACCATTACATTTCAATTTATATTTGTTTTATAGACTTCGGTTGAGTTCAAAAATCTGGTGACTAGTCTCTCCATCAAGGTTGACCCCTTTTCATATGTAAATCTTCATAGTCATCTTCTCACTCATGAGTTTCTTCATAAGAGTTCCCTCAAATCCATGACTACTATTGTTACTACTCCTTTACTGCCGACTCCATCCCAACCTCCATCAACCTTTGTTGCAAAATGCCAGCACTCTGGTTCATCTCACAATAGCTTCAACACTCATGATGGCAGGGGGAGATTTCGTGGTGGCTGCAGAACAACAACAACTACAACCAAAACAACAACAACACAGGTTTTGGTTACCGTGGCTTTAATGGGTATAGCAATGGCAATTGAGAACAACCTCCGAGTTTTGTTGATCTTACTTTCTTCTTATGTGTGTCGACTACATAAATCTCTGTATGGGTTGAAACAAGCTCCTCGGGTATGGTACAATCGGCTGAGTGGTTATCTTTTATCTATTGGATATTATGCTTCAATGGTTGATACATCTTTATTCATCTAATTTGTGGGTACTGATATATTTTATCTTCTTATTTACGTTAATGATATTTTGCTTACCAGAAGAAATTTAATCTTGCTTCACTATTTAATCCAGATGTTGAGCTCATAATTCAAGCTCTAGGATTTAGGAGTTGCCCATTATTTTTTGGGCATTGAAGTTCATCCTACTAGTATGGGTATCATGCTCCAACAAGATAAGTATATTCTTGACATACTCCACATAGCAGGTATGTCTTCCTATAAACTAGTTGATACTCTTATTTCTACCTTAAAGCTTGCTATAGTGTTCGATTATATATTTTCTAATCCTACATGATTTCGTGAAATTGTTGGTGCTCTTCAATATCTCACATTTACAAGACTAGATATTTGTTTTACCGTGAACAAAGTATGTTAGTTTATGTATGCTCCTGCAGATGCATATTGGGATGCCGTTAAACGTATTTTGTGTTATTTGAACGGTACAATTTTTTTTGGCTTACATATCACCTGTAGTTCTTTCTTTAGTTTACATGGTTTTATAAATGTTGATTGGGCTAGTAGTGTTGATGATCGTAAGTCTATGAGTGGTTATCTTGTCTATTTCGATTGTACACTAATTGCTTGGAAATCGGTCAAACAACGTATAGTTTCTCGATATTCAACTGAGACTGAGTATAAGACTTTCACTGGCGGGACTTCTGAGGTCCTATGACTTTATTATTTATTGACAGATCTGCATATTACTCCTACTTCTCTGCCTATGCTTTGGTGTGATAATTTAGGTGCCACTTATTTGTTCGACAATTCTATTTTTCATGCTCGTAGTAAACATGTAGAGGTTGACTATCAATTTGTATGCAATAGGTTGTCAAGAAGAATATTCAGATTCGCTTCATTTTCTCTAAGGATCAACTTGCAAATATTCTTACTAAGTTACTTTCTACTGCTTCTTTCTATTTGTAAAAGCTTTAAATTAGTTTCCTTTGTTCACGTTCTTAGAGAAAGAAATGGTATGGCAGATAGTCTCGCTAAACATGCTCGTTCTATATAAGAAATATGCATTTTCTCCTTGGTGGCTAGTGATTTTCTTATTTTATTTGATGTAAAATCCTGACTTGTTTTTAAACTTTCACTATCCATCTTAAATCACAAGAAACAAATCAAAACTTTTCATATTGTGTTTTAAGATGAGTGGTGAAGTTTTATACAATTAAAATACAAGACTCTTCATATTTTGAGAGCCAGACATGTCCCCCTCCATAGCATGGTGATTTGATATAAATTGTTCAATTTTTTATAAATAAGTTAAATTATTCAAACCTTGTACTTCATTTTTTATCTAGGGGGTGTTTGAGTATAGTAGCATTTGCTTTTAAAAATTCTTTTTCACTAAAAAATACATCAAAACAATCTAAAAATATAAAAAATAATTAATTTTAAATTCAAAATTTACCCATCCCCCGTTTGGAAAGCAATGAGAAACCGGGGGGGGAGTATGATTTCAACTGTGAAACCAACCCATATAAATGTGATGATTGTAATTGTGTATTATATGATCATGTACACGACATGCCAACGTAATCTGACAGCACTGAAGCTAGCATGTGTAATTGTCACTTGTCATGTTTGTCTCTCTACCAAACGAGTCCCACTAATTTCTCAAGAATCTTCAGCTGAAATCAGTAGCAATAGCTAGTGATGATCAGAATTCGGAAGGGACGCATATATATAGCAAAGTCACCGAAGGGATGATGACTAGTCGAATTGCGGCATAAGTCAAAGTTCAAGTTTCTCAAGACTTGACTTGCATACACACTCCTGATCTTCCATAGTCAGCCACCCTATTAATTCCTGCAATGTCAATCTCTTATCAAAGTCTACTCAGAAAAATATACACCGACGACTTTTTTCAATGTGGATTAATTGATATGAGACACAACCAGAGAGATATGTTGTCTCCAGCATTTCTCTCTAATACCATAGTGAATGCGCATGACATTTTTGCAGTTAATATATAGTTTTTTTCTTCTTCTTTTTCCTCCCTGCGAGAGCTAGCATCATGCATCTCTGCTACGTAAGCGATGGAGGCTACATCTCAACGCCAGCTTAATATTTGCTAGGTTCCATTGAAATTCCTTTCCCATGTAATGTCGGCCTGTCCGCTAGCTGCAACTCTTAGGATAAAATAATTACTCGAGAGATGGATGTGTTGCATCTGAACGCCAGCTTAATAATTACTTTTAGGATAAATTCCTTTCTCATGTAATTTACTTCCACTTTTCACAAGATTTCACACTTGTTATCGGCCCTTGTCTCCCTCTCACTCTCTCCTTTTTCTTGTTAATAAATCAAAAGTATGGGAACAGCCTGGAAACTTTGGCATAATCTATATTATTCTCCATCTTTATTGAGTAAAAGACAAGTGCGCGTACACAACCTGTCCTTTAATAACCTTTGTACAACGTATACATGGCATAATCTAGGCCGGCCATTACCAATTTCTGCTACATTACTTCCCGAATAAGAAGATTATATACTTGCATGATTAGTAAGATCAATAACTTATTATAAACAAAAAAACCCATAATTATACGCAGCAGATCATACATGGAAATTATTAGTTCTCTAGTTGAATGATAGATTAAGAAAAGGAAACATGGCAATCTTATTTAATCCACAATTTGGTTCATGATGTGGTTTCGTGAAAGCAATTTGTTATTTTACATGGGTGTTGTAGGCCTCTTGACAGAGTTTTTTCTGTGCGACTGTTGACGTGTGAAGGTGATGATACCCAGCCACGTATACGTTGGCTAGAAAATTAATAAAAGGACCATGGTAATGGCAAAATCCGAACCCACACCGTACCAAGCTGGGTTGCTTTCAGAATCATGAAGCAAGAGCACTAGATTGATGGCGATTCATCTTCAAAAGCAGGCCAGAGCTGTTAATTTCCACTTAATATCATGTGGAGAAAAAAGTATAGAATATTATACCTTTTTTAACTATCAAATTACAATCTTAATTAGAACTCTCATCAATAATATTTCTCGATTATCATAAAAAATATCTTAATAATAAAAAAAAAAACATATACATGTTACGTAAAGAATTAAAAACGATTTTACATCAATTCGATCAAAATGACCGATAAAGAAATAATGGGTTCGTTTCTATACAACTCTTCATTGATGAACAAACAAGTAAAGGGATCCATATAAAGGAAAATTACAATTAAAATCAATTTCATGGCATTATCCTTAGCATCCATAGAAACAAGGTGATCCATCCCGATATTACTCCGAGCTAAAATAAAGAAGTAAAATAGTAGCTCATTTAGCTCGAAGATGAAATTAATCAAAGGGTAGCAAGCTCATGTTATTTAATTTGGCGAATAATGAAGCATAATTGCAAGATGGAAAGAAGCAGTTTGAGCAGTTGTTTAACACCGTATGGATTCAAGAATATTACGTTACAAAGTCATCTACAAAATGACGTAGTTTTCCACCATTTCTATACAAACCCACTTTTCACTCGCTTGTCTGCTCACAAAAGTCTTATTCACAATAGCAAACAATGACAAAAATGGGCGCAAGAGCCTACCCTAGTCAACACAAGATGCTTGTCGCGTTGTGGGAGTGTGAAATTGAAAATTTGCTACACTATATGTGTATGTGATGATCCACAAACAAATTCACTAGTGAGTTGATGCTACCCGAAGATGAACTAGGTTTGTCAACATGCCTGCATCATTACAAAAAACTTCTGCTCTAGTTGAATTGTTCAAGCCACACACGTGTTGTGATTCTTGACTCACAAACACAAATATCACAGCCACCATATTCAAATCTTTGAGAAATCTTATCCTTGGTGTATATTGATCTAAATTCAACAGAATCTTCTGTTTGTGCTATTCCTATCTGTTCCCATTGTTCCCTCAAAGCACATTTTCTCTGTTAGATTCTTTGAACGGTGAGGCTGTACTAGATTGACACTACTGTGGGGTATTGGAGATTTTATTAGAGTTTAAGTGCTCATATAATTGTTGCTGATCCATGGTGCATTTATCACGACAATGCAATAAAAAAAAATGTTGAGCTTTCCTTTGTTTCTTTTCTTCCCCTTTTCCTTCTAGTGTAGGGAAAAGGTTTTTGTTTAAGCTTTAATCCGTACTTGTAGGCTCAAGTTTGTGTGCCCGCATTCTCTCGCGCGATGGGTGGGTGGCCAGATTGCTGTAGGTGGGTGGGTGTCATATGTATTTTGAGTTGAACACATGATGGTAAGCACAACAACGATGGGGCTTCTATGAAGCTGTCACTTGTACAAAATATGAGCCTAATTAATCCGAGTGCTTTCACCATTAATATATTGGGTGTTTTTATTTATAGGATGTGATTATAAGCAATCAATGGTATCGTATACAAGGAATACAACCAAACAATTATAAAAATAAATTACAATCTTTAATTATTTAAAACCCTTGATATCATCATTTGATTTGATGCTTTATTTTCTCTATAATTGGTGATTGTATCGATTGTTAGTTTGTATACCTTATAGTAAATCAGTTGGTTACACGTGATATTATTTTATTCATGTAGAACATATTTAATTTTATTAAATAAAGGTATTATTTATTTTTAATATTCATTGATATTTAATTTATAAATTTAATGCTCGATAAATGAATCTAGAGTAAATATAAAATTTATGGAACAAATTAAAACAATTTGCAAAGGAAATTATAAAAATGTTATAATTATCGTATTCTTATTGCATCAAAGTATTGTTCTTAAATGTTATTGGTCAATGCTCTTTTAATAATGGACATTTATTAAAGTTGTTGAGACTAGTACATATTATGTTCTTTCCTATATGAAAGGAAACAGCTGATCTCATAAGTTGAGGTATAAGAAAAACCTAAAACTAATATGTAATTGTTTGTCAGATGACATGTACACTGAATTGATCCGCTTAAGAATTTCATATGTAGATATCACATGTATCTATTGAAAGGCTTACGTGACGGTTATATAAGTAATCCTTAGACTTCAGATCACTAAGTTATCTTATATATGAAGTTTTATGTTTTGATCATGCTACATGTCATAATATTAAAATTATTATAAACAAGAACTAATTAAGAAGGGAAAATTATTGGTCCTCTCTTCATAAAGTATTGTTTAATAAAATAGTGCTTTGTTGTTTTTTTAATTTTATTTTTTTTAATTTTATCATTTAATATTAGATTTATTAGGGATTAAGTTTCATATTTTATTTCAAGTTATTTTCTATGAGATTATTATAGTTTCATGACCTAAGTCACAAATTTTATGGGTTAACCTGATTGACTCGGTTTTTTTTATTATTCTTTTAATTGATTTTTTTTCAATTTTATCCTTTATCATTTAGACTGATTAAGAATTTAGTTTTATAATTTATTTTTGTTTACTTTTATCCTAGTCTCATGATCCAAGT
Organism: Populus deltoides; assembly: GCA_015852605.2. Lineage (NCBI taxonomy): Eukaryota > Viridiplantae > Streptophyta > Magnoliopsida > Malpighiales > Salicaceae > Populus > Populus deltoides. The sequence continues at coordinate 5,683,834 of CM027582.2, read as the reverse complement.
CAACAGTTTGACGTGTTAAATCGGGTTGACTCGAGTCTTTTTTTTCTTTTTTAATTGATTTTTTTCAATTTCATTCTTCAATGTTTGATTGATTGAGAATTGAACTTCATAATTTATTTTTATTCACTTTATATTGGGTTATCTCGGTATTATGATCTAAGTTTAACAAGTTAACGTGAGTTGACTCGTTTTTTTCTTTTTTTAATTGACTTTTTTTAATTTCATTCTTAAATATTGGGTTGATTAAGAATTGATCTTCAATATATTTTTTATTTTTTTTCTATGAGATTATCACGGTCTCATGACCCAGGTTGTGGATTTTACATGTTAACTTAGGTTGACTCAGGTTGATCCAATAAATTGTTGTCTCAATATTTGAAAAAAAAAAAAAAACAATGCCAACTTGAAATTTTAGTCAAACTATATTTTTTCCAGTTATTCAGGTTGTCTTTGAATTTGCCAAGTTGATCGGGTCACATCGAATTAATCTCTACACAGTTAAAATTTTTTTTTTCCTTCTTGAAAACATGTTAGCAATGCCTAGATATTTTTTTAATTTTTTAAAAAAGTTATCTAACTTGTAACATAAAGTGAATAAATAATATAGTGTTATACTATGTAACATTAAAAGTACAACCCCTTTTAAAAAAAAATGTGATTCACTATCATAACTTCAATATAATATACCATCAATAAGAATAAGTAAATTCAATCTCCTACTCAATCTCTAGTTACAAAAGAACTATAATGGTAAAGATTTTAGAAAGAAAAATATTAATTCTTTTTAAAAATGATATATTTAATAATAAAATATACGGTAATTTCATTTTTATTTTTTATTTACACATTTAAATAACATTAAAAAAACCTATATAAATCACTTTTAAATTATATAATACTATATTAGAACTTTATTTAAATTAACAAAATTCTAAAAAAAGGTATTAAATCTAAAAATAATTAAATTACATCAAAATTCATGAAGTTATTAAATTCAATCTTTGGTTAATTGTTTTAGGTTAATTTTTGTTATTTTTCTACCATAAATAATTACAAATATTTCAACTAATTTAATTAATACAACCCAGAATAATCAAACACAAAAAAAAATTCATATGTAATCATAACTTTATCCAAAACAACATCCACATCAATATACGTTCACGAGTCGAAAATTAACAAACAAATCACAAAATTATTTGAACAACAAATAAATCATATATTGAGATTCAAAATTAACCTATACTAGTCATTAGAGTCAATTGGTACTGAACAAGATTGACTGGAATGGAGACAAATAGTTTTGTCATGTGAATGAACTAATGGGATTGTGAGTGTCAATTGCCACTCCACCAGGTTTAGGAAGTATGTGGCCCATTCCACTAGGTGTATAACTCCTTCCTTTTTCTTTTGGTATGGGAAATGTCAATCACCTTTTCTTGAGGTACAAGATCGACAACCAAAAAGATTTGTTGTTCCTCATTAACTCTGCACTGATTTTTTTCTAGGTTGTTTCTATCTTATTATTGTTGTTGTTGTTGTTGTTGTTGGTGTGGTGGTTGCTACTATTATGGGTAGACAGTGGATGGATGATGGTTGTAGGGTGGTGCTTGTTGATCAAAAGTGGTGGTGGCAATCATAGTGGGTAGCCTTGAGATGAGAAGAAAAATCGACAACTTGAAAACTTTGGTTGCTTAGTGTTTTTTTTCTTATGCTAGTGTTTTTGCTAGTTTATTTTCAATGGTCTTTCCTTTAATGTTTGCATGTTCTATTCATGTCTCCTCCTCTATTTATATTGTTTGGGATCTTCTATAAAACAAGAAAAACTAAATTGGAAAAATAATGTTTAGCAATTTATATATGTTTTCTTCTTAATTATGGATTCCAAATTAATTAAATTTTCTCTTCTTATTGTATATGATCTTTTTCCCATAATTTCTCCAATTTTTTTAGTCCTTCAATTTATTTTATCTTTTTTTTCATATTCTTCCATTATTAATTTTTAGTCCCTTGTTGTCTCTTTCTTCTTATTTCACTCCCTAAACTGTTTTTTTTTTAAATTATTAACAAAAATAAAATTAAATACTGAAAAATAAATTAGATATATAGAAAAATTAGAGATAAAAAATGATTTATGACATTCATGTTACACATAATTAAAAAGAAATATTCAAAATAGAACGTTTATGATGTTAGATGAAATCTTTTTAATAATTATTATTTTACTGAGTTATATCTATCTATCTCGACTCCTTATATTAAATTTTGAGATATAATTCAATTTATATTCTTAATTTTTACTTAAGTCCAATTAAATTATTTTTATATAGTAAAAATTAAAAAGAGATTAATTTAGTTATAAATATCAAATTTTATATTAAATTATTTGAAAATCAAACATGTTAGTTTAATAAAATAAAATAAATTATTAAATTATAAATAATTATAAAAAAATATTAGAAATTAGAAATTAGAAAAGACTATTATAATTAAGTTAAATAATAACACGTGTTAAAAAAACTAGTATATATAGACATACATACACACATATAGATGGGAGTTAAGGGGTCAATGTTAGGTTAATATATGGACTGATCGGGGAGAAAATAAATTATTCTCAGAGGTGTCAAATAAATTCACAGTATGAAACATCTTTAAAACTACTCAGAGGTGCCAAATGAATTCATAATATGAAACATCTTTAAAACTAAGGATCCGATTAGTATATTTTAAAATTTTAGGAGTGTCCTACCTATATTTTTAAAACTCGTTCTGGCTTGGTGAATCAATCCAGGACCGAAACTAGGCTGGGTTTAAGAAAAACTCGGGTAACCAGGTCAGAAAACTCGGGTTGACTTAGTAACCCGATTGACCTAGCAAGATTTGGTTGCAATCAATTGACCATTTATTTTTTTAACAAAAATAACATTGTTTTGTATAAAAAAATATATTAGGGGTCGATCTAAGATGACCCGATGATCCCATCAAAACCTGTAACTCGGATCTTGGGTCGGGCTTAAAAACTATAGCCCTACCCCCAACAAAATCCAGGATAATTCACAACTCTCAATGCACTTAAATAAAATTTTAATCTATTAATTTCTAAAAATCTCGAATGCAAAAGGAAAATAACTAAAAGAAAAATGAATGCGCCGAGTGGATAGCTGTTTTAATTAGCCAAGTCCAAAGGTTCAACAACTTGGAGTTAGCTCATAAGTAACCATTGCTCTAAGCTTTCCCAGCTTCCAAGACTATTTATCTACAGACATGGGCCAAGAAATTTTCTTGAATCATGAACCCAACCATTCCAACTCATATCGAAAACCTCCCTCAATTATTACCACTTTTCATATCTACAATCCCTCTCTTACAATTGTGGAATTGTTACGTAGTAATCGTCAAGTACTTTAGTTTCTTCTTCTTCCCTTTCTTTTTCTCATGAACCAAAAGCAACCACAACGTTTCATTTTTTTTATGTTTTATTTAGTATTATCATCGTCAAAGGTCAGGTCAAACACATTGCTTCTAAAATAGCATAGCTAGTTGATTTCATAAATAGAGAATAGTTCAACACTTGTTTATCTCCTAAAGTATAGCCAACTTGATGATGTTTCACATAAGATTGTAACAACTTTTATTCCGAACACTCTTCCTTAAACTGGTAATCTTCATAAACCAATTTGCAAGTTTAGTTCTGAAATTTTTTCATGAAGTTGAGGCTACCAGTTATGTTTTTATTACAGAAAATGAAATATTTCTTAACCCATCTTGAACACATAACCTGAAATGCTCTTCATATCATCTATATCAGTTGCATAATTATTATTAGTATATCCACTTATTCCATTACATTCATATCAGGTATGTCTGCTTTGATTGTAATACCTAAAAATCAATTGTCCTATTTATATATTAAAATATCCTTTCTGCTACACCAAGATGAATTTATATAGGGTGTTCTATGTATTTGTTTATAATGCTACTTGCATGCATAATATATGGTCTTGTAGTGGTTATGTACATTAGGCTCTTATAATTTGTTTATAGATAGTAGCATTTACCTTGTTTCCTTTAGCATCTTTTTACAACTTCAAACTTGGTTTTTTTGGAGTGATGATAAAGTTGCAGTCTTTTATTTGGAATTTATCCAAAATTTCTTGTGTATACTTTTTCTAAGTGATGGAAATTCCTCTTAATGACTACTTTACTTCAATCCCAATAAAGTAGTGCATTAATCTCAAGTTTGTCATCTCAAGCTCCTTTTTTATTTAGCTTTTAAACTCTATAGCCATTATCTCATCGATTTTTGTGAAAATGAAATCATCTACATACAAATAGACTAGTAGCATCTTCTAATCTTATGAAAATCTTCCTTCTTAAAGTATGTCTCTATTCGACTATACCAAGATCTAGGTGTTTGTTGTAGTCCATAGAGTACTTTCTTCAAATTATAAATTGCCTTCATTCTTCTTTTGTATAAAACTAAGAGGTTGCTAAACATACACATACTCTTGTAAATCTCTATGTAAAAAAGCTGATTGTACATCTATTTCAAAAATAGACCATGAATATTGTAATGGAATTGAGAGAATCAATTGAATGGTATCTTGTTTAACAACTAGAATAAATACTTATTTATACTCAGCTTCTGATTCTTAACTATATCACTTTGCCACCAAACGAGCCTTGTGTTTCTCTATAACACCGGTTTCATTCATCTTTGTCTTGTAAATCTATTTGACACCAATTACTTTCTGCCTTTAGAAAAGTCTTGTTAATTTTTATGTTCAATTTCTTTCTATAACTTAAATCTCTTATATCATGACCCTTTACCATTTTGTTTTTTTAATTGCCTCTTTAAAAGTGATAGGATCACTGTTAAAAAGGAGAGCATATTGAGCATTTGTTTCTTTATCAAATAGTTCATCTGCAGTAACACAATCCATCATCCAAATTGGTTTTCTCTTTGCACGTGGTTCTCTTGGTCTTGGTAATTCTGATGATGTTTGTATTTTAGAGGATTCTAAAGCCGAAATTTGGTGATCATTTTAACCATCTTTTTCTTCATCAATATTAACATTCAAGTTATTTGTTTGTTGCCCCAACTCGTCAGAATTCAACCTTCATTTCTTATTCTCATCAAATACTACATCTCTACTAATAATAATTTTTTGAGTGTTTTGATCATGCAACATGTAAGATTTAGAAGAATCACTTACACTGAGTAAAATATATTTCACACTTTTATCATATAGCTTCTGGTGTTTCTGATATGGTACATATGCAAAGGCCAAGCATCCAAAAATCCTAAAGTAATTACTAGTAGACTTATAGACACTTCGTGCCTTTTTATGCCTCATATTTTTCACTATAAATATGGGGTATCTATTTAGTATATGCACACTTCAATTGAATGTTTCAAATCAGAAAGTTTTTGGTAATCTACATTAGTCAGCATGCTTAGTACCATATTTAAAAAGGTAAGATTTTTCTTTCTGATACACCATTTTTCTATGGTGTATATGATGTCATGAGTTGCCTTTAAATTTCATGTTTATTGCAAAAATCTTCAAAGTATTTTGAGGTGTGTTCTCCCCTCCGGTCACTATGAAAAGTTTTAATCATGATGTTTTTTTTTATTCTTCATAAAAGCTTTGAACCACTTGAATGCTTTCAAGGCCTTTAATTTTTCATGTAGAAGTTGTACCTAGGTTTTCCTATTGAAATCATTAGTATGGGTAATGAAGTGTCTATTCTTTCTATTTTAAGCTGGATGAATGGGACCACAAATATCAGAATGGATCAACTATGGTGCCTTTTATGCATTTTTTTTTTGGAATGCCTCTTGATGTTGCTTACCAGCAATACAATTTCCACATATTGTATTTAAATAGATTATTTAAGGGAGACCAACTACCATTTGCTTATCGAGAAGAGTCTTTAAACCCTTTAAAATTCAGGTGTTCATATTATGCATGCCACGATTAGGTTGTACTTTCTTCAGCTAAGTAATATGATTATATTAAGTTTTGAATATTATGAGAAAATATTCTTTTAGCTATCATTAGAACCTTTGCAATTAGACTCTTCTTCTGATCCTCAATATAGAAGGCTTCATCTTTAATAATGATTGAATACCCTTTTTCATGAAGCTACTCCAAGCTAAGAAGATTACCTTTTAGCTATGGAGCATAGAGAACACTAGTAATGGTGTGCAGATGATTATTGTTATCTTGGATACTAGTATATCTTTTTCCCATTACAACCACTCTAGAATCATTTCCAAATATCACAGTTGCTTCCTATTACAACCATTCTAGAATCATCTCCAAATATCACAGTTGTTGAATATTGATTTATTTCCACACATATGGTAGTTGTAACTTGTGTCCAGATACCATAGGTTTAAGGTTGTTTTGTTTGCTTCCTAGTATACCATCAATAATATAGCCTCATCTTGATTCTCTTTATATTGATCTACAATTTTTTCCTTTTCAATCTTGCTTTTTGCCAAGTTGGTGTAGTATTCAGATTGATAGTGACCATGTCGATCATATCAATAGCATTTGATTCTAGATTTATCAATCTTCTTTATGGAGTTCCATATTTGCTTGGAGCTATCTTTCTAAAAAATAGAATAATTTATAGCTTGAAACAAGTAGGTGTTTGCCTTGAGGTCCTTCAGATTTTGTACATCATGAATCTTATTATGTGATTGCATGTGTTGATGTTTCTCCTTCATGAATGTCAAACTCTACAAGATGCCAATTCACTTTGGATCTTAAAAGGTTTCCATCAACATACTCCAAAGGTCATAATGACCATCAAAGCATGGCGTTGCAGGCTGCCCAAAGTAATCAGATGCCAGTGGTGATTGCTACTGTAATTTCAGAGTTGCTTTCCTTCACTGTTCACTTGTGATTCACTCTCCTCACAAGCTTTCTCTCGTGTCTCACTCCCCTCGTAATTTTAAGGCTTTGATACCATATGTTAGTGCAAGAATAGATTGAAAAAATAGCAGACCGAAAGGAATATGAAATTTACCATTTATTCAAATAAGTTCATTCTTAAATAAACAGTGCATAACTTGGAAGGAAAGCAAGGAAATAGGGATCACAATCCGATGATTAAAATCTTACCTAACTAGCTAGGATTATTGCTAATAGCATAAACAACTTCCTAATGACTTGGTATCTGCTATAAAATAGCATTGCTGGTTGATTTTCTAGAGAATAGTTCAGCACCTGATTCTCTCCTAAAATGATCTTCCACAAAAAACTGTTAACAGCTTTTTATTCCCAATTTTCTCCCTTCAACTGGTAATATTTACACACCAGTTTACAAGACAAATTCTGAAATTCTTTCATCAAGTAAACTCCTTAGCTTCTTAAACATTGTTGGTTTAAGCGACTTGGTCATTATATCTGCAATTTGATCTCCACTTCGATAATGAACCATGTCAAATACCTCATCCTTGCAGAGAATGCACAGAAAATAATATCGTACCTATGTGTTTGCTCCTGCCATGGAAAACTGCCATTAGACTTCGATTTACTGCGCCAACTTCGTGCGCCTGATAGTATTCTTTGGGGACAACGGGTCAGGACTACTTGTAATAAATAGAAAGAACTAGAGAAATAATTGTTGGCAAACCAATTTACAAAAGAAAAGGGAAAAATCAAATTTCACTCTACAATAAAGAAATGAATCTGCTACCAAGGGAAAGCAACAGAAGAACGAGCAAAATTGCTAATGGAACAGCACAGAATGTATCAATTATCAAAATGTCTTCTGTGGTTATTAATCATCATAATCACAATCACATCTTTCATCAGCAATATCATTACAAAGATCATCTCATATGCTTCTTGAACATCATCATCATCCTAGATTTCATGTTGTGACCCGAAACCATCATTTTGGTTCATGTCCTCTAATTCAAGATCTTCTCCATTTGTATTAGACAACTTCTCAAAATTGTCAGAGAGATTCAGCGCAGTTTCTTGGCATCCTCAGTCCCCTATAAGAAAACATGAATGACTTACATGTAAATGCATGGGAACCCAAAAAAATTAAACAGGGAGCAAACGGTTTTTTATGCTTATGCAGTTACTAAATGCTCATCTAGAAAGGGACAAGAAAAAGAAAAAGAAAAGGAATAATAGTCCATGCACAAGAAAAAATTTTAAGGAAAAAACTCTTCCTTTATCCAAAACAAGGTGCACTGTTCATTTTCTTTTGTGTGATGCCAGTCAACAAAATGTATGAAAAGATCGATTTGGGCACAGTCATGTTTGTTTATCTGGAACTCAAAACTTATGGAACACGAAAAGTAGCAAGCCTTCACAAACATAGATAGAGGCATAAGCCTTCAAGTAAAACCTGTAAACTGAGGGAAGACCTTGAATGACTCTTTTATATAACTATTATTTATAGTTAAAACTTTAGATTTATTACTTTCATCTCAGTCATTTGTGAGAACAGCTCCTGACCATGTCATTCAACAGTAGTCAGCAAAAAAGATTCTTATAAAGAGATTCAGAGTATATCTTTGCACCAAATGAATAATACAAGTGAAAACAAGTGACATGTTATAAGTTGAACAGAAATTTGAACATTTCCCTTGTGATAATTTAGATCAGAACATGGGACTGATTGTTTAAGAATATGCAAGAGGAACTAAAATTAATTTAAATAAACTAAAAACAAAAGCATTTGTTTAATGTTTCAAGGAAGAGAAGACACGATAAATGACGCAACGTACAGGTTCCTCAAAGAGTTTCTCCAATGCATCATAGTTGATCTTGGAACTGCGTCTCTGACAAAGAAATAATGTTCACATTTCTCACTAAACAAAAGAAGCAATATGATCCACAGATTCCACGGTGAGAATTCTAGTGAACCTTAAGGTACTATTTAGAGACACTTGTACAGAAAGCTTGCATGTGCATGCAGTGAACCATGAATGATTGATAGGAAGTACTTGTAGATTAAATATTTGTTCTTTTTCTTATGAAATCAACAGAAAATATGACTAGCCTTCTTTATTCTTTTGGAATGGATAATATTGCATTGCTAAAGGTTTTGAGTCAGTAAACCCCAATGTATTATGGGTCTGTCCAAAAAAGTTTCTGGACTATTAAATGTCATTTGTCTTTCACTTTTGAGTTTTACTTGAAATTTCTAACTTCCTATCGTAACATGAAGATTTTAGATTTCTCTACTGAGTGCCCTTGGGCACCAATCTTTAAAGTTCCAACAGAAGAATGTTCCAGAGTCTATTTACATTTCAACCTACCAGATTGTAAATAAGAAACCTTCCCAAATGATTCGGGGAAAAAAAAAAAACAGAACTTTACTTCTTTTTTTTATCTTTTTAGGTGAGTGTGAACATGATAGAATACATAGACTGCTTGTCTTAAACTTTGACACGTGTTGATGCAATATCCTACTAGATTCTCGTTAATAGCTGCATGAATCATTTAAAAAGTAGTAGGGCACACCAAGTGACAATAATGTTCTTATTCACTGCCTTAATTCAGATTATATGCCTAAGATTCATGAGGTTTGCTCTACCGAAGTCACTATTTATATCCTTGGTCATATGAAAAAAATAAAACAAAGGAAACGGTTAGTATTTTACTGGTGTATTCATAAATGTTTACAAAACACTATGAAACTGTCCTAGACGTTCTCCCTCATTTTATTCCAACAGATCCAACTTCAACTTAGATATATTAAAATTCTCTACTTGAAAGAAAGATCCTAACTGCTAGCGTGATGACAACAAGCTGAGAAAATGATTGATAAAACTAGCTAACCAAATGAAAAATCTTAGACAAATTAGTTGCACCATAGCAATTAGCTAACTAAATAAGAAGTTTAAAGCTGGGTTGCATCTTTTTGCTTCTTCTTCAGCAAGTTAGCTGCCTTTTTGGTTGAGTGGCAGAAGGCTAGTACAAAATTTCTATAATATGTCACTCCACCATGGTATTCTTTCATCATTCCTTCCCACAGTATTTCATCAAGCTACTGCAACTCCCACCCTTGTTTTTGTTATGCTCATATTTAAGATTTCTTATATTCTTAGAAGAGGTCAGGAAAGTATAGCTCAGTTCTACATTCTTATCTTGAACATCAAGCAAATGTACTAATTTTCATATATATTTTGATGCATGGATGCATTTATTTGTTTGTAACAAGCAGGCAAGAGTGCACCTACATTTGCACACCAGATAATGGTGTTCTGTATTGATACACCCAAAATTGTACATCAAAATATCACATAATCCATTAGCAAAAAATTATTCATGCATATGAGAATGGAGTTTATAACTTGATTCACATGATCCAAAAGACATCAACTAGATTAGGCCCTTCCTATGACTAATTATATGGTTAAACTAAAATTCAACCAGAAAAGGTGCTAACAGTAAAACATGACTGCCATAGTTGTTCCATATTTATTATATTTATTGCTGACAATCCTAGAATCTGATTTTCAAAACCCATTGTCCACATTGTTCAAATTCCATTGCCAACAACCCCAGTTTTTCTACTTCCAAATTCTATTCTTTTAAGTTAAGAATTTCACAATAGAAATGCTATCACAAGGGCAGTGTTATTAGCACCTTTTCACATGGAAAAGCAAAATTACAGAAATTATAGAAATAAATTCTTGTATCATGTCCATGTCTTATACCTTCGTAGTTAGCATTTGGTGGACGGCTTCAGCAGCAGATTTAGCAGGAACTGAGGTCCTACCCAGAGCATTGGTGGGCCGCAGGATTTAGCAGGAACTGAGTTCCTAGCTTCTGCTACTCGTTTATGTTGCCTTTCCTGTAAATAAAGTTTTAAAGAAGATTAATCAAATGAGATAACCCCATAGCAAGAAAATCAAAAGTAAATACAAGTACAATTTTTTACCAGGAAAGAGTTGCAAGTACGATCATAGCAGCCATGCATCCAGGCTTACTATTTGAGCAGTTGACATATTTCTCTGTAATGTCAACGCATTCATTTTGTAAATCCTATGGGCTTTTGAGGAAAAAAGAGGAAGAGGTTTTATTTGTTGTGCAAATAATTTGACCAAAAACATAATAAAGTCCATTAAAACTCGACAAGTGATGTTACAAATGCAGGAATGATGAGCATTGTAGCTGAATGGGGGGGGGGGGTACATGGATAGAAAAATGGTCAACCTGGATGGAATTGTGTGAAACATGGATGGCATTCATGATAGGTGGTACTCCTATGAAAGATTGCATCACACAGACTGCATGTGCACACACTCACAAGAGTGCACAAGGCAACACCGGAACAACACAAATCTTGTTTAAAATAGTATTTATGATAACAAAAAGCACTAGAAATCAATTTAGCAGGCATGAAGAAGATTGCATAAGAGTTCCTGAAAATCCCAAGGGCAAGCATAAACACACCTGCATGTGCATGATCGCTGAACGCATGCACTCACAAGAGAGAACAAAGTAATACTAGAACGAGACAAATCTTGAATAATAACATCTACGATAACAGCAATAACAAGCAGGAATGAAGATGGCATAAGTGTTCCTATAAATCACAAATCATAGAGCTTGAACACGGAATCATGCCAGTTTCTATATCTTCGAATTGCAATTCATGCTTAAAAAAATTGTGGTTGTTTTTGGAACATGAAAGATCAGGTGGTTGTTTTTGGAACATGAAAGATCAGATATAACAGCGATGCTGTGCATAGAATTCGGCTATAAGTTGTAGGAAATTAAATATGATTACTTTTACTTGAATTAATTCCTCTGATATTTCTGGCAAGAAGGCCACCAAAGCAACCGTGAGCAGAGAAAATCAGCAAATGCTATTTGAATTTTTAGATCTCCTACACTAACTCTTCATTTTCATATTCATCAAACATACATAGGATTCAAAGGTGGAATTAGACAAGTAGTAATATGCCTAGAAAAACACAAAAATGGTTGTTCACCTCAGCATCATCTATATCAAAAAAGTCATTTGAGTCATCAAAACAATTAGAAGTCATATCATCCTCTCCATGCAGTTTATCAGGTTGAAATTGAACTAAAATGCATAAATTATACAAATTGAAACAATAACTTGTGAAAAATTGCAACCAACAGCACTTTGCAGAAAAATGATGGTGTACTCTTCATAAAACTTTTGTTTTAACCAAATTATTCGAAAGCATATATACTAATTAGCTAACTACACTAATCAAAATTCAAATAATTTAGTTCAATTACTAAGTAAAACTTCAACTTTCACAAACTTGAAAAAATGGAAACATGGTCATTCCAGTTTCAACTTTTGGCAAGTAAACACAGTTTTCTATCTATTCTAGCAAGAAATTTGAAAACAATGGCACATGCTCGAAGCTTTTTTTATAGGAAACAGATGTATTGTAGAACAAACTAGGAAAGAAGCACAACAAAACAAACCTTTTTCTTACAACCTTTCCAGTGAAATGTTTTCACTTGGGATTTTCGATATTAGTCTCGGCACTACCTACAAATAAAATTTATGTGGTACGAATATAATAAAAACAGAATAAAACGTACAAAACAGATAAAAGTTGACGAAAAGAAAAGATCAAGACCACACCTCCCCATTTATAAATAGGGGATCAGCTCTGAGACCCGGAAACGCCAAGACTTTCCCGTAGATATTGTATGACCTTCACAAAACCAGCACAAAATAAAAGAAATTTATTTGCTTCATTATTTATCCACTGGCATAAGATTTCAGTACAAAAGAAAAGGGATCCAAATAAAACTCGAAATTCTACATTACATTAAATAATAAATAAAAAAACCAATGCATTGAAAATTTAATTAATTACTCGATTTCATCATCTTCGCGAGTTGTGGAGACCTTTTTTCCACAAGAGCTGCAAAACTTCATTGCGTATTCACGATCAAAACAGGAGGAGCTCAAAATTAAATTAAAAATTATATATATATATATATATATTTAATTTGGAGCCCCGATTTCCTTTGGAAGTGTTTCGAAACTGAGATTTTCGATTTTCTTACCTTTCTCAGCTAATATTCCGTTGTTTTCTCTGCAATCAAAACAGAAATTGTTCGCTTATAACATGGTTGAGAATTAGGGTTTAGTTAGACAGTAATAAGGGTTTTGAAAAGGAGGAGATAATTAAATTAGGTTTGATTTACGCGAAATTGTGAAATTTTGAGGAGTTTCCTAATTTGAATCAAACATTTTTTTATTTGGGAAAAAGGAGCGAAACTTTAGAACGGCGTTGACGTTAACGTAACTGGAGTTATTGGTTTATCTTTATAAGCTTATTTTTTTCAAAGCAGAGAAATAACCGTTGAAAATACAGTGAGACCAAAATAACCCTAACCTTAACCTTTACCTTTCCTTCAATGTCTTTGCCGACAAAAAAAAGAGAGAGAGATAGAACCATTGAGAATACACATGCCAGAATGAGCTCTTAATAAATAATTTCCTGTACTTTAGCAAAAAGGTAATGTAATGAAAAAATAAAAATAAAATTTTAATATTACTTTGTTGTATTAACAATCTAGCCCACAATAATACAATTTAAAACTATAAAATTATTATATGGTTTTTTAGTCATTTTATTATTAATAATACTTTTAACTACAGTTTTAATTAAATATTTTTTAATTATTTTTTATTTAATAATAATTTTAATCGTATTTTTAACCAAACATATATTTTAATCTAACCAATCACGACAACAAATAATTTTTTTAAACTTGTTTTTTTAAAATCAAAATTATAAAAATTATCATAATATCAAACACACTCAAAGTTGCTTCATAATATTTGAGTCAACCTCGATTATTTAAACCGCAACTTCTTATAATTAACCAAACAATATATTTTAATAGTAGAGAAAAAAATATACTAAAGCAAATGAAAACTCACTTTAAAATTTCTGTTTATTTTTTATTTTAAAAGTGTTTTTCTAAAAAACTCAAGGAAAAAATTTAACCTCGAATTAATATTTTTATATTATTTTAATAAATTAATATTAAAAATAATTTTTTAAAACAATATATTTTTAAATAAAAAAATTTTAAAAACCAATCCCTAGCACTAATAAAAACCATCGCATATTCAAACATATTTCTATAATATATACCCAAAACAGCACCAGGCACGCTGCTCAGCTCTCTCAGTAACACCCACGCTGCTCTTGCCTCCCTCCACCACGGTACTACCTGCCCCAACCCCCAAGTCTCGCAACCCAAAGATCTCTCAACGTGTCCATTCTTGTCCTACGAGGAGTTACTGACGTGTCCACGCTCCTCTTCATGACTTTTTAAACCCTGCGATCTGGCCCCTCCCTTCCATTCTATACCCCTCGTCACGCCCTTTACCGTTCACTCTCTAAAAAGTGAAAACTCTCTCTCTCTCTCTCTCTCTCTCTCTAAAAACATTTTCTTTAACCATTTTGTTTGTTCTTCAGTTCTTGATCCTTCATTTCTCTCATTTTATTACAACTCGTTGATTTTTTTTTTTCCGATACCACAGATCAAAAGAATGGCAGAAACCTGTACAAGAAAACTGGTAGTTGAGGTTTGCAATGCCAGAAACTTGATGCCAAAAGATGGCCAAGGAACAGCAAGTGCATTTGCTACTGTAGATTTTGATGGCCAAAGAAGGAGAACAAAGACCAAGCTCAGAGATCTGAATCCAGAGTGGGATGAGAAGCTTGAGTTTCTTGTCCACGATACTGACTCTATGGCTACTGAGACTTTAGAGATCAGTCTTTACAATGACAAGAAGACAGGTAAAAGAAGCACTTTTCTGGGCAAAGTAAGGATTGCTGGCAGTGCTTTCGTTAAATCTGGAGGAGAGACTCTTGTTTATTATCCGTTGGAGAAACGAAGCGTGTTTTCGCAGATTAAAGGAGAGCTGGGGCTGAAAGTCTATTACATCGACGAAGATCCTCCGGCTCCACCAGCAGAGCAGAAACCTGAGGAGAAGGCACCAGAGACGGAAGAGAATAAGCCAGCAGAAGAGGCGAAACCTGAGGAAGAGAAAAAAGAAGAGGAGAAGAAAGAAGAGCCAAAGACGGAGTCCAATAAAGAGGCAAAAAAAGAAGAGGAGAAACCAAGTCCACCACCACAAGAGGAGAATCCCAAAAAACCTGAGGAGGCAGCTCCTCCAGTTAAGGTGGAGAATCCGCCGTTGGCCGAGAGTGAAAAGAAGCCGTCGAAAGAAGAAAAGGAAAAGGCAGAGATTGTAAAAAGATCTGAGGTAACAATCAGTGATCTTGAACTCCGGTCTTTAGCCAGTGATCGAGGTCGAAGCGCTTATGATCTGGTGGATCGCATGCCATTTCTCTATGTTCGAGTAGTGAAAGCCAAAACAGCAAACAATGAATCCAAAAGCCCAGTTTATGCCAAGCTCATGATTGGTACACACAGTATAAAAACCAAGAGCCAGAGTGACAAAGACTGGGATAAAGTCTTCGCTTTCGATAAAGAAGGATTGAATTCAACTTCTTTAGAAGTTTCAGTTTGGACAGAAGAGAAGAAAGAGAATGAAGAGGCAACACAAGAGTGTTCTCTGGGTACTGTATCTTTTGATTTGCAAGAGGTGCCCAAGAGAGTGCCCCCGGATAGTCCTTTGGCTCCACAATGGTACGCTTTGGAATCGGAGAACTCTGCGGGAAATGAAGTCATGCTCGCCGTTTGGATTGGGACTCAGGCTGACGAGGCATTTCAAGAGGCTTGGCAATCGGATTCAGGTGGGTTATTACCGGAGACCAGAGCCAAGGTGTATCTGTCGCCAAAGCTTTGGTATTTGAGACTAACGGTTATCCAAACCCAAGATTTGCATTTAGGTTCGGGATCCGAAGCTAAGGTTCGAAACCCTGAACTTTATGTTAAAGCTCAACTTGGGGCCCAGCTTTTTAAAACAGGTAGGACTTCTGTTGGGTCAACATCTGCTAGCTCGGCTAATCCGACTTGGAATGAGGATTTGGTTTTTGTGGCGGCTGAACCGTTTGAGCCATTCTTGACTGTGACAGTGGAGGATGTTACTAATGGGCAGTCAGTGGGGCATGCTAAAATACACGTGGCAAGCATAGAAAGGAGGACAGATGATCGGACAGAGCTTAAATCAAGATGGTTTAATTTGGTAGGTGATGACACCAAACCCTATACGGGAAGGATACACGTGAGAGTGTGTTTAGAAGGCGGGTATCACGTTCTAGATGAGGCAGCTCACGTGACTAGTGATGTTCGAGCCGCAGCTAAACAGCTAGCCAAGGCTCCAATTGGGTTGCTTGAAGTTGGGATCCGAGGAGCCACAAATTTGCTTCCTGTGAAAACAAGGGATGGTACTCGTGGGACCACAGATGCTTACGTGGTGGCTAAGTATGGGCCCAAGTGGGTCCGGACCCGTACAATCCTCGACCGATTTAATCCACGGTGGAATGAGCAATACACGTGGGATGTATATGATCCATGCACTGTGCTATCCATTGGTGTATTTGATAATGGAAGGTACAAGCATGATGAAGCTGCAGGAAAACAAGGCAAAGATGTTAGGGTTGGTAAAGTAAGGATCCGTTTATCAACTCTTGATACTAATCGGGTGTACTTGAATCAATATTCTCTTACAGTGTTACTTCCTAGTGGGGCCAAGAAAATGGGAGAGATCGAAATAGCCGTTAGATTTTCATGCCCATCGTGGTTAAGTCTAATCCAAGCTTACACTTCACCAATGCTGCCTAGAATGCATTATGTGAAGCCTTTGGGTCCAGCCCAGCAAGACATTTTGCGACATACGGCAATGCGTTTGGTGACTGCTCGGCTAACTAGGTCTGAGCCACCATTGGGCCAGGAAGTGGTCCAGTTCATGTTGGATAGTGACACACACATGTGGAGCATGAGGAGGAGCAAGGCTAATTGGTTTAGGGTGGTGGGGTGTCTTACACGCGTCGCTACTTTGGCACGTTGGATCGAAGGGATTCGCACCTGGGTACACCCACCCACTACTATTCTCATGCATGTACTGCTTGTAGCTGTTGTGTTATGCCCACATCTCGTGCTCCCCACCATATTCATGTATGCCTTTCTTATCTTAGTGTTCAGATTTCGGTACCGTCGAAGGGTCCCACTCAACATGGACTCCAGGCTCTCTTATGTGGACATGGTGGGACTTGATGAGCTTGATGAAGAGTTTGATGGATTCCCAAGCACACGATCACAGGATGTGGTTCGAATTCGATATGATAGATTGCGGGCCCTCGCTGGCCGAGCCCAGACACTCTTAGGTGATTTTGCAGCCCATGGGGAGCGCTTAGAAGCTTTGTGGAATTGGAGGGATCCGAGAGCTACTGGGATTTTTGTGGTGTTTTGCTTAGTTGCTTCATTGGTATTTTATGTGATTCCATTTAAGATGTTTGTATTAGGGTTTGGGTTTTATTACCTCCGCCACCCAAGGTTCCGTGACGACATGCCATCTGTCCCGGTTAGTTTTTTCAGGCGATTGCCGTCATTTTCGGACCAAATTCTTTAGAAATATGGTGGCGCGTTTTGGTTCACTTTTTTGGTGAAGTTATAATCACGGAAAAGGGTGTTTTGTAATGTGGTTTATAACCATTGATTGATTTATTAGTTATTTGTTAGCAATAAATAAAGCTTTCAAGTCTGCAAAGTGTACCTCTTGCATGTAAAAAGCTGAAAAGGTTACCGTTATTTTTATTATTTATGAGATGGGGTTGGTGAAAGGATGGTTATTCACAATATTAGTTTACATGACTTGTTTATTGTTATTTTTAATATATAAAAAATGTTAATGTCGCGAAAAATATTTTTTACATTATTATTAAACTCAATTCATCAAATTAACTTTTAAATCTCTCGAAATGAATTTTTATTTAGCTCAAGTTTAAAGTTATATCATGTAGAAATTGTTTTAACATAATTTAGTTGACTTGGTAGGTTTAAAAACAACCCAATCAACCATTAAAAAATTCTAACAATAAAATTGAGGAAAAAATAACAAATTTAATAGAAAAAACCTCTGCCTCAAATAGGAGTGTCAATTTCACCTGAATCCAATAGATACTAACCTAAATTTACCAGAATAGATATTAATTTTTTCTCGTTTGGGTTTGGGTCGGGTTCAGGTGATACCCGAAGTGAAAAGATTGAGTTTAGGTAGGGTATAGATATTACTTTACACGACTTGAAATCCTGCTCAAACCCAACTTGAAGTATAAAGATAACCTTAAAATTTTTTTAAAAAAATCACATTTACATCCTTATATATATTTAAAGATCAACTAAAGTTTCTCACTTACCTCTCCACATAGATTCACTCTTACCTTTGCTTTTTTCTTTTTTCTTTTACCAAACCACCAAATTACAAACCAAGTACAACTCACAAATAAAGGTAAATCGCATAAATCTCAATGGTCAAGTTTGAGATAATCAAGTTACGTCTAATATATCAAAAAACTAGCCTAATCCAATAGTTAATATAGTCGATATTAACGAGGAACAAAGTTGACCTAAAAATTGGCAAAAAAAAGAACCTGGAATTCCAACCTGTGCAAAGTGGTTCCAAATCTGATCTCCACCGTTTAGAGTAAAAAGGAGAGTTGGGCAAACCTCCCTACCAAAATTAGAGCAGATCCAACGGTGGACAGAAGTTGAATAGGTCAGCGACTTTGTCTTCCCCAAACATAGTTTTTCCAGAAATATTACAATCCCAAAAACGCTCAAACAAAGGAATATAATCACAATCCAAACAATCTACTTATAGATAATATTAACGTGCACAACATATTAAAAAACCATCTTAATTCGATAGTGGATGACAGATTTATGACCAGCACAGCGGTTCAGGCGGTGTTTCTATCTGGAGAGAATGTGAAGCAATGGTTTTGGGTTCAGGTTCAGTTTAAGGTATGGATATCCAATGGATACCCACCAGATGAACAATGGATGTCCGGAGGATACTCGATGGATACCTCAAAACCTGATTGGATCAGGTTTCGTCCATGCCCGATCAAGTTTGAGTCGTGGTAGGGTAAAAAATTAGGATTGGTTCAAGTATGGATATTGCAATACCCTATTCATGGGTACCCATTGTTATCCCTAGCCTCAACTCTTTACCTAGTCTGAGTTTTAAATTGAACATTATAGGAGTCTCCTTGAATTGATATAATCGACTTGACTAGTCCAAAAACAACCTGATTGGCCAGTTTAAATCGTACGAGAGTTACCCTGACACGATTTAGTGGACTTGGTATGTCCAAAAAAACCCTATAGATCAAAAACAAATATGAAGATGAAATTGAGAAACAAATGATGAAATTAAAAAAAAATGAAAAGAAAGTAAACTTTAAGGACAAAATTGAGAAAAAAAGACAAAATTGAAATAATAAAAAACCTCACAACTCGACTTCTCTAATTTAAAATTAAATATATTGGAGTTAACCTAACATGACATTTTGAACTTGGCCAGTTCAAAAGTAACATAGATGACTGTTGAAAAAAGAAATGGTGAAATTGAGAGGAAAAGAAAAAAAAAGGAAATGGAAAGGAAAATGAAAAGAAAAAAAAAGTATAAAATTTAGAGTTATATGAATAATAAAGCATATGCATTGCACCTTAGTTGTTTTAGCATAGAGAAGAACTAGTATAATTAGGAAGAAATTTTAGGAATAAACATTCACAAGAACAATAATGAATAAAATTATGGAGAAAAATATTTTTTTTTTGTCAAAATTATCTTCTTAATTCATTTTTATTTTGTTTTGAAAAATAATTTTTCTATTGGCAGCATAACTCATTGAATAAAAAATAACAACAAAAAAAAATATTCGCATAAACTATAATGATTTGATCTTAAAGAAAAAATTATTTTTAATAAAAAAAAATTTATTCATGCATTTTTAAAAAACATTTGATGAAAACATGCATTTTTTAATAGTTCCCTCTCTCTATTCGTGTCCAACTTTGTGTTCCTCTAACTATCTGGATGACCAATGTGGAGATGCTCCCACGACCAAAGCTATATATTAATAATTAAAACTATTAGTTAATATTTTTTTAAAAAAAATACCATTCACTAAAAACATAATATCAAATTATACTTGTAGGAATAATAAGCACTTACCAATTTATTTTAGAATGGCATTGACATAACTAGAGTAAAGTGGTCCCAATGATCTAATAAACAGAAAGACTATTAGAACATTTTTGCCACTTATTAAATTTATTCTATTTTAGTCATTATGGTTTCACTTACCAAAACTTTCCCTCTGATTTTCAAAAAAGCTACCATAATATTTTTTTTATTAACATTAGAATTAATTACAAAAAAAACCTAAATATCCTCGAATTACTCTACACTAAGAAAGACATCATTATAGATTACGGTAATCCACAATGATATTTTTTTGTTATTCCGCGATTCACATTTTAGTCCTTTAATATTTTTTTAGTTTGGTCATTTGGCATCATAATAATATAAGTTTAGGCTTGATAAGTTGTTTTGTCTATCTACAAATAAGGATGTTAAGGTGTCGAGAAAATATTTTTTACTCAATTGATGTTCAGTTTGGCAAACTAAAATACAATTTTACTGGTTTAGAGCAATTAAAGATCTAGGAACCAACTTTTAAGCTTTGGTAAATATTAAGCCCGCTTAATTTTCTCCCATTACAGACTTGGTTGCATAGGCAAGGGAAAATTCAAGTTATTTTGTTTTTTGGTTACTAAAGTTTGTTAAAAAAATTGATATTTGAAGATTTGGTATTTTTAGATTTAATTTAATGGTTTATTTTGGTTACCTAAATATATGAATCTTGCAATATCAATGAAAGTTATACTCAATTCATGTTCGGTTTATCAAAATAAAACTAAATTATGTTAATTTGAAGCAATTAGGGCTTCTGGGACCAAAATGTTACACTAAAATAAATATGAAAGTCTAAAACTAACAGGCAGATAAAGATTGATGGGCATGTGCAATACACATACTAGTAAGTGAAGGAAGTCGTAGTGTGGGCAGCTTTATCTGGTGGCTAAACACTGCACTCTCAATGGCGTAAAGGGACACAATGTGTTCTTCCATGTGAAATTACATGTGTAACCAGAAACGTAATGGTTTGTTATTGGCGGCACTTTTATTTTTCTTTTTCTTTTTTCTCTCTTCTTTCCTCGGGACTCATACTTGTCTATCTAAAATTTAAATTTGTCCTCTCATTTCAAATTGGTTCTCATTTTTTTATTGCAATTTTTCTTCTCCCTCCTTTTGTGAAATTTTTTTTTTTCAAATTCACCCTCTAATCCAAAATTTTAAGTTGTACTTTTATTGTTTTTTCAAATTTGATCCTTATTTTTTTATTGCTATTTTTTGTTTTGGAACCTTTCGTAAAATTGAATTTTTTTTCGATTTTATTCTTCATTCCAAAACTATAAGTTGTCCTCTTAAAAATGATTTATTTCAAATTTGGTTATCATTCTTTTGATTACTGTTTTTTAGGTCCCGTTGTAAAAATATTTTTTTTTAATTTCATCATTCACTATTAGATTGATTAGGAATTGAGCTCTATTGATTTCACTAGTAAAATGATCCTGGTCTCAAAACCTGATTCGCGCGTTTAAAAATTAACCCAAGTGATGTTGATTTTTTTTTAAGGTAAATTTTTTCTTCACTAAATTTTGGTTCAATTTAATCTTTCCATATTGGATTTGTTTTTTAAATTAGGCTTTATGATTTTTTTTGTTATCTTTATATGGTGTTATCTCGATTTCATGGCTTGGGCTACTAGTTTGGTGGGTTACCTCGAATTGACTTTGGGTTTTTTTTAATTTAATAATTTTTTAGCTTCGTAGTTTTTCCCATTTTGTTTTCTATTGGGTTAGTCTATTCGTATGATTGGGGTAGTGGGGTTTAGTTGGCTTACTAGAGTTTTCACGTGTGTTTTTTTTTTTTTTTGTTAATTTTGAATTCACCTTTCTACACTGGGATTGTTGGGAATTGGGCTTTATATTATTTTTATTAATTTTTTCTATTAGGTTATGTCAACCTTATAATCTGGGTTACAAGTTTGGTATGTTAACTCGGGTTGACTTTAGTCATTTTTCTTATCCTTTTATTTTTTCAATTTCATCCTTTCTCATTGAGTTTGTTAGAAATTGAGTTTTTTTATTTTTTTTTCTTTGACAAGTGTTTTTTTTAGATTATTATGATCACTTCTTTTGATTTAATTTGATTGGTTTATTCGTTACTTTTTTTTAATCATCTAATTAAACAATACCATCTTATTTGACTTAGATAAATCTATAACCTAAGTCACAGATTTTTATTACTTTTTTAAAACATGTTTGTTACACTTGAACATTTTTTTTTTACTCTAAAACAAATTCAGCTCGACTCATGATATAGCACAGGTTACCAATCTAATTAACTACTATACCAAAAAAGTTGAGGTTTCTCCATGTCCTTCACTATTCATATTTAACTACTATACTAAAAAAGTTTGGGGTTTTCCATCTCCTTCATTGTTCATATGAAGAGTAAAGAAGATAAACTTTTTTTCCTTTTTTCTTTAAATATATCTTATATTTTTTTTTCCTTTCACTTGAATGCTTTTTGGCTTTTTTTCTTCAAATTTCAATCTTCAATATTTTGAATTGGTAGTCATAGTTTATTTTGATTTGTTTTCTATAAAGTTATTGCAGTCTCAAACAAATATTATGATATTTAGTTTACATTCAATTTTGTAAGTATTTATTTTGTTTATCATATCATTAAATAGAAAAGAAAAACATTTTTAAATGTAGTGAAGTCTATGATTAGAGCTACAGGTTTAGCGAGTAAATTCATGAAGTTCGAGTCGATCCAATGTGTCGTTGTCTCAATATTAAAAAAAAAAGATTTCTTCTTGATTTTAAAAAAACAAAGTCAAATTATGCTATTACTGATCATTCGAATTGTCATTGGACCTGTCAATTTAACTAGGTTATATAAAAACAACTTCCATGCTACTTAATTTTAAACATAAACTAAGTAAGAAGTATTAAGAGATTCAAAGTAGATCTGCTAGATTGAGTTTAATAACAATACCACATAGTTTTTTATAAAAAAAAATTCATCTTCCAATTTTTTTTATTTCCATTGATTTTTTTTATTTCTTTTAATTTTATTATTCAACTTTTACTTAATTTTAAATTGATTCTTATAATTTTATGATTCTGAAATGTTTTTTTTATCCAACCTTTAAGAAAAGTGCGGTTCTACCGACTAGTTTTCTTCAAACTGTTGGGTTGTCTTTTACAAGGTAAGATCTCACTTTTCCATCAACTTTTGACTCATGACACTTGCAAGATAATCTCTCTCTCTCTCTCTCTCTCTCTCTCTCTCTACCACCATCTAATTCAAAGAAGGTTCAGACCATCTGTGTACATACTAGCAAAATAGAGCCCATTTCTTACCGCCATTAACGACTAGCTTTTGCTTTTACCTATCAATATGCTATCCTTTTCACCTGTATAAGGGATGCAATCCTAATATTACTTGTCTAAGGCTTACTTCATTGTATTTTTCATCCTTTGCGTCATTCTCGTTCCTTAAAAAAACTGGAGTATATATAAGGGTTTACTTGTTTGTGTTTGAAAAATATTTTTAAAAAAATATTTTTTATATGTTTTTTATTTTAAATTAATATTTTTATATCTTAATATAAAAATTATAAGATGTACTTCAACCAATTGAATATTTAATAAAGAGCTTGAGTAGTTGACTTTCCAGCTCGAGCATGTGAAAAAGATGACGAGGATTGTGGTATTTTTAGCCTTTTAAGCATACTTTTTTCCTTTTTACTAATAACATGGAATGAAGGATTTGGAAAACACTGTAGTATACTTGTATAAATAGTTGCGGATTTATTTTTATTATTCACTTGAAAATAATGATATTTTTGTCCCTCAATTAAAAAAAAAATTATAATGCTTGCTTCCAAGAGCGTTAAAGTATTTTTATTGAACTCATTAATCAATTGTATAGTGAAACAATTAAAATAATCTTAGAAGCAAAAAAAAAATAAAACTAGCCTTAAGAGGATTTTCATATTTTCATGATAGGTTTTTCATTATTATAATATTAGCTTGGGGGAAATTTAATATTTGACCAAATATAAAAAATAATAAACAATTAAAAAGCACAATAAAACGACTAAAAGTTTTTTAAAAGAAAAAAATTTAAAATTGGATTGAAAGGGCTTTTATGTCTTTTTACAATGGTTTTGTTGTTGTTATTAAATCGGCTCAAAGGCAATTTGATTTTTGAATAAAAAAAAGGACACGCACATGTATGATACTAGGAGGTGCGTGGGAGGCGCCCGTGTATTTTGAGTGGCGAGTGCGGTGTCTCCCGGCATCCAAAAATACTCTCTCGCCATGTCATTGAGAGCGTCGTCATGTCCTCTTCCCTGTCGAGCGGCATATGTTGGCGTTGGTGGTCTAGTTTGTCATTGGTGGGCCTTTTCCCTTTTTTTCTCTCTCTTCTCCTTGAAAAATTACAACTTGGCTCTCTTTGTTGTTAGAATTTCAACTTCAGTCCTTATTCTTTTTATTTCTACTTTGTGTTCTTGGTCATTTTGTAGAAGTTTTAATTATTTTCAATTTAATAATTCAACCTCGATTTACCAAATATTATATTTTTCAATTTGATCTTTATTCTTTTGATTTCTAACTTTGATCCTCATTGTTTTGATTTCTATTTTTTTTCTTGATTTTTTTTGTAAAAGTTATTATCCTTTTTAAGTTCATTCAATCTAAAATTTGTTTATATTTTTATATCAATTTTGACCCTCATTCTTTTGATTTTTTAGGTCCTTTTGCTAAACTTATTTTTCTTTTCAATTTCACTTTTCAATCAAATATAAAATTTATTTTGTATTTTAATTTTGATTCTCACTCTTTTAATTGCTATTTTTAAAAAAATTGTATAATTGAAATTCTTTTTTTAATTTCATCTTTCAATATTTGATTAATTGAAAATTGAACTTCATGGTTTTTCTAAATAGGTTATTTTGAGTCTAATGACCGAGGTCATGGATTTGAAGAACTGACATGTTTTTTAAGGCTTTATAGTTCACTTTATCTTTTTATCAGGTTATTCTAATATCATGATCTGAGCTGTGGGTTTAGCGGGATATCCCAGGTTGACTTGATCTTAATTATCAATGCTATATGTTTGTCATGCTAACTCGGGTTAACTAGAACCAATTTTGTTATATCTTTTTTCTTACCTTGTTTCATTCTTCTGTATTTAATCGTTTGTGGATTAAGATACATTGTTTATTATCTTTTGAAAAAAGAAAATTTTTTTAAAGTTATCCTAATCATTTTACTTTTTAATTTTAATCTATTTACTATCATTTTTTATTTTTATTTTTTTATCTAATTAAAATAAAAATAGTTTATTCAATTCAATTAGATCTATCACCCGAAGAAGGATTTTTTTTTTTTTATAGCATGCTTGCAGCAGCTGAATATTAATTTTTGTGAAATAATAGACTGACATCGCAGCGATACATGGGCACCAAAGCTAATATTTATCTAATTAATAATAATAATAAAAAAAAGCTTATCTCTCAAACGTTTTAAAGATAGAGATGTGTCTTTTCATAAACTAAACTCTTGTTTGATATTGCATTTCAAATGGGATTTAAGTATAGTTTGAGTTTTTTTAAATTTATTTTAAAAAAATATTTTATTATTTTGATGTGTTAATATCAAAAATAATTTTTTAAAATAAAAAAAATATTATTTTAATACATTTTTAAATAAAAAATATTAAAAAAAAAATCATTATCACATTTTCAAGCATCCTAAGCTTCTTTTTCAAATATATAAATAGAGAAAAAATATTATTTGAATATAATATTGTATTTTCTTTTTAAAAAAATGATTTTTTAGAAATGAGTGTTATTTTATGAATTTGTACACACTATCAATTTATTCTTGTAAGAACACCTGGTCAACGCGAAGCTTCTAGAATAATGCCTCGCCAAAACGTTGAGTATTGACAAAACAAAACGTAAATACATCATGCAGTTTTATTTTGGTTCGTGGAGAAATTTATAATATTTTTTATATTTCTAATAAATTATTTATAAATGAATAAATTTGATTTTCTTATTAAATAAACATGTTTTATTTTCAAATAATTTAAATAAAATAACCTATAAAAAAATAACCAAGGACCTGATTTAATAACTTGATGAATTTTGATGCAATTTGATAATTTTTGAATTTTAACACTTTATGTTTTTATTGGTTTGTTTTAAGTCTTTTTAGAGTTTTGATAATCAAAATAAAATACCAACATAGTATTATATAGTTTAGGAATGCTTTATGCAGCATATTTGATGTTATTTAAGATTTTATATGATGTATAAATAAAATAAAAATAAAAAAAATTGACCTATATTTCTAGATTCATTATAAAAATAGCATATTTTTAGGAATTGGTGTTTTTAAAAAATTATCATTATCATTATCATAGGTTTTTTTTCTTAATTATAAAATGTGATTGAATTTACTTATCAATATCAACAATATAATATGATCTTATTAGGGTCTGTGTATTTTTGCGTTTCAAAAATACTTTTGAAAGATTTTAAATTTTATTTTATTTTTCCTTTGCTTTTAATTAAATTTTTTTTAGTGTTTTAAAACTATTTTTTAGTGTGCTGATATCAAAAATAAATTTTTTAATATATATTATTTAGATGTATTTCCGAACAAAAAACACATTAAAAAGCAACCATATATTAGTATGACATTAAAGATTAAGATAAAAGAAAAGTATTGCATTAAAGATATAATAGTCATAATAAGTTCATTTTTTATATATAGTTATGAATCAAACTAATATACATAAAAATATGAAAATATTAAATATATGCTGACCAAAGATCAAGGAGGGCAGGAATAATAATTGCATTATACATTTCTATTTCTTAAAATAAATTATGCACAAGGGATCAAAGAAAGAATAATTTAGAAAAGAAAAATAAAGAGATAGAACATTATGTAAAAAATAAATAAAGAGTATTAGCCACACAATTTCATAAAGAATGAAAGGGAAATTGAAGCATAGAGAATAATGATAGACCACAATCTATGTTATTGTTTTTTTTTTCTAAAAACTATTAAACCTATGTCAATTCAAATAATTTGTACTCTAAAAAAATATTCTATTTGCAAAATAAAATAAAATAAAAATAAGCATAGAGTAAATGAAAAATGCACAGTACTCGAACTTTGAAAAGGTAGTAAAAATAATATGGCATTGGGGACTTGAACCCAGAACTAACCAAAAGCCAAATACATACTATTAACTTCTTTTTTTATTGTTTTATTCCATGGTAATAAAACATGTTCTGAAGCACAAATTTTGAGGACAATGTGCGCAAGTTCCCAACTGCCCACACCTTGCCTTTGCTCCTGACTCCCGTGGATATTAAATGGCTAACACCACCATGCTCAAATATCACTAAACTCTATTTTTAAAGGGTTAAGTTTAACTAGTCAGGTCTTGAATTTTCTCTTTAATAATTACTAGTTTGAGTTTTATAAATCTCAGAACCACTAAAAACTTATATAATCGTTAATTTCAGGGCTTGTTAGATTAATCAAGGTATACACAAGCTGACTTGAACACTCACGTTAATAAAAAAAATATCACTAAACTTCATTTTTAATAATCACAACATTATACAAAATATAAGGAAATCGTGTTTCACTTAATCAGTTTTACTATAGATATCGTGGATGAAAGTTTTGTAATTCTTTTTAATTTCTAATTTTTAGTTGTAGTTTACTTTTCAAATTATAATTTTTCAGTCCTCCAGTTTTGTACAAATTCAATTTTAGTCCAAATTTTTATTTTTTAAATTTTTTAGTATCTCATTTAAAAAAAAGAGAAAAATTGGTTGGATTTCGATGGTAGAGAAAAAAATGATATAGGGGATTTTTCTCTAACATGCAGTTTTACGTTATTGAACATAATTTTCAATTTAACCATTAGATATAGATGAATTTTTTTCTCAGAGATTCTAGAGATCTTGTTTACTATAAGGTTAAAATCTCATAATAATCAAAGATTGGAAAGGTCTTCGAATAATCCCTAAATATTATTGTTCGAGATTTGCTATATTTTCCTAATTAGTTTATGATTATTTTTTCTATTTGAATTAGAACTCTTTTATTACTTTTTTTTGTCTTTATTTAGAATGCTTTCACTAGTTTTTATTATGAATTTTATTACTTTTTCTTTATTTTTTTTGTTTCTTTGTTGGTTTAGGTAAGTTCTTAGGTTTATATAAGGAGTTGTAAATCTCTTAGATAGTCGGACAACATGAACAAAAAAAATGTAATAATAAAGTTTTGAATTAGAATTTTTGTGTGATACTTATTCGGTGTGATTTTGTATTTTTTTTTACTTGTTGTCTTTCTTGTGTTGCTTTCATATGCATTAGTTGGTATCGAAGTCTAATGATCCTAGGTTACTGCTTGTTTAATGTTGCAATCCCAGGTTATCTTGTTTGTTGTGTTCTACTAAATAATCATGACTAAAAAAGATCATTGAGCATAATGTGTTTAGATAAGAGAGGACAGAGAGGTTCTCATTTAGAAGAGGAATGTCAAGGAGATGCTAATAGAAGATATATAAAGACAAATTTCAAAACTAACTCATCGACCGGAGATAATAGACATTGAGAGGCATATTAAAGAATTATCTTTGTTATTAAAAGAGATGAAGAATATGATATTAAAGGATCATGAGAAGAGTGATTACAAATTCATTGTTAGTTTTGAGAACCTGTTTCAATGGCATGAGCAGAGGATGTATCATCTTGATTGGGATGAGTATTGTAACACCTTGAACTTTTGGTGTGATTTTTATCTTTCTAATTGTCTTGTACATGAAATTTATGATAATTTTTTTTTTAAGTCCATGTGAACACTACCATCCCTTGCACATGTTACAAAATATACATCACAATGATAATTAAACATAGAAGGCACTTCTTTTTATTTGTAAGGTTATTATCATATTTCAAAAGTTTTAATAATTTGATACATTAAATGTTTCATATACATTTTCTTTCAATCTTATAGGACTTATTCTTATTACAAACAATATTTTGATTTTAAAATATTTTTAGATTTTACTAGGACTTCTCTATCATGAAAAACTAAGTAGCTCAATATCACTTTGTTTAGAACTAGAACCCTTTTCGGGAAGATACCTGGAAACACAAGAAATCATAAAATAATTATAACAAAAGTGTGTATCAACATAGCCACTGATATTTGATAAAGGTATACGAAAGATATAACATCTTTATTCTAATCTATAGGCATATCAAATCTATGTTAAATTTTCAACATGATACATTCTTCTCAACAATTTATGAACTCTCTCATTTTCTTCTTTATACATAATGAATTATGGCAGTCACATTCATAATAACTTCTTCATTCTCAATCCTATTTCTTAACTCACCTTGTTACAATTATCACTTATAATTTTAACTTAACTATATACATGATGATATCATATTCAATCCATATTCGTGACTTAACTTAATCACCTCTATAATATCATCATAATTAATCTTAATTCATGATCTAAATCCATGTAGATTTCATATTCCCCTTCCATACTAATAAATCATTTTTTTTTGGTGAAATCTGGGTTTTCTCATGTTATTTTACATCCCTAACATTTATGGATACAAGTTCTATTATTTGCTTTCATTCATTTCATTATCTAGTTCATCATTTTCAATAAACAAATTTTAAAAGTTCATCTTAGAGCCTTTATGTCAATTTTAACCAATTTATTTCGTGAGTTCATGTTAGCATGTATAATCTTAGTGATCTATCAGACTTAGTATCTATAGGCTCAACTTAGCACTAAGCCCAAACATGTATAGGTCTGAGGATCTACCTGTCTCCTAGGCTTAGCCATATATTCAACCTAAACATGTATGGGTCTGACGTTTTGCTACTCAACACCTCTAGGTTCAACTAAGCACTGAGCTCACACGCATATAAATATATTTCTCCTTTGATTAATTCAAAGATATTTAAATATTTCCCTCTGATTAAGTCGGAGATATTTTCCTCTAATTAAGTTGAAGATATTTTTCCCTTTAACATAAAGGAGGTTGGAATGCAATTTTAAAAAAAGTAAGGATGAACTATAAAGACCCATTAGATCCTTAGAAGAAAAGGTTCTTAATCTCCACTCTTCATGGCGCATTTTATTTTTAATGTTTCTTTCTAAAATTTCAAAGCATTTTTTCTCAAATATATACTTGCTTAAGCATCGAAGAGTCCCTAAACTCACTAAAAGGGACCTTCTGTAGGTGTCAAACACTAACCACCAGTTGTTTTGGCAAGGGAGAATGAGTCAGATTGTTAGAACTAAGAGATTAATCGATTATCCAACACATAGGTCTTGTTCTCAAGTTACTTTTATTTCTTAAGACATCATCAATGACATTGTTTATAAGAAACTGATCAAAAAGCCATCAATAGTTATTCTGTAATTGATTTAGCAATGTCCCCAATCACCATAAAAAATAGATAATCAAAACATTCCTGGAATGGGATATGTCAAAGGTCTTTCTATAGTTGTAGGCTATACAACAATAAAAAGGAAAGGCTATAGAGCAATTTGATCGCCTTAAATTAATATGATTTCTCTACTTGCCCATGTGCTTAATAAGATGACCAAATTTGGGCTGCACATTCACCAACTTTATGAATGCAGTTAGATACTCAAGGTTTTAGAAATCTTTCAACGAGTACAAATGGAATGTTGTTCAAACAATAAAATATATAAAGTCTATTTGTCAACCATTTAGAACACATCTATTGGAGAAACTTTATTATCTCCTTTTTTAGAGTCGATACTATAATCTCAATAGAAATGTCATCAAGACAATTATGCCTTAAAGGGCAATAAAATGTATAATGGTTAATGACTAGGAATATAAGTTTCTTATGTATGAATTAAATTATTCACAGTAATGATGTTTTCTTTTCTTTAACTGATATTCAGGGCAGTGACCTCACAACCTTCCAATGATGGGATGGATTCAATCTTCTTAGTGTGATTATGCAATTTCCTTGGAAGGAATGGATCTAAAGCCTTTCTAGTGTGATTGCACAACTCTTCAAGGATGAGATTAACATGACATCTCTTTAGAGCAACAACCTCATAACCTTTCAAATATGGGATGGACTCAGTCTCCCTAGTGCGATTGCACAATTTACCTTGGAAGGGATCAACTCAGTCTTCGTAGTGCGATTACACAGTTTACCTTGGAAGAGATTTATTTAAAGCCTTCCTGATGCAATTACACAACTCTGCAAGAATGAGATTGACATGACATCTCTCTAAGGCAATGACCTCACAACCTTTTAAGGATATGATAAACTCAGTATCCCTAGTGCGATTGCACAGTTCACTTTGGAAGAGATGGATCTGAAACCTCCCTAATGTGATTTCACAACTCTCAAATGATGGGACTAACATGACATCTCTATAGGACAACGACCTCTCAACCTTCCAAGGATGGGATGGACTCAGTCTTTGTAGTGTGATTGCATAATTTACCTTAGAAGAGATCAATTTAGTCTCCCTAGTGCGATTGCATAATTTAATTTGAAAGGCACCAACTTAGTTTTCTTAGTGCGATTGCACAAGTTACCTTGAAAAGGATTGACATGATCATCTTAGTGCGATAACATATTTCTCCAAGGATGAGGTAAACTACCTTAACAACGATGTTTTACCTAAGGATAACAACACCAATCCCTACCTCCTACCTAACAACCTTTCAACAATCCACTACAGGTTCATCTGGATTGATAGGAATATACCTAAAACTAAGATTTCCTCTTGGTTTTAGATAGGGGATAGATCCTTTCTAAATCTTGATTAAGGTTAGATAGTTCAAAGTTCAAATTTGATAAATGTTTTCCTAAGTATGAGCATTAGACCTATACAAAATTTTAACAATTTCCTAAGGGGTTTTGGACCCTGCATGAAATTTTTAATATGAGTATTGAAACCATACAACATTTCAAAGCTTTTTCTAAGGTTCTTAAACCCTGTATGGAATGTTTACTATAAGTGTGAAATCCACACACACAAGTAAATAGAGAAATGAATAAGAATTAAAATTTTATACTATAAAAAAGTTACATGGATAAACCCCACAAAACTAGGGGTATGTACATTAATAAAGGGAGAGGGGGAAACGAGGCTTAAATATCTAGCTCGAGCTTCTAAGGGGTTTTGGACCCTGCATGAAATTTTTAATATGAGCATTGAAACCATACAACATTTCAAAGCTTTTTCTAAGGTTCTTAACCCGATGGAATGTTTACTATAAGTGTGAAATCCACACAACTAAACTAGAAAGAACAATTATCCTTTAAAAAGTTACATGGATAAACCCCACAAAACTAGGGGTATGTACATTAATAAAGGGGGGGGGAAACGGGCTGAAATATCTAGCTTGAGCCTAAGGGTTTTGGACCACATGAAAATCCTTTAATATGAGTTGAAACCAACATTTCAAAGCTTCTAAGGTCTAAACCAGATAGAATGTTTACTATAAGTGTGAAATCCCCAGCCCACCTTGAACAATGAATAAGAATTAAAATTTTATACTAAAAAAGTTACATGGATAAACCCCACAAAACGAAGGGGGGGGTAATTCCTAAACTCAGTTTAGGAGAGTTCCTCAAGCAGCAACCTTTACTAGGAACACATCCACAAAGTCAGGCACTAGAACTGAATGAAAGGTGACACTAAAGTTCACATACATTCCCCTTAATTGATTGAAAAAATACAGATTGAACATCGTAAGAAATATCTTGTCCTTAATTATCTTGGTCAAAGTTGTAAACCCCCTAAACAATTCCTAAACTCATTAGGAGAGTTCCTCAAAGCCTTGTGAGCTCACCCCGGGCTTATTCCGACCCTCATGCCATCTTGGATGGTCTTTTCCTCAATGATCTCCTACTTTAAATAATCTACTTGGTTATAAATGGCCTAAAGTTGTTTGTCATTGGAGCCCAACTAAAGAATAATGCCTTGTATTTGTTCCTTTAACATTGAATAAGCCACATCGAGGCTTTTTAGTTCGGCCTCTATACCAATATTTTCCTTTTTTAACCACTCAAATGTAGCTTGGTTTCCCCTATTTATGGCAATGACCTCCCTTACATGATTCTTCTCGGCCATTAAATGCCTTTTGGAATGGGTGCACATCATGAAAATTTGTTAAAAAACAATTGTTGATCAATTAAACGAGAAGGTTCTTTACATTAAACGTCATTTGATCAGTTAAAGCCAAATGATGGTTATAGCTCTCATCAGACATCATTAAGATGTTCGAAGGGATGGTGAGAATCCTTTTCACTAGTCTCACCACCTTAAGTTGTTTGCCATTAGAGCCCAACTAAAGAATAACGCCTTGTATTTGTTCCTTCAACATTGAATAAGTCACATCGAGGCTTTTCAGTTTGGCCTCTAAACCAATATTTTCCTCTTTTAGCCGCTTAAAGATAGCTTGATTTGCCCTATTTATGGCAATAACCTCCCTTACATGATTCCTCTCGGCCATTAAATGTCTTTTGAAATGGGCACACATCATAAAAGTCTACTAAAAAACAAGTGTTAGGAATAATGATCATAGAATTAAACAAAAGGTAAACGAGAAGGTTCTTTACATTAAACATCATTTGATCAGTTAAAGCCAAATGATGGTTATAGCTCTCATCAGACATCATTAAGATGTTTGAAAGGATAGTGAGAATCCTCTTCACTATTCTCACCACCTCAAGGAAAGCCTCTTCAATGCCTAACCTTCTACCAACAGAAGCCTCCATAAATTGCCTCTTATTTTCAATCAAAAGGAGGAAATTGAAGGGAGATCGACCAAGAACAAGGTTGGTGAAAACATCCTCGAATTCAGTTTTCTCAACCCAAGTAGAAGGCTTAGTTATTACAGCTTCTACCAATAAAACTGGAAGTTAAGCTAGAGGAAATGCCACCAAAGAAACCGCTACAATCGAGATTGGAACACTGGGTTCCATAGAGGTAGAGACCCTACTCCTCTTAAAACGAGTGGCAGCACCCACAATCACTTCAGAGGGAGTTAAATCTACTTAACCCCTAGCTAGGGGAGTACGACTTCCCTCAACTTCATTTTCTACGGGACTTCTAACTTCTAATGTTGTTTCCTTATGAATAGAGCCCCCGTGAATAGAGAGCTCATCGACAATGATGGGGTAATCCTCCATCACTTTTTCAGCCTTGCCTCCAACCACAATAAGAGATGAAGGTCTCTTGGCTGATACGCTCAGCCTAGTCAAGCATTTGAGTTGTGTACTCTCTTGGTTGAAGGCGAGAAACAAATTCTATATCCTCTGTTTCTAGAGTGCTAGGAACATCGTCCTTAGGGGTTTGAGGTAGCCATCATCTCTATTATGATTCCTTGATGACAATAGAAGGACTTTTACGATGAGAGATACTCTCTCCCCTACCAGATATGGACACTAGGGTGTCAACCCCTAGTCATGTGGCCTAGTCTGATGGACCCATGCCCTCAATCACTTTTTCTAGCTTCGGGTTAAAACTTGAACTCCTCTTTAGGGGCATCAACACCTCTTTTTTTTAGAGATAAAACTGACTTTCTTTGGTTTATTTTTTGGTTTAAAATAGAAAAGGAAAGATGCTGGTGGTGGAAAATACTTAGAAATAAGTTTGTCTACTTGTATTAGAACTAAAATAGTTTAGGATCTTCAAATAAAATGATTTTTTCAAAAATTACATAATGTATAAGAAAAGATTGAGGCAAGAACGACTAGGGTTATAAAGTAAACATCTTTCAACCCTTACTGTTGGATGAATGGCTTTTCATGCCATTTAAATCTTCATAAATCCACTCAATTAATGCACTAAATGCAAGCTACCATTTTGCTTCCTAAGAGACACCTCCTTCAATTAAAGATAGGCCACCTACCCATAAGAAATCCCAAGATTTCTTTGTTGGACAGAAAAATCTTTTTGTGGACAAAAGAAGATCAATATGTTTTGTTTTTATTTTTATTATTTGGATTCTCATTTAGAGGAACTAAAGACCGAGTGATAACCCAACATCTTTGGGCTCAGCTAAACGTTGAGCCCACACATGTATAGGTTTGATGATTTGCTAGATCCAACACCCCAAGGCTCAACTGAGCATTAAACCCATATGCATATAAAGATATTTTCCCTCTGATTAAGTTAGATATTTTCCTATGATTAAGTATTTTCCTCTGATTAAGTTAGAGATATTTTTCTTTTTGACACAGAAAAGGTTTGAATGCGATCAAGAAAAATATAAAGATGGGTTATAAAGACCCATTGAATCCTTAGAAGAAGAGGTTTTTAATCTCCACTCTCCGTGGCACATTTTATTTTTAGAGTCTATTTCTAAAATATCAATGTATTTTTTCTCAAATAGATATTTATTTAAGTATTGGAGAGTTTCCAAACTCATAAAAAATATTAAGCACCAACCAACAACTACTTTGACAAAAATAAATAAATTATGGTTTTATAATCAAAATATTAACTGATTATCTAATACATAAACTTTTTTTTTATCAAACTCGAATTTTTTTGGCACATCATCAAATCTAAAACTCTTCTAGTAATTTATTTCCCAAAATCTGAAACCGCGGGGTTTTTTCCTCCCTAAACTTCGTGGCCAAGAAATGCTTGATAGGATATATATATATATACACACACACACTTAAATTAAACAAGATTAATAGTATATCGGCAAACATCTGTGTCAGATACGTACGTGCGCTTTTAATCTATTAACACAGAGTGGAGTGGTTACTCTATAGCATGTTAAAGCTTGGAACCACTGTAAAAGGTTGATGATCGATTATCCTCCCTGAAGTAAAAGAGAGGCACAAAAACAAAAGCAACGTTCATTTTTGCAGACAGATGCTAGTGGCCGCTTTTGGGTGCTTCTTTACTTTATTTGTTAAAAGTGGCTTAGCAAGCTACATGCCAAGACGAACTGGATTTTGTGAGAATCTTGATCTGTGTTAAGATAGATTAGATGCCTTGTTGGCCCATCTAATTACGAAAATGCCATTTTAATCGTCTTGATTTTGAAGGGAGACATGATCAATTTGCCATCTCAAATGTGGTCCTCTTGCTAGATGTGACTTCGCCGTTTAGGATTATTGGACTCTTCCTTTTCACCTTTCAATCTTGCAAGAAGGCGGGCATGAAGGCATTCATCCATTAATGCTCTGCATGCACTTAAATTTCACTGAAGCAGCAGCTAGGTGCCGTTAATTAGATGTATAATTTTGCAGCAAGGCTGGAATGTGAAGGTGCACTGTGCCTTGGAACCATGGCAATTTGTAATCTATTATTCTTGTACAAACACAATTGCTTGTTTGAACTGATCTTCATGCATGAATTACCATGACTAACGACACAGTTAGTTAGTTCATGATTTCCATCAGTAAAATTCACAAATCACTCACCATCACAGTTAGTAACCAAATGAAAAGAACACAGACATTCTTGTAGTAATTAACCACAAAAGCCAGTCCCTAATCTTATTAAGATCTACATCTGCAAACATATTTCCATATATTTACCCAGAACAGCACCAGGCACGCTGCTCAGTTCTACCAGCAAAACCCACGCTGCTCTTGCCTCCCTCCACTACGGTACTCCCTGCCCAAAATCTCGCAACCCAAAGATCTCTCAACGTGTCCATTCTTGTCCTACGTGTAGTTCCTGACGTGTCCACGCTCCTCCTCATGACTTTTTAAACCCTGCGATCTGGCCCCTCCCTTCCATTTTATACCCATCATCACTCCCTTTACCGTTCACTCTCTAAAAAGCTCTCTCTCTAAAAACATTTTCTTTAACCATTTTGTTTGTTCTTCAGTTCTTGATCCTTAATTTCTCTCATTTTATTACGACTCGCTGATTGTTTTTTTCCGATACCAAAGATCAAAAGAATGGCAGAAACCTGTACAAGAAAACTGATAGTTGAGGTTTGCAATGCCAGAAGCTTGATGCCAAAAGATGGCCAAGGAACAGCAAGTGCATTTGCTACTGTAGATTTTGATGGCCAAAGAAGGAGAACGAAGACCAAGCTCAGAGATCTGAATCCAGAGTGGGATGAGAAGCTTGAGTTTCTTGTCCACGATACTGACTCTATGGCTACTGAGACTTTAGAGATCAGTCTTTACAATGACAAGAAGACAGGTAAAAGAAGCACTTTTCTGGGCAAAGTAAGGATTGCTGGTAGTGCTTTCGTTAAATCTGGAGGAGAGACTCTTGTTTATTATCCGTTGGAGAAACGAAGCGTGTTTTCGCAGATTAAAGGAGAGCTGGGGCTGAAAGTCTATTACATCGACGAAGATCCTCCGGCTCCACCAGCAGAGCAGAAACCTGAGGAGAAGGCACCAGAGACGGAAGAGAATAAGCCAGCAGAAGAGGCGAAACCTGAGGAAGAGAAAAAAGAAGAGGAGAAGAAAGAAGAGCCAAAGACGGAGTCCAATAAAGAGGCAAAAAAAGAAGAGGAGAAACCAAGTCCACCACCACAAGAGGAGAATCCCAAAAAACCTGAGGAGGCAGCTCCTCCAGTTAAGGTGGAGAATCCGCCGTTGGCCGAGAGTGAAAAGAAGCCGTCGAAAGAAGAAAAGGAAAAGGCAGAGATTGTAAAAAGATATGAGGTAACAATCGGTGACCTTGAACTCCGGTCTTTAGCCAGTGATCGAGGTCGAAGCGCTTATGATCTGGTGGATCGCATGCCATTTCTCTATGTTCGAGTAGTGAAAGCCAAAACAGCAAACAATGAATCCAAAAGCCCAGTTTATGCCAAGCTCATGATTGGTACACACAGTATCAAAACCAAGAGCCAGAGGGACAAAGACTGGGATAAAGTCTTCGCTTTCGATAAAGAAGGATTGAATTCAACTTCTTTAGAAGTTTCAGTTTGGACAGAAGAGAAGAAAGAGAATGAAGAGGCAACACAAGAGTGTTCTCTGGGTACTGTATCTTTTGATTTGCAAGAGGTGCCCAAGAGAGTGCCCCCGGATAGTCCTTTGGCTCCACAATGGTACGCTTTGGAATCGGAGAGCTCTGCGGGAAATGAAATCATGCTCGCCGTTTGGATTGGGACTCAGGCTGATGAGGCATTTCAAGAGGCTTGGCAATCGGATTCAGGTGGGTTATTACCGGAGACCAGAGCCAAGGTGTATCTGTCCCCAAAGCTTTGGTATTTGAGACTAACGGTTATCCAAACCCAAGATTTGCATTTAGGTTCGGGATCCGAAGCTAAGGTTCGAAACCCTGAACTTTATGTTAAAGCTCAACTTGGGGCCCAGCTTTTTAAAACAGGTAGGACTTCTGTTGGGTCAACATCTGCTAGCTCGGCTAATCCGACTTGGAATGAGGATTTGGTTTTTGTGGCGGCTGAACCGTTTGAGCCATTCTTGACTGTGACAGTGGAGGATGTTGCTAATGGGCAGTCAGTGGGGCATGCTAAAATACACGTGGCAAGCATAGAAAGGAGGACAGATGATCGGACAGAGCTTAAATCAAGATGGTTTAATTTGGTAGGTGATGACACCAAACCCTACACGGGAAGGATACACGTGAGAGTGTGTTTAGAAGGTGGGTATCACGTTCTAGATGAGGCAGCTCACGTGACTAGTGATGTTCGAGCAGCAGCTAAACAGCTAGCCAAGGCTCCAATTGGGTTGCTTGAAGTTGGGATCCGAGGAGCCACAAATTTGCTTCCTGTGAAAACAAGGGATGGTACTCGTGGGACCACAGATGCTTACGTGGTGGCTAAGTATGGGCCCAAGTGGGTCCGGACCCGTACAATCCTCGACCGATTTAATCCACGGTGGAATGAGCAATACACATGGGATGTATATGATCCATGCACTGTGCTAACCATTGGTGTATTTGATAATGGAAGGTACAAGCATGATGAAGCTGCAGGAAAACAAGGCAAAGATGTTAGGGTTGGTAAAGTAAGGATCCGTTTATCAACTCTTGATGCTAATCGGGTGTACTTGAATCAATATTCTCTTACAGTGTTACTTCCTAGTGGGGCCAAGAAAATGGGAGAGATCGAAATAGCCGTTAGATTTTCATGCTCGTCGTGGTTAAGTCTAATCCAAGCTTACACTTCACCAATGCTGCCTAGAATGCATTATGTGAAGCCTTTGGGTCCAACCCAACAAGACATTTTGCGACATACAGCAATGCGTTTAGTGACTGCTCGGCTAACCAGGTCTGAGCCACCACTAGGCCAAGAAGTGGTCCAGTTCATGTTGGATAGTGACACACACATGTGGAGCATGAGGAGGAGCAAGGCTAATTGGTTTAGGGTGGTAGGGTGTCTCACACGCGTCGCAACTTTGGCACGTTGGACTGAAGGGATTCGCACCTGGGTGCACCCACCCACTAGTGTTCTTATGCACGTGCTGCTTGTAGCTGTTGTGTTATGTCCACATCTAGTGCTCCCCACCATATTCATGTATGCCTTCCTGATCTTAGCATTCAGATTTCGCTACCGTCAAAGGGTCCCACTCAACATGGACTCGAGGCTCTCTTATGTGGACATGGTGGGACCTGATGAGCTTGATGAAGAGTTTGATGGATTCCCAACCACACGATCACAAGATGTGGTTCGTATCCGATATGATAGGTTGCGAGCCCTGGCTGGCCGGGCCCAAACACTCTTAGGAGATTTTGCAGGCCACGGGGAGCGCTTAGAAGCTTTGTGGAATTGGAGGGATCCGAGAGCTACTGGGATTTTTGTGGTGTTTTGCTTAGTTGCTTCACTAGTATTTTATGTGGTTCCATTTAAGGTGTTTGTATTAGGGTCTGGGTTCTATTACCTCCGTCACCCAAGGTTTCGTGATGACATGCCATCTGTCCCAGTTAGTTTTTTTAGGCGACTGCCGTCATTTTCGGACCAAATTCTTTAGAAGTGTGTTGGCACGTTTTGGTTCACTTTTTGGTGAAGTTATAATCACATCAAAGTGTTTTGTAATGTGGTTTATAACCATTGATTGATTTATTAGTTATTTTTTAGCAATAAATAAAGCTTTCAAGGCAGTCTTGCATGTATAATGTGGAAAAGGTTACCATTATTTTGATCATCTATGAGGTGGGGTTGATGAAAGGATGGATATTTAAAAATACTAGTTTACATGACTTATGTATCATTATTTTTAATATAAAAAATGTTCATGTGGTGAAAAATAATTTTTACATTATTATAAAATCCAATTCATCAAATTAACTTTTAAATCTCCTATTTGACTTTTTATTTAGTTAGAGTTTAAAGTTAAATTATGTAGAAATTATTTTAACATAACTTAATTGACTTGGTAAATTTAAAAACAGTTCAATCTACCATTAAAAAAATTTAATAATGAGATTGAGAAAAAAAAATGATAAATTTAATAGAAAAAACATATCTCTTAACTAGGAGTGTCAATTTCACCTCAATTCAATAAATATTAATTTTCTCTTATTTGGGTTTGGGTCAGGTTCAGGTGATACACGAAATGAAAAGATCGAGTTCATGTAAGGTATAGATATTATTTTGCCCAACTCGAAATCCTACCTAAACCCGATCCGAAGTATAGACATAATCTTAAAATTTTTAAAAATCACAATTACATCCACCTAAAAATAATCTAGAGTTTCTCACTTACCTCTCCACACATCCTCACAATTCACGCTTATTATTTTTTTTATCAAACCACCAAATTACAAACCAAGTAAAACTCACAAATAAAAATAAACCACAAAAATAGCCGATGGTAAAGTTTTATATAATCACGTTATGTCTAATATATCAAAATACTATCCTAATCAAACAGTTAAAATAGTCGATATTAACGAGAAACAAAGCTACTCTAAATATTGGCAAAAAATGAACCCGAAATTCCAACCTGTGCAAAGTGGTCTCCATTGTTCAGAGTGAAGAGGAGAGTTCGG
Organism: Populus deltoides; assembly: GCA_015852605.2. NCBI lineage: Eukaryota > Viridiplantae > Streptophyta > Magnoliopsida > Malpighiales > Salicaceae > Populus > Populus deltoides. Next base: position 5,642,698 of record CM027582.2, on the reverse strand, counting down.
TGAACCTCCCTACCCAAATTAGAGCAGATCCAATGGTGTACAGAAGCTGAATGGACTGATAACTTTGTTTTTCTCGAACATAGTTTTTCCAAAAATATTGCAATTCCAAAAACACTCGAACAGGAAAAAATCATTATATTATTAAATTGTTAAAATAATCAAACGATTCAACTAATGTTAAATTTTTTAATTAGAAAAAGTAAAAATATCTTTACACTATTTTAATAATGAATCTCTCTAAATCTAGAGTTACAATATTTTTACAATGAGAATTAGGTACCTTTAATAGCCCATTTCCATGGGTTTGGATTAGTTCTTTTTACGATCATGCCAAAATATCAAGCTTCATAGGGAAAGGGAAATATCGTATAATGATGAACAAGTCGTCACTTTCTTCTACACATAAAAGTGCATTTGAGAAAGACTCAAAACTGAGTATCATATAGAAAACAAATTTCAATAAAAAATAAATAATTTTATGATAATAGCAGTATAAAAAAAATAGAAGAACAATGAATTTCAGAAAATTAAATAAACAATTAAAATTAAAATTAAAATTAAAAAAAATTATTTTCATTGAATATTCATGAGTATTTTAAAAACAAATCTACAAATTATATTTACCATAAAAAGCTCCAATCTCATCTCAAAGTAAGGCTTTTAATTTTTTAAAAAGTTATTAATATTAATTAAAAACTAAAACATGAAGCTAATCTTTCTTTTAAGAAGCAAAAGATAGATGCAATTCTAGATAATTTTCTTTTTTATAAATATATTATGAAAATATAACTCATTTTTTTTAAATTTAATGGGAATAAAATTTTGATTTTCTTGTGATAATTAAAATAAATATTTGTAAAAACTCTAGTAATTTAAATTTTGAGAGAAAAAATGTATTTCTCTTGTTGAAATCCCTTTGTATTATTTATTTTTTTATTTATTTTAATGGAACAATAATTTTTTATCAACAACACCATTATTTGAAAAAACAAAACTTAAAGTAATTATAATAAATATATGTCAAAACTTAAATGATTAAATTAAGTGAGAAACAAATGCATTTACTTAACCAAAACTTCATTTTTTTATTTGTTAATTTCATTTTAATTTTGGAGGAACATATATTTTTATTAAAATCATGATTATTGAAAAAAATATCATAATATGTAATGTAATTATAAAGAAAAAACAAAAATAATTATATTTTGATTGTTTTCATACAATTGCATAAGAAAATAAAAGAATAATCAATTGGAGAGGATAATGTAAAAAATGATAATAATAAAATGTTTATTCTATTCTCATTGAATATCTACGTCAATCTTTTTAAAACTGTGCACATTTGTTTCCTATAGAATCATAAAAAATAAAATATTACAATTAAAAAATAATATCTTAAAATTTTCAAATATCATTTAAAACAATAAAATAATTGAATAATTTTTAAACATTATTATTTTTAATTATCTAAATACTATTTTATTTTAAAATATAAAAAAGCTAAAAAATAATGAGGGCCTATAGAATCAAGCTCAAACAGGTTTTGTCTCACAAGCCTAAGCACGTTTCATGTTCTTGGTTTTTTTAAAATATATATTTTTTAAAAAGAAATTTCTTGCTAAATAAATAAAAGTAATAGTATTTAAAAATAATTAATTTATGTCTTTTTCTTAGACCGGAATAGAGTTTTTATGGTACTATTTGCAATTTAAAAAATTATGTATAAAATTACATTAATAATTTTTTAAATAAATTGAAGCAAAATAATATTCGATGAGAATAAAAATAAATATTTTTATTATTATTAATTTATTATATTATTACTTCAAATTAATTATTTATTTTTAGTACAGTCACATCAACATTATTGAACCATTATTTTTTGTTTTTTTTAAAAAAATTGTTTTAAAATCATAGCAAGTTTTTATTTGAGAGGCCAATGCTTATGATTTTAAAAAAAAAAAAACATGTTTTTTCATCAAAATGGAAAAGAAATGAATGAAAACAAAAGGGGAGTTACAACTAAAGAAATGCATAGTTTTTCTTTTGAATTTAAATCATTTAAATTTATATGAATATTTATTTTAATTGTTTTTAAGTTTTTATTTAAATAACCGTACTACTAATAAAAAAAATTACTTTGTCAAGATTAAAAAAAAACTTAATCATTGGAATCCGTACAAGTATTTATTTTATTGTTACAAAACAAAATGAAATATAGGCCCCGTTTGTTTGCTGGAAAGTAGTTTTCTTTTGAAAAGTGAATTCTAGAAAAGTGAATTACTTTCCGATGTTTGGTAGTATAATGAAAAATAAGTTGGAGAGCACTTTCTAGTGTTTGGTTATGTCATTGAAAATGAGCTAGAAAATAACTTATTAATGTTTTATTTTCTCAAGTTTATTAAAATAATGAGGAACAAATCTTACAAATTAAAAAGTTGAATGAGGATGAAATTGAAAAAAAATATAATTTCATAAATTATCTCAATTAAAATAAATAATAATCAAAATAATAGAAATCAAATCTAAAAAATAAAATAAAGATGAAAGATGAAGAAATTAAAATAATAATAATAATTAACATTTCATAAATTATTTCAAATAAAATAAGTAACAATTAAAAGAATGAGAATCAAATTTGATAGATAAAAAATTTCAATAAGAAAATGATAATGGAAAAGCAAATAACAATTATAAAAATGAGGACCAAAGTTAATATAAAAATTAAATTTTAAGAGAAGAAATTGAAAAATAAATATTCAAAACAAAATATATATAGCAATCAAAAGTTTGAGGACCAAATTTGATATAATCATCAAATAATATGACATTTCTAAATTTTTCACAACTTTCAGAAAGTGTTTTCCGTCTAAATTTTTCAAGAAAACAATTTCCTGGAAACCAAACTAAATTTTTCTTTGACTAAAAAGTGTTTTTCATTAATCAACTTTTTTAATCACAAATAAACACAAGAAAACTTAAAAAATAATTTTTTAAAAATCAACTTTCTTCTGATAAACAAACATGGGCATAGATTTTGAGAATGACTCCGGCAGTAGAATTATAAATTCTTACTTGTACTGACTGACCTGGTTGTAAGCGATTTCCATACATCTTTACTTGTAGTTCATGCAGTCATGTATGAACATCAAAAAACTTGGTGTTTAATTACATTGTAGTTTCTCAAAATGTTATCAATTCTCTCTAGCTGGTATTAACATGTAATAATATTTCACTATAAGCATCTTATATCAGCTTTTCTCAATATATCTCGCCAAACAACCAGCCCAGTAATTATACGACGCATTTATTTTTGTTTTTTCATTTCGAGAGAGCTCTCATCTGCATTGCCGCTTGAAGTTCTTTTCTGAAAGAAGTTTGGTCAGCAAATTTTGCAGCCTTCTTGATCCTGGTCCAGGCCTCAAAACACCATAATTCTCGTTTTGCAAACCTGAACATGTTCCATGCCTCTTGCCACTCCTGGCACACCAGCCCCCGTGAGCAAACCGTCCCTTGTATCTCTTAAGAAGCTCGCGATCAATCTTATCGAGAACTGGATCATTTCTCTTGAACTTTCTAGCAAATGGCCGGCTGCTCAAGATCATTCTTCTGTAATCTTTAACTCCTAGGGACCGAGGGTGCTGCTTAGGAGGTGTGTCCCAAGTAATGTAATGAAGGTCATGGTTAACTGTGGTGTTTTTATAGTCTTCAGAGTTGCATATTACAGTTTGGAAGTAGCCTTCAGGGGAGGACACAAAGTTGGTGTAGTAGAGAAGAAGAGTCCTTGGCAAGTTGTCCCAGCCCACAATGCTGTACTCAGCAAAAGATCTTGACAGTATGGTCCAAGCAGAACCTGTTATGCAAAGCAATTGAGAGAAATTAGGATTGTTGTAAGTATTGGAAACTTGAAAGACACTGCACATATATAGATGAATCCATTTAAAATTGGAAACCGTCACAGAAAATTGTTGTTTGATAGGAACATTATGTTTAATGTATTTTTGGAAGATGAAAAGGCTTGAAGGGGTGATCTGAAAGGAAAAAATCAAGATCGCCAGCCCTGCATATTGCAAAGGAAACTGCCACATCCACAATCAAAGCCATCATCTATGTTTTCTGCAATTTGGAATGATTCTGAAATCATGAGGGTTATCAGTCTAAAACCAAATGGCACATAATCTACAGGTAATTTTAATTATGATGTCAAAGAGATAATCTAGAGTTAAAAGAGAAAAAAGGCACTTTCATTTCCAATTAGCTAGTTTGTAAGCGGATGAACAACCTCCGGGCCTGGAACATATCCAACAACTATTGACACTGTTAATTCAGCTTGTAAAAACCTTGATCTTATTTTGTGAAAACAAAATAAAACATTGATGGAAGAAATCAAACGATTTAAATCCACATCTATCTCATACCCATTATTAAAAGCTAAAAAAGGAAATCATAAAATCCATGACATGAACACATAAAAGTACATGGCTTGATGTCCTCTTTTGTCTAAGAACTTTTATATTCAGTTCTTTCTGCATGTTGCGCCTTGGAATCAGTTCAAAGCAGCTTAGAATAATTACTTTGTTTATTCCTTTCTTTCAATGGGGGCATTCATTATTATAAATCTACAAAGTTCTCCATAATTAGAACAGGAGAGCACGTGTATCCTAACATCAACTGGGCCTTGTCATGTGAATTTTCTAGATCGTGCAGCCTACAACATACAGTTGTCTGTCTTTGGTCCCCTTTGCAGGTCATTTCAAGGGATCACCTAGAAATCCAACCTGGACACATCTCATTGTCTGGTAGTCATTCAATGGCTAAGTTGAGGTTTTACGCAGCTTGCGAAATGGTGGAGCCATACGTGGTTAGGTTGGTGATGGGATGCCTAACATGCTCTGAGAGTAATTCAAAAATGCTGATTATGACATGAAACCCAGCTAGCATCGACAAGAAGTTATCTACCATTACACAATTCTCTGTGCTGTGCTGTCTGATGAAGAAATTAAAGAAAAGAGAGGGATCGATACTTCCACATTAACACAATATTCTGGGCAGCACTCAAACTAAAACTTCATGAAAGATGCATTAAGACAGCACATCAAATCTTTGATGGAAAGTGGTTCTCAACTCAGTCTTTCTCACTTTGTACACTGTCCCACTTTGAACATGGGCTTCATGTTCGACAGCTAAAACGATAATTTGGCGTTGAGTTTTATTTATTTATTTATTTTCATCTGCAAAAGAAACGGAAACACCTGCATTTCTATCGTTTAATTGATGATTGCATAGCTACTTGGCTTACGGCTTACCTGAATTGTTGTGATATGACATCCTAACCATTTAGCCGGAAGTTAACCCTAATCTTCTTAGATTTGAATTTTTTTTTCTCAGATTGCTACTTGCAGTTTGTTGAAGCTACCATTAATTAGGTCCAACGTCTTATTCAACTATCAACAAGAATTTTGTTAACAAGAAGTAGAAGATTGATTGTAAAATTGGACCTACTTGATTAAATTTCTTTAAAAAAATATATAGATTCCTTTATATATATTACTTTGTACAAAAAAAAAGAGGCAGAAGGTACAGGGGTTAGGTCTGTTTTGCTTAAAATTTGAAAAATATTTTTTTATTTAAAATTAATTTTTTTAATATTTATAAAACATTTTGATGTTATAATATCAATATTAAAAATATTATTTTAATATATTTTCAAATAAAAAATATCCTAAAACACAGCATCCCTTCATTGTACTTTCAAACATGCATTGTCTTTGTTGTAGAGTTGAGTAGACTTGAAAGGGGGGCATAGTTTTAGAAAATGTGATTTGCAGTCTAATCGTTACCATTTAGGTAAAGCCGGGAAGGACTTTTTGTCGGCAATGACTTCATATGGAAATATGAATGATACAAGGTCCTACTAGTAAGACATTTGGAAAGATTGGGCTTATTTTCAAATACATCCAAAATAATGGCCAAAAAGCAAAACCCATAAATTATAGCGAGTACCATGGACCATGAAATGCGTGCTGTCTCTTCACTTCAGAGCTCACATGCTGTTGATAATCAGGTGGGGCGGGGCGGAAATAAAAATAAAAATGGTGAAAAACAATGCATGGAGCCCATAGACAAGAGAATGGAAGGTCATGGTGGCAATGTCTTGTGATAAGTAAGGTCCTTCTCATAGCAAACAAAAAGACTGAGAAAATGAGAGAGAGAGAGACCTGTATAGAGCTTGAAGGCAGTTGGGAGGCTCCTTTGTTTAATTACCCACCAGATCTCTGATTTGTTCAGGCTGGAGAGACCAGGGTCTATCATGATTGGCTTGGCTCTCTTATTCCTGATGGTGATTAATATTAATAATACTTTTAATAATCAAATTCCTCTCATAACTTCACAAAATAAAAAAAAAATGATGAGCAAAAAAGAGAAAAGGGAAAAAGAAAAGGTTCCCTACAGTTTCCATCCCAGGCGGCTGCTGTGCTGTATAAAGTTGAGATTTCTTGGTATGGTAGAGAAGGCATCGATCAGATCTGATAACAGCAAAGATAGGTGAAATAATTGCTACATTATATATGGAACATAGAGTCTGGAAACAAAAATGAAGCAAAAACAACAAGAATTTAATGAAAGTAAGATTTGTAAAACACAAAGCCAAGATCAGTGGTGGACAGATAACAGAGGATAGTGCAAATAAAATGAAAACAAAAAGGCCACTCACCATACCATCTTGGGTGACCAAGGGATAATCAGAGGCGCTGAGATTAATGAACCAGTCCCATTTGCAGGTCCTCAACAGTATAGCCATTGCATGGAGAGTAGTAGCAAGCATAGTAGGACCTCTGTAAGTAACCAGATTTGGTTTCCCGACAATCCAAACGTTTCCCACCAGGCCAAAAACTGGATCACTAGACACAAATTCAGCTATTTCTCTATGCTCCTTTTCCGGTGCATCAGCATCCACATGAATCAGATAGTAGTTCCCTGGATGGTACAATGCCTTCAGCACACGCGTTAGCCTCTTCGCATCACCTCTAGATGCTGATATCAAGTACGCGAACGTTACTGGATATGGCTTGAGGTCTTTCAACATGTTCAAGTTGATCACAGGGTTGTATTTGGCATTGGGTGTGGTTAGTTTTGTTGGTATGTATAGTAGAGAGAAGAGTATCGAGGTTACCATGAATGAGATCATGAACAGTTTGATGCCCATTTCATTTAATCGAAGAAGAAGAAGAAGAAAATGTGAAGGGAAGTGATCAAGGGAGGGAGAAATTAAGGTGGCTTAATGGCGAAGGAGGGTATTGTGAGAACGGGAATAATAACGGAGCTCCTTGCTTTAAAGGGAAGGCCTCCGGTTGTCATTATAGCAGTTGTTGACATGGAGATTCATTAAGTATAGATGGAGAAGAGGAAAGAGATGAAATTACTATATTAGTTAGGCCTTTAATAAGGTTGGGAATGGATTGTAGTGGGACTCTTGTGGATAGAAATTAAGGTATCAAAAGAGTGAAAATTTCACATGGGTTAGTCGGTAGTAGCCCACGCGCCGTCCCAAGTAACTTTTACAGCAAGTATTCTAATGGTTTGGGATTTAAAATATTTTTTATTTAAAAATATATTAAAATAATATTTTTTTATTTTTAAAAATTATTTTTAATAATAGTATATCAAAATAATTTAAAAAAATACAAAAATTAATTTTAAATAAAAAAATAAAATTTTTAAAAAACATGATTTTAATCATATTTCTAAATACTGTCTTACTAAAACTAATCAATCTTGTATAGTTATTAATATAAAACACACCAATCAGTCAAAGTTTTAAAATAAACTTAGCAGGAGCTAATTTAGTGTGGTTTAGCCAACCTTATAAAAATTCTTTGGGCTTGTTCATTAAATTAAAATTTTCTTTGATTTAAAAAAAATTAATTTAATATTTTTTATTAAAAAAACTGAAATGATAACGTTTTGAATTGATTCAGACTAACCTATTTAATCTGTAATGTAGATTACAATCGTGACTAGATTTAATAATCTTGCTTTTTGAAATGTATTTTTATTTAATTATTTTTTTATAAAAATAGATATTTATAAGAAAATGAAAGAAAACTATTAAAATTAACACATGATTTTATATGATTTACATGATGTGTATTTATATGATTTAATATTTATTGTGTAAAAATGCAAGCAAAAAAAATCAAATTCAATCTTGGATGCATATGAGATTAAGGGGAAGCAGAAAGATATGTTGAGAAACCATATAACGATGGTTTTTTATTAGATGATAAGAGATATCAATCATCAATCAAATAATATATAAACAGTAAAACATATGTAATTTTAAATATATTTTATGATTAAAATGCATAAATTACTTATGTATTAATATATTAAAAATTTAACCAATACTATTTTATCATTTATTAGAAAATTAACACATAAAAAGAGTTCCTCTTGCCACATATATGAAAATAAAAAAGAAAAAAAAAACTAAACATTGATATATCAAGTTAAAAAGAGAAAAAAAATATTTAACTAAAAAATTTGAATTGCAATTTCTTATCATACCTAGTAAATTAGTTTTACTTAAACCAATTAATTATAGATCATATCATAAGCTTCGATTTAAAATAGATATTGAATATTGTTTTATATAAACACAAAAAAAATCAAGAAAACTCTATTTTAAGCTAGATGAATGCACATTAAGGTTCTTCAAAAATTTTAAAATTTTATAATAATATAGTTATTTAATTATATATTTTATTTCTGTAAAACATTTACAACAATTGAAAATTCAAATTATGTATGCATCGATAAATAAATATATTATATATTTTTCTAGTTTGTGTTACTTTTTTATTTTAGTTTTAGAAACAATAACTATTTAATGATAAATTGGATGCAATTAAGCATTAAAAAGACATGTGGGATACAACTCCTAAAATATAAAGATTCATGGAATTATTTTCTCTTTTATATAAGAAACATGATATTATCACTGTTTTTATTGTTGCATTTATTTAAGAAAAAATTGTTTGTTGTTATCATAAAATACTAAAATAAAATGGAAATGAGTAGCAATGATTAATTATGAAATATAAGAAATGAAATTATCAATGATTTATTCACTATCATCCTAATAATTATAAACATATTTAATATTTATTATCTCTCAAATTAATTTATAAGTTTGAAGTAAGCATAGATCACAATATATTATTATTTATTTTATTTATTTTTAGGAGATATTTGTTAATTATTTCAAAAAAATTTATATTATATAATTATTAAAAAATTAATTTCTATCTATAAAAAATTATATCCTAAATTTTTAGAATTTATAATTATACCAAGTTATATCTAAATCCGAGATCGATTCGGATCGTATTTGTATCAAGTTATAGAATAGTGTCATATTATTATTATTATTATTATTAAAGAATACTATAAAATGCGTGGGAAAGCACTTTAACCTTCCTCATGTTTTTTAATTGTATTTATAATAATATATTAATAATAATAATATATTATTATTATTATTGTTATATTATATTATAACAATTTTTTTTGTTTTTAATTTTTTTTTTTTTTGTTTTTTTATGCTTTTATTGGTTTTTTTTTTTTTTGCTTTTTTCTTGATGTTTTTTTCTTTTAATGAATTTTTTTGTTTAATTTAATTTGTTAATGTTAAATTTTTTTTATTTAGTTATCGGACTTTCATGACACGGATCTCGAGTTTACGAGTTAACTTGAAGGCGTGGGGAAAATGCTATAGTTTTCCCCACGCCTTTTAATTGTACTTATATATAATAATAATAATATTATTATTATTATTATTATTATTATTATTATTATTATTATTATAACATATATTTTTTAAAAAAATTGTTTTTTTTTGTTTTTATTTATTTATTATGTCTTTATGGGTTTTTGTTTTTTGCTTTATTCTTTGTGTTTTTTTTCTTTTAATGAATTTTTTTATTTAATTTAGTTTGTTAATGTTAAATTTGTTTTTATTTAGTTGTTAGACTTTCATGACACAAATTCCAAGTTTGACTGATTCACCTGGTTTGATAAGTCAACTCAAAATTTTATTTTTTTTGCTTTTTTTCTTTTTAATTAATTGTTTTTGTTTAGTTTACTTAGTTAATGTTAAATTTCTTTCTATTTAATTATCAGACTTTCATGACATATATCCCGAGCTTGACATGTTAACACAGTTAATTATGGGTTAACCCGTCAATTTTCTTTTCTATTTAGTTATCAAATTTTCATGACGCGAATTTAAAGTTTGACGGGTTGATCTTTCTTCATTGGTTTTTTCTTCCCGGTTTTTTCTTTTTTTTTCTTTTTAATTAATCTATTTAATTATCACACTTTTATTATACTTCACATCCAAGGTCTTGGTCCGTTGTTTTTACTTGGTCATTAAGTTTTTTCTTCCTATTGGTTTTTTTTGTTTTTTTCTTTTTAATTAATCTATTTAATTATCACACTTTTATGATACGACCTTGCAGCCAGACCCACATCCAAGGATCTTGGATCCGTTGTTGCAACCAAACTCAATTAAACTTGAGTCATGTAAGTTTAATATTATTAATAATATTATAAATATTACTCTTGAGTCAAGTGTTGCAGCTAAACCAAAGGCTCTTAGGTATATCTTTACATAAATTTATAACACTCTTAGATTTTAGCCTTTTTTAATTTTTTATGCAAGGAAAAAAATAACCCGTGGCATATACCTTTGTTTTTTTTTTCCTTTTCCTTTTTAAGCTTTTCTTGTGGATCCGCATTTGATGCAGATCCTGATAAGAAAAAGCTGATGCTTTTAGTTTTTTTTTATTTGTCTTTTTATTCCTTTTTTTCTTTTTTAATTTAGTTTTTTAATATTAAATTTTTTCTGTTTAATTATCAGACTTTCATGACACGGGTTAACCTGATTTGATGGGTCAACCCAGTTGATTCAGATTTTTTTCTTTTTCTTCATTAGTTTTTTTTTCTTCCTGTAGGTTTTTTTTTCTCTTCGCCTTTTCCTTTTTAATTAATCTTTTTTTTAATTTAGTTCATTAATATTAAATCTTTTTTCTATTTAGTTATCACATTTTCATGACACGAATCTCAGGTTTAACGGGTCAACCTGATTTGGCGGGATAACTCAGTTGATTCAGATTATTTTTCTTTTTCCTCATTATCTTTTTTCTTTCGATTTCATCTTTTAATATTGTATGTACTCCACTGTAAAAAAAAAAACTAATACCTTTAGTTTTTTTTTTCTTTTTATGTTTTTCACTGTGGATTGCACAGTGTAGTCCACGGTGAAAAGGTTGATGCTTTTTTTTTAATTAAATTTTTTTATTTAGTTTGTTGATATTAATTTTTTTATTTAGTTATTAAAATTTTATAATACGGATCTCAGATTTGATAAATTAATCCAATTAATTCAATTTTTTTTTTCATGTTAGTTAATAACTACTTATATATTTCCAGTATCGTCATATTTCTACCAAGTTGGCAAGTTGTATAGACTATTGCTGTATGAGAACTTACATGGGCCTGGTCATGGCTTACAGTCCCTCCCATTCATTTTAATAAACTACCTTTTTAAAACTTTATTTATTTTTATGTTTTTAAAATATTTGAAAAAAATAATTTTTTTAATTTTTTACTTTAAATTAATATTTTTTGGTATTTTTAGATTATTTTAATGCGTTAATATCAAAAATAATTTTAAAAAAATAAAAAATAATATTATTTTAATATATTTTCAAGTAAAAATTACTTTAAAAAACAACCGCAACTATATTCTCAAACACCCTCTAAATTTAGCCTTAAATTTACAATGACAAACCTCACCTTGCACATTTGATAAGCACTGTTCATTTATAAGCTTAGAGCTTAGATCATTTGGTTAGCACTTGTCTAGGAATAAAGAGAGCACGAGTCTCTGAAGGTCTTTAGTTTCCTCTTCTTTTCTTATCCCTGTGAGATTAATTTTTATATTTGATATTGCGTTATACTTGAAAATAATAACATTTAATAAATATTATGTTTTTAAAATACGATAAACTGAAAATATATTAATTTACTTAATATTTTTTAAATGGTATTATTCTACTAAAAAATTTTAAATTAATATGCTATTTATTTTTATATAAAAAAATCAATAAACACGATAAAAAAATTGACAGATTCCCAGATTTTGAAGTGGCCGAGCTCTATAATACTATATGGTTAGCCTAGCCTATAACTATAATTGAGAGCTCACTCAGCTTCTGACCACCTAATGGTCTTCCTACTGTTTGCAGAAGCTTGACCACTAGAATTAATTAAAATAATATTTTTTTAATATTTTATAATAATTTTAATATGATAATGTTAAAAATAAAAAAAATTTTTAAAAATTATTTTAATATATATTTAAGTAAAAACTATTTTGAAAAACACTCTGGATATAATTAATTAATTTGTTATTTTGATTAACACTTTGAATTAAGGAGGAAACCGATACAAGGAGATTGATATGGTATTGTGAAACGAAACCAATTTACTTAATATTGCAGCTCCAATTTTATTGCAAATATACCTTCGATTTCTGGTCTCTATATATCTGTCTCTAAATCCCAGAAAGGATCCCAACCCCCGGCCCCTCCACGGCTCGTTGCAGGTGAATGGAATATGCTTAGCTTGACCTTAACTTACCACTGGTATTTTGTAATTTGTAAGAATGTTCAGCAGTTTTCTTGTAATTAATCAGTAGTCACCCCCCACCTAACGTAGCTGATGTATGATAGGTTGGTTAACAGTCATCGTCAACGTAACCCTAGAAAATCAAAATAGGAGATTAGTCTTGCACTTTGATGTTTCTACTTGAATATCTCATGTTCGGATTGGTGGGATCGGATTCAGAGATTGTAATTAATTAAGGCTACCTCCATTGTGTGGGAAAATGTTAACTTCTAGCAAGGTGACAAGAAAATGAACCTCTTCATGGTCCTCCCTCCTTGCTATGCTCATGGCCAGAAATGATTCACAGAATCTGTAATCCTGGCCCCCATCTTCAATCCGGTCTAAAGTCTTGTCCAAGATTGCGTTACATTTGAATCTTCCACTTGTAATTTCCCAGTACTGAAGATGATCGAGTAACATTGAACCTTGGTTATCTTTTGGAAGAGGATCTCTTCAGTATTTGATGGACAGATTTAGTTAAACCTACCAAACATCACTCTTTCTATAAAGAAACAGCTGCGCCTTTTCTTTTTCTGCACTTTCTTTAAGCAAAGCTAACTGCATCACGAGAAATAGCTTAGAGAGATAAGAAACCCCTTCGACAAGTCACCTCTGTTGACCTATCTCTTAACTTCTCTACCTTCCAAGTCAATATTGCACCACTCATTAAACCCAAAACTCACACACAAGCTAATACGTGATCAGATTGAGAGGAAATTTAATGTGAAGGAGAAGGGACTTGGTCAGTTTCTTGCAATATACAAGATTTTGTCAAAGAAGGCTTTCACAAGTTAAAAGTCTAGGTCTTAACAGTGATATATTTATACCCTTTGACTTGTAAAGAACAGTACTAAAACAGGAGTGATAGAACGATGTTTGAGGACTTTGAGGCCTGTGATTTTGGAGAATCGTGGCCGCCAAGAAAGTGGAAGATAATAAAACAAAGAGGTTGTTTGTTTTAAGCAGAGAAAGACCAAGACTTTGAGTGTAAAATTTAATAGCCATCAATGAAAAGATCCAAGGAAATGAATAATGATGCAGTTACAGTTATTAACGTGCAGAACATTCACATTCAAGTTCAAGAGGAAAAACTTCCATACATAATCCCCAACCAGGTTCCATTCCTCTCTCAAATCAAGCTCTTGATTCTGTTTTCTTCCTCCATTCTCCTTCTACGTCAAAAGGTTCTCAAAATCCCCAAGGTTTATCATCTTTCTTCGTCACCAGCAAGCCCCACCCTCTCTCTTATAGGTGGCATTTCATGTTCCTTTTCTTGCTTCTTTATTTCTTGCTAATTATTCCTTTCTTTCGAGTACTATCATTCATTTTTTTAATTCTTGAGCATCAGATACAGTGAGTTGACTTAGTAACTTATCTACCAACTGGCTTAGTTAATATTTTTGCAGGTTGAAGAATCAAGCATCCAGCTTGAAACCGCAATGGTGGCGGGGCTAATAGTACAGAGGCTCTTTCGAGTACTTTTTTTTTTGCACATAGTCCTAATCGCCATCCTAGTAATCTGCCTCACCATCCGTGGCCTACTCTCTGCCCACAGCCACCATTTTCATCCCAGGAAGTGGTATCCTCCACTCCTTACTGCAACAGGATGCGCTGGAATTGTGGCTTTCACATGGCAATGGTTCACTCTCTGCAACCCTTCAAGAGCACTGAGAACAGCCTTCTGGCTTAGCCCCTTGCTAACCTGTGCAGTTGGCGTGCTGTTTGTACTAATAGGCTCTGCTGCAGGTTTAACAATAGGCGCAATTGCAATAGTTCTTGCTCTGATCCTATCCCTTTATGCTTGTTGGGTGAATCCTCGATTCGATTATGCCACCAAGGTTTTATCAATTGCTGCTGCCTCCCCTCCAGCTAAGACTACAACAGTGGTCAATCTTTCAATCATCACAGGCACTGTGTATTCCTGTTTCTTGGTATCTGGTATTGGCGGAGCCACTGCTGTTGGAACTGTAATGGACACCTTGTTCATTTTAGCGATCCTTGCGAACCTGGCATGGAGCGCGCAAGTGATAAGAAACACGTTGCAAGTTACAATTGCACGCGTCAAATACCTACACTTTGCATATGGGGTAGATATGGAATTACGAATTGCTTTACGGGACACATTCAAATACTCAATGGGAAGTGTGTGCATCAGCTCAGTCCTTGTGCCGATTATTACTGCAGTCCACGGTTCAGCCCGAGCGATAAGTTTGATTGTGGGGGGCACAGACGAGTTCTTGTTTTCCTGCGCTAATTGTTATGCTGCTGTTGCTGCGACTCTGGTTAACTATGGGAATCGGTGGGGTCTTGTGCAAGTAGGGGTTTATAATAAGGGGTTTGTGCAGGCATCCATGGATACATGGGAGATGCTGAAGAGAGTTGGGTTGGAACCTATAATTGACAGAGATCTGACAGGGTCTTTCTGTTTTCTCTCTGGGATGGCAGGAGGTGCAATATGCACGCTAGTTGGAGGAGCATGGACATTTGCAGTTCATAAGAGTTATGCTACAGAAGTGTCAATCTATGCATTCCTGATTGGCTACTTCATGGTAAGAGATCAGCAACCTTCAAAACAGGAAACATTTCTTACAACGATACTCAGAAACTGATAGACAATTTTTTTGCTTGCAGTGTCGGATAGAAATGGCATGGCTACAATCATGTGTTTCAGCTTACTACATTGCTTACACAGAGAACCCACAGAACTCGCGGCTTGACCCAGCTATTCTATTTCGCCTTGAAGAGTTCCAGAGATACGGAGATTAACAATCATGGGGACTTCATCTCGCTTGCTGAGTACAGATTCATTGTTTTAGATTGAATATTTGCACCAGACACCACGTAGACCAGGGCAACATCAATTGATGTTAAAAGGCATGTGATTCTGCAAACACGTCAGGATTGCAATTTTTTTCTCCGGAAAAGAGAACTTATCCTGTGAATGAGATATTAGTCAGCTTTTATATTCAGTATAATCTGCCCAAGTTCTCTTGCACGTAGATCATCTTCAAAAATATTGAATTTAACTCCCTTGAATCAAATGATTACTATGGTCACACTCCATGGAGGAGATCTCAGGTCACAAAGGACAAAATTCCAATGCACTGATGCAGTGCAAATTACCAAATTTTGATTTCAAGTGTAATCATGTTAAGAAACTCTTTCGAACTCCATTTTTGATACTTTCTAAGGCAAAACAACATCAAACCGACTGAATAAAAGGGAAGTGGAAACATTATCAATAGTTTGCCTATAAAGTGGATACGGATCAAGACCATTCAAAAAATCAAGGGTAAATTATAGAGGAAGAGTACCATTGAGAAATGGAAAGGTCGACACACAAAAACTTTAATACAATATTGCAAGGCTACATAACTAAAACAAATATGACAACCTAACTGTAAGCGTTGCAGCAAGAGGGTACAACAAAATGCAACGAGAAAGCAAAACGCAAAAGTTACTTGAGTCCAACATGACCTCGGCCACCACATTCTGAGCACATGATGTTTCCGGTTCCACCACAACCTACAAAAAAAACATAACATAGTATCATTTTCATTGCCATATATAACAAGCATATCAAGATAACCACCAATCAGCTACCATTAGCAATCACACCACAAGACCAAGACCTATGCACGACCACTGGCTGAGCTACTCAGGATTTGCTACTTACCAAAATGTATGGAGATACTTTTATGTTCAATAAAATGTAAGTATAACTTTAGGTTTAACACTCATATTCTGCACTCTTAATCACTATATGGACAAAACCATCAGATGAGATCACCCGAATATAGTTGCTATTAGTTTTTTCCAGTAATAATATAAATATTTATTCCTAAAAAAAGCTCCTCAGAGTGAAGTCACAGCAAACTTATTAATATCCTCCTAATATGGCTAAAAGTAAAAAAGTAAACCTATGACAATAACTCATCCAGTTGTAAGGCCACACTCAATAGCTTTCAAGGAATAACATTGTGAACTTCCTAGATCCAATCCAGGGATGGTATTTGACATTTACCAAAATGATTTCACAAAACAAGCATTGCCAGAATATTTACACAGGAAAAACCATATGCATTTGTGTTCCAAATTATGCATGCACAATTGCATATGGATTAAAGACTGGAGTCATGGTGAGAGTACAAATTTGAATTGAGAGATCATGCTTAGTACTAAAGTAGGAAAAATAATGAGGATAAAGAAGAGTGTAGTGGAAAAGAGATATAGATTCTCTTCCACACTAACAACCAAGTGTACAGCTCGCTATCCCTCTACCACATGAAAAAAAAAATACTTCATTCAATTACAAACCCACAAAAACATATATTCTTGGTGAGTTGAAGTTAATAACAAATATGAATACACATCAAAAGTAATAAATTAAGTTACGAGGGGAGAAGAAGGAACCCAAACAGGTAATTAATTGTGTTATTTTGGGGGAAGGGATCTTCTCACTAGCAATCATTGTCTAGGGTATGGTAGTAAACAAGTTTTCTTCTACAGTAGCATTACATCCAGTTCTACTCGGTAAATTTGCCTTCATATGAATAATAGTGTATCATTACTGGCTTTATTTAAAGGCTGACAAAACATAGAAAAAGGTCCTGTAGAGACTAGGCACAAATGGCTTGCACAAGCCAGAACAAATTAAATTGCATTTTCTCAAGATACAAAATTCCTATTTCCAGAAAAACTCAGGACATGCAGATGATAAGCCCTGAGAAAGTGCTGATCAGTTGAGAAATATGATTACAACTAAAATGAAGCTAGAATCAACAAGTTCATAAATGAGTTCAAAGAAGGTGAAAAATGAAGATAGAAATCAGTGAATTATAAAAACAACCTAAAGCAATAGAAAAAAAAATGAATTGTCAAAGCAGGACAGATTACTAATGGGTCAAATGCCACAAGAGTAAGCCATACCCAGGAAAGTGGCAGTAGCAGCAACACAAAAGCAATATCTGAAAACTAACCTATTGTCCTAATCTGAGAAAACATAAAGGAGAGAGATAGAAAAGAAAGTGAAAGAAATTCTAGTTTCATATCAATAGAGGTTATACTTTAAACATGCAAGTATTTTCAAGGCATCTATTTCAATAGTTGCTCCCAGAACTAGTCACTTGTCATGGTGAAAGAAGCCAAATCCATTATCAAAGTAAGTTCATTGGAAACATGATACGGTATGGAACTTCAAGTTAGATCTGGATGATCCTAAAATAACCACAAATCAAAATGGGGGATATAGGAGTGCTAGGTGGAGTTCAGATAACAGAACGTACAAGTATACTGCATCTGTTAGATTATGCTCTGTGAAGTGAAAGCAAATTTACCTAAGCACCGAACCTTGACAATGATGCCCTGACTTTCCAATATAGAGTCAACATATAAGCCTGAACCAGCACAAGTGGTGCAAAGAACCGCGCCTTTGGCTTGGCAATCAGTGCACCGAGGATTATCTCCAATTACTTTTTCAGCCAATGAAATACCAACAGGCTCCTCAATTCTCTCCTCTGGTATAGGCTTGTCATAACGAAACGAAGATTCAAGACTGCTTCTTCTTCTATGCACATCTCCCACTGAACTTGACTCCTGAAACATCAAAGAATTAATTTCTGAGGAAGCTGTGCATTGGAAAACACATGAAAATGAAAAACCAACAGCATAACAATAATCATACAAGAATTGGCATCCATGAACTTCATTCACATATCTACCAAACGTACCGGCAAAATCATTTTAAAATCTCGTGGTTATTTTGGGAGTAAAAATTGATAAAAAGACGTCAATTTATTTAGCATTCCCCTCATTCATTGGGTTCTACATTGCACCTTTCTATAAATCCTAACAACGGCCTAGACAATGGTTACCCTCCTCTCATTTTAAAAATGAGAAATGCAAGTGAACAACAGTAATCATGGCAAAATTTGTTGATACACAGAAGAAAATAAACAAAAAAATTAAATTAATAACAAGCGATCTCCTAAATTCCAATAAAATTGAGAGAAGAAAAATATACCAAAAAAAAAACCAAAAAGAAACTAACCCCATGAGAAGCAGCAGAGGGAGAAACAGAGCCATTATGAGTGATTGCAGAGATGCACCCATTTCCACCGAATCGAAACCCATATTCAATCTTATTTTTGCTCCGTAGATTTGATAATTTTGGTGAAGAAGAAGAAATGGGAAAAACAATTGATGAACCAATTCTAATGGTAGAATCCATCGAACCCAAAAAAGAAAAGAGAAGTTAAATAATTGAATCAATACAAAAACACAGAGCTATTATGTTTACAATTCTCGAATTATAAAAAACCCAAAACTCAAACTTTGGGGAAATCGATTCTGTTTTCTGGTTTCTTTTTTATCTTTTGGTTTTTGGTGCCTCCCGTTTGTTCGTTGTTTACGATGGAGAAGAGAGCTGAGAAAGCTTGGCGAGTGAGAGATCCGTATTTATAGTTATAGATGGGTTTGTGGGTTTGAATTTCAGCACAAACTTTAGCCCAATACATTTGTCACTCAATATCATTCCTGTCCCAACCCATCAGTTTTCCATTTTTATTTTATTTTTTATCTTTTTTAAAAATAATTCTTTAATTTTTAAACCCATTAAAAGTAACTAAATTAAATTTTATCAAGAAAAGGGTAGCTTTAAATATTTTTCTTTTTTTACAAAAAAAAGGGAAAAATTTAATAGGAAAGGGCAATAATATCCTTGAAGGAGTAAATATTAGGTATAAATGAGTGAGGTATATTTTAGTAATTATAAAAAATTGATAAATATAAATAGACAAAAAAGAAGAAGAAGTGTCCAAAATCTTTAAGGAAATGAAACCAAAAGAAGAAGAAGAAATGGTTTTTCTTAACTTTTAAGGTAAGATTTCGGGTTTGTTTGCATGATTCTCGAGTTTAGATTTGATTTTAAGATTCTTGAGTTTATAGAGATTTTAAGTGGTGTTGTGAAGTTTAATGGAAGAATTAATTGTAAAGGTAAGAGTTTAATTGATTGGTTTTAGAAGATTTTGGATAAGGATAATAATTTTGAGTTATAATTTGTTTAAATGATAAAAATGAGTTAGAGATTTTGTATGGATCAGTAGGTGATTTGTGGAAAAATCTGGGTTTGAGGTTCATGATAACAAAATTTCAGTTTGATCTCTTATTTGTGAAAAATTCAATTTAGTCCCTAATTTTTTTTAAAATTGCAAATTGATACCCAAAGCATAATTCGAGATTCTGGACATAATTGAAGATGAATTATGGATAAAATTTCAGTATGGTTATGAATTTATGATATTTTTTATTTGATCCTCTAAATTTGGCAAGAAATACAAATTGACCCCTAAAATTAATCTATTTAATCTGATAATTGGCTTATTTAATCTTACAATTGACTTATTTCAAGTGAGACCCTTTTAGATTGGTAATCGACAAGAGGTTCGATGGACAATTAACTTACACTTTATTGCATATTGCACCTTATAAAAAGTATGTACAATTTATGAAACCTTCCTATTCTAGCACCATGTATAAAAATTTATGTGCTTCTTAATTCTTAACCTTTACTTAGCCTATCACTGCGGCCTGAATATAAGGAGCCAAAGGTAGATGAGTGTCTAACAAGATGGAGAAACAAAAAGGATTGAAGGATATTCACTCGTCTGTATAATGGTGCGAACTAGAGAAGGAATATCAATTTTTACAGGAGGCTGTAAGCGTGGTTTTGAAACCTGGTCTAGCCCTGTGGATCAACCCGGGAGCCGATTGATCCGGGGTTGGAACTGGGTTGAGTTTAAGAAAAAACAGGGGAAGAAAAAATCTGGTGTGACCCAGCTGACCCGGCGGGTTGACCCGACAACCCGGTTTCAAATCCGTTGATTTTTTTATTATTATTATTATTATTATTATTTTACAAAAATAACATTATTTTGATTTAAAAAAACTAATCAGATTGACTCAATAATTCAATTAAAACTCGATAATTCAGTCAAAATCTGGAACTTGATTTTTAAATAATGTCGGGTCCTAAAACTATAGTATTGACCATTGAGAGGACGTGTCGACGTTATTTCAAGGCATTTTACCCATGAAGAACTATAGTAATTTTATGCCTTGTCATATTAGCTAGTGTGGGTCCAGGCATTATATCCAAAATCATGCGTCACCTCATGTGTTTTATTTGTTTTTTTAATTAAATTATTCTTGGATGTCAAATTATTTTGTAATATATCTATTTTATATTTTAATAAACGACACGGACATAGTTCACTAATAATTTGATAGTAGTTGGCAGTGATGTATTGCTAATAATGGTTTGAATGCACTATTTTGTCATTATTAAAATACATTAATATGATTGGATAATGCAGCAACTTGAAGTGGATATATTTATATAGATATTCGGGTTAATTTACAGTTATTTTAATTAATATCTTTGATAATATTGATATATACGGTTGAAGAATTGTATATTATTATAAAAGGGATAATTATTGGTTGTATATAAACCTTCATCATGCCATGAAAAATCAGATATTTATAGAGTGATATCGTCGCACTGACTTAGATATTTAGCTAGCTACATGATACGGTACATTAACATAATAATAAGTTGATTTGTTACACTGATGCGAAAGTGTGTTCTGAGACAAGTTTCTTAGAGGCGTAGCGTAATGGTAAAAGGTTTGAGATCTGCACAACTAGTTTCGAGTTCGAATCAGAGTGTGCATCTCATGTAAGAACCTGGAACAACCAGGATTTTACTCCCTCACCTAGATCCATAAAATACACTTTTTAGAAAAGTAAGATTTCCTCGAATCTTAAAAAAAAAAAGTGTTCTGAGACAAGCTCTGCATAGAAGACCTACGTGTATTAATTAATGGTGTATGTATGACCTTGATCATGTTTTGTTCTTCGCGGCATGTGAGACCTGTGCATCGTGTTCTATCTGTGATATTTTGAAAACTCCTTTTTGCCACAGTGCTGATTCTAAATAAATACCTCGAAACGGCACTAAGATAAGTCAGGAGGTGATGAACAAAGTAGTAATGGATAAGGAACCGCGCGTTAGACGAGCTTCTGCACTGATAATCAACAATCATTTTCACCACAACAGTAATAGGCAAAGGATGTTAGTCCAGCTAGCTAAGAAGACGTGCGGCGGGATGGGACTTGATTCTTTCACTATTACTCGTGTCGGCATCAAGATAAGGAAAATGATGCTCCTCCGTCACCGTCCTTGATAATTTATTACTGGGAAAGATAAGACAAGCGCCTTTTCTTCTTCGACGGATGACAACCCGACTAACCAATGACCTCCAGCCAGGGTGCAGAGTGGGATTTTAATACAAAATCCAAGAAGGAATTCAAAGGATAAAGTCAACACGTTGATGCCCGGGTTTCCTTCCTCCCCTTCGTGCGGCGGTGAAGTTCACGCCGTCTGCTAAGATGCAGGGAGGAGCCGACGTCTAGCACGAAAGGGTCTCGGCTCTTGATGTTAAAATAATGAAACAAAAACAAATCTATTGTAACAAGACACGTTGAAAAGTGGAAAAGAAGAAGATATTGAAAGAAGATATTGGAGTGACTTTGGGCTCCCATTGGTCACGAGAGAGTGAACTCTAGTGGTTGTTTCGATAATGATAGTTTTTTAAAATGTATTTTATTTTAAAATATATTAAAATAATATTTTTTATATTTTTAAAAAATTATTTTTGATATTAATATATTAAAATGATCTGAAAATATCAAAAAACATATTAATTTAAAAAAAATATTTTTTTTAAATATTTTTCAAAAGCATTTCTAAAATGTAGTGTCATTAAAATAAGAAAAATAATTAATTTTAAGAGTGCAGAACTTGTAAAATTAAAAACTTCTAAAATTTTGAGATTGGAATGTGGGATTTCCTAAATTTTGAGGGTGCTGTAATCCCCACCAATCAACATAATTCTGGGCAGCTAACAACTATATTTCTACTCGGTGGAGTCATCATATCTCAGTTCATCGTATTGAGCATTGCAAAAAGAGATAAAGGATAAAGAAGAGGAGATAAAGAAAAAAGATGATTTTATTCTTGAAATGAAACGGCAAATGGATTCCATGAAAAAATATATTGTAAACAATCTTGAATACCATGGTGGAACATCAAATATTGATCAAGGTATGTTACCACCTTTGACTCCATTAATACCACCACTTATGGCTCTTCAAATAATGATACCTATGGGTCCCACATCTCAACCAATTTTTTAACCTACACCTCGGCCTTTATATCCTGATCAATTTTGTGTTGATCCACAATATCATGGTTCGTCTTCGCAACCAGCACCATGATTGTATCTTTTGTTGTTTTTTTTTTTAGTGTATTTGAACTTAAATGTACTCATGCAAGTTTAACAAAAATTTTATAATATGAATATTATTTTTATTATATTTTTTATGAATGGTATAATTATTTTTAATATTAATTTATGTTGGTTATATATATTCTACAACTTTTCAAATATTCATAAATAATTAAATAAATAAATTAAAAGTCATTTTAATAAATAAATAAAAATTAATTTAATAAAAAATAATATAATCACCAACGGATTCTCCGTTGGTGATTGTAAGTGATGCATAAATCAACAACGAAGAATCCGTTGCTGATTCACAAAACTAGCAACAGATTTATCCGTTGCTAAAATGAGCAACGGAGATTCCATTGCTAGTTTTGCAACGGATAATCCGTTGCTTACAGTTAGCAACGGATAATTCGTTGCTGATTGTAAGCAACGGATTTTCCATTGCTGGGAAATCAGTAACGAATAAAAAATCAGCAACGACAAATCTGCATCCAATTTTTACTGTTGCTGATTCCGTTGCTAAATTATTTTAGCAATGGATTTTAATGTTATTTGCAACGGAATAGTCCATTGCTAATTACTATATTTTTTTTTTGTAGTGTTCAATAATTCTTCAGCAAGATTCATTGGCTGATTAATTTTAAAGAATTAATCATATCACTAAATATATTTTGAATATATTATGATGTATGATGAAAATAAATAAATATATTTTGAATAGTTATTAGTCAATTGTTTCACACGATTTTTGGGCTGGTGATGCACTGATTTGCCAGGGAAAATAAATAAAGAAATAAATAAAAGACTTCATATTGGAAAACGATATGTAAATTATAAATTGCCATTTCAAAAAATGTAATCCACACAAAATCATGTGATGAAGCTATGAAGTCCCGACTCTGATAAATTCACAGTTAATGTGAAATCATTGACTTTATGGTTAATCCTCGTTATTTGGATAACGCACAAAGATAATTAATTAAAGCTGTGGAAAAGCTATAGCTGGAATACTCTCATGTCCATGGATTGTCAAATATATATATAAACTGGTTAAAATAATTTAAAAATATTAAAAAAATAAAATAAAATTTCAGATTTATACTCAACGCTGTTTCCCGAAAACTACCGACACAGCAAGCATCTGAGAGGGCTAGGACTTGGAGATATTTATCTAAAATCTATTTCTCCCTTCCTCTGAGTTTGTCGTTTATCTTAAAGAATTGTTTTTTTTTGGCTTCCAACGTGTTTCAAGAGATGTCGGGCGCTAAAGTTTCCTTAGAAGATAATGGAACTGAAATCAATATATTAATCAGTTGGGATCTGGTGTGGTCGGCCAAGTGGTGATCAATGAGACGGATGAAGTAGGCTGGTGGCTATAATCAATTTCCCAATTCTATGTAGAAGAAATGGAAAAGGGAAATAAAATATTACAAAACAAAATCTCTCTGCTAGGTTGTTCTTAGAGATGCTTCTTGCACCATTGAGAGTAATACACGCAAGGATCACATGCTCAGTGAGATCACTTTCCTCCATGCCATACGACGTCTGACGCATGAAGTTACATCGATGTCATGTTGCAATTGTTAGAAAAGCAAGTGTCCCAGTCCTTCCTTAACCGTGTCCCTCTTGCTGAACAGTGATGGATGATTCTCTCACTCGTTGTATAATATCTTGATGCTATTGTTGCCTCCTCTGGTCCCCTCCAGATTCTTTGCTTTGCCTTCACAGCCCTAAATCAGGAGATTCCTCCGATTTGCGTTCCTCAAACCAGCATTCTTCGAAACACGTATCATCAAAGGGGTTAGTTTTGTTTTTTTTGTATTTGGTATAATGGTCTTCATTTCTCAACCAAATTTTTCAGAAGAATATTTTCTAGAATAAATCTATCTGCCTCTACTGTCCTGTACCCGGTTCTTTTCCTTTATTTAGTGCGATCTTGTTGTCTAGGTAAAGGGTTTTGATTGAGTTGTTTCCTTGGCTTCTCCATCTCTTTCTTTGATGCTGTTGCATTCAAATTTGGCTAAGTTAATGTTGTCTTGGATGAAACTAGAAGTCTGGTGATTATAGGCCTTGTTCCTTCATCATGATTTTTTAATTACATTTTTTTGTGGTCAAGAGGGAATTTGATCGAGTTTTCTCTATTAGGCACCATGGTCTCCATATCTGAGCACAAGAAATATGTCTTGTTCTTAAATATCTCTTTTCTCCTGGTGGCATGTGTTTTCTTGATCATGCAATTCAGTTCTGCTGGGTTTCTTGTGCTGGGGAGTTCTCAATCTTTCAAGGAAAATGATCGACAAGACTGCCAGGGGTTGCATAGTCTGGATGACTACAAAGCCAAGTGCTCTTACATTAAATCAAATATCCCATGCGTCTCCCAAGGCCATATTGACTATCTTTACCTTTTCTATTGCAATCTTGGAAGATTTCCTCTTTTGGGCTATTGTCTTTCTTTTCTTTGGCTCTTGGTATTGTTTTACCTGTTGGGAAACACTGCTTCTGAATACTTTTGTTCTTCACTTGAAAAATTGTCTAAGCTGTTGAATTTGTCTCCTACAATTGCTGGGATTACCCTCCTTTCACTTGGCAATGGTGCCCCTGATGTTTTTGCCAGCCTAGTGTCTTTTCTGGGTGACGGGACATCTAACGTTGGTTTTAATACAGTACTAGGTGGTGCTTCCTTTGTTTCTTGTGTTGTGGTTGGAATCATAAGCATTTTGATGAAGCAAGAGGAATTTAGAGTCAACAGGTGTGCCTTTGTTAGGGATGTTTGCTTCTTCCTTTTAGTTCTTGCATCCTTAACTTTCATCCTGATTCATGGCAAAATCAATCTGTGGGGTGCACTGGGGTTTCTGTCGATGTATATTGTTTACTTCATGATTGTTTACGTCCTGCAAGTCCATTGGAATGGTGGTGGAAATGAAAGCGAAAGGAACGCTAGTTCAAGTTATGGCAGTGATTTGAATATACCAATTTTAAGCAGCATGGAAAAAGGGGAGCAAAATTATGTGAAGGGATGTGATATGGAGTGTGGTATTGAAGTAGAAATGAACAAATGTTGCTTTTGTGCACGATTATCAGCTCCTTGTAGCATGCTCATCCGGATCCTTGAGATGCCTCTTTACTTACCTAGGAGACTGACAATTCCTGTTGTTTGTGAAAAGAGATGGTCCAAGCCAGCCACAGTTGCTTCAGTGACAATGGCACCAGTTCTCTTATCAGCTCTTTGGAATGCCCAGGGTGAGAGCGCCACCCTCAACACAAGCCTAATAGTATATGGAATTGGGTTGATGTTAGGAATGACATTTGGGGTTCTTGCATATGTAGCAACTGAGAAGTCAAGTCCACCACAGAAGTGCCTGCTTCCTTGGCTAGCAGGAGGATTCTTAATGAGTGTTACATGGAGTTATATAATAGCTCAGGAATTGGTGGGCTTGATAGTTTCAATCGGGTTTATATTTGGAATAAGTCCTTCTATACTAGGATTAACAGTTCTTTCCTGGGGAAACTCAATTGGTGATTTGATAACAAATTTGATATTGGCTATGAATGGTGGCCCTGAAGGCGCACAAGTAGCTATATCAGGCTGTTATGCAGGTCCCATTTTCAACATCCTTTTCGGTCTCGGGTTGTCTCTGGTTGGCTCAGCCTGGTATGCTTACCCATCATCTGTTGTGATCCCAAAAGATCCCTACCTCTTGGAGACAATAGGCTTTCTGGTAGGTGGCCTGCTTTGGGCGCTTGTTGTTTTACCAAGGAGAAATATGAAGCTTAACTGGGTTCTGGGAGGAGGGCTCTTGGCTATATACATGATGTCTGTGTCTTTGAGGCTAACTCAGGCACTTGGATCTTTCCATTTCCACGATACACATGCTTAGTTTTTACCAGTTTCCTTCCTGTACAGTGATTGCTAGCTGTAAGTAAAGTTTGTATATTTCCTTAGAGCTTCCATGGCAATTAGAATGGCTATAAACCTTAATTTGTAATCTTGAATACACTAATCTGAAAGCTGTCAGAATGAATCCAGCAACTTGTTTGAAAGCCATTTTTGCGCCAACGCATTTTTTGCTGTAATTTTGACGAAGTGATGAGCTTGTGATACCGCCTATGAATATTAATTGCAGAGCATTTGGCAGGTGAATTGAATGGGGCTTGGATTATTTTCATGGAGCTAGTTGTTAGAAAATAATTTTCCATTTCATTTGATTCTTCAAGTGTGCTTCGGATGTTTACATTCAATACATCTTCTTAGTTAAGACACACAAGAAAGACACTTGAAATGGAATTTTGGGATGTGTTTTCAGGACTCTAACCAAAAATCATGATTGAGTTCATACTTTATACTACTTTTGCGCATTCCAACATGTGCAACGAGCAACCGAGTAATGCTCAAGACATGCAGTTGAGTGGTGATGCACCATCCATTTCTTCAAGGCCCCAGCCCTCACTAGGAGGCGGAGGCGGAGGAGGAGGCGGCCAAACGTATCACACTCAGCTTTGGGCCCAGCTTAGTGGCTGGTGATATAATATATCTTGGCTAAAGCACAACTAATAGTCCAACCTTTTCTTTCTTTCTTGTCACATTGCCAGAAACAAAGGTTTTGAAGTATAAATGACAAAAAAACAGATTAATAATTGATATTGGAGGGCAAATGTATATGACAAAGACAAAAGCAGTCTTCCTTCATTATATATTATTAATCTCACTGCTCATTCATAAGTTTCAACACTTGCATCATCGGCACAAGAAAATTAGATTGATTTGGAGTCAATTTTGGCTCAGAGCTGCATTACCATACAGCAGAGCTTGGCCCCATTTGAATATGCTCACAAACTCGTGCAAAATTTTGTTGTGGCATCTTATGGCCAAGGCATCGGATATAACAATAGCAGATACGAGTATATTTGTTTTTGCTGTTAAAACATATGTTTAATTTTTTTTTTATTTTAGATCGGTTTGATGTGATGATATCAAAAATAAATTTTAAAAAATAAAAAAATATTTTAATATATTTTCAATCACAAAAACTTTGAAAATGTTATAATTTTAAAAACTATCATAGAGGGCTTAGATTTAACTGATTTTGACGTGATGACATATGATTATGGTAGTGTGTTATTTTTTTTTTTGGTTCAACCATATTTAAAAAAAAATTAATTTTTTTTGCTTTAAATTAAATTTTTTTTATGTTTTTGAATTGTTTTAATATGGTAATATTAAAAATAAATTTTTTAAAAAAATTATATTTTTGCATGTCCGTAATATCATAGACGTAAGACTTTGGAAGACAATCATTTTAGATGCCCTAGCAGAAAAGAAAAGTAATATGAACAATGACTTAATTGCGTGGAAATTTATAGTCTTACAGCATGAGCAAGTTCTTCTTCCTCTTTGCTTGCATGACCTCATTAGTTGTTCTCGCTGACCATTAATGCCATTTATTTTGTTGATAAAGATATTTAACATTTTTTTATTAAAAGAAATGAATTTAACTTGTTCTCGAAGTTAAACTAATTAAGACATGAGAGAAGGAAACGTGCGCTACTTGTTATTTAGCCATTTGAAAAGGAGAAAAATATTACAATACTGATGATCTCTCATGATTCAATATGCTTAATAATAGTATTTAAAAAATATAAATGATCACACATCCATGTTAATTTTTTTTTTGGTAATTGTTGGTCTCTGGGTCAGCTTATGCGCACCTCGACTAATCTCTCGGAGCTCTAAAATTAACGACCAGGTAAGCCTCCTGTCGCACCCGACATCGCGGCGGCCCACAAAATAATCCTAGAATTATGGAAAAAGAACAGATTTCTGTCATCTGGTTCTTTTAGGAAAAAAGGTCTTGTTTAGGGAGTCGCCACCTAGTATTATGGTCACTAGGAACCCTAACTGGTCAACAGAGATTCTATGGTACTGGATTGGTTACGTAAAAGGGAAGATATTATCACCCTTAAACATTCGCTTGGCGCTTTTGTCTTAAATTACTAAATATTTATTGGTTTATGCTCGATGGTTTATTTGCCATACCCGACACTCGGCCATGAATATTCAACTAGGGAAAACCCAACTCCGGTGTTGGTAACGTAGCTATAAAATAAATTTGGATCAATATTTTTATTCCCCGACTCGCCGTAGAATAAACAAATAAAATAAATTTATTTTTATACATACAATATTTTTCTAGCAAATAAAATAAAAATAAAGAATAAAAATAATTTAAATTTAATCCAATATTTTATTCTCGATTCTAGTAGTGGGAATAAACCAGAAGAATTTACATTATTTTTATTCATACCATTTTTTTTTTATTTTCCCTTTTTTTTTTTTTTTTTTTTTTTTCCCCCCCCCCCCCCCCCACCCACCCCCCCCCCCCCAACCGAAGAAATTGTAATTAAATCAAAGAGCAATGACTAATTAAACTCACAAAGAAGCAAGAACACTTACCTTTGTTTTTTTCTGTTTAACCTAAATGCTTTTAGAATGTGTTTTGATAAGAGAATTGCAAAGATCTCCTCGAATTTCCTTTTATCCTCTGGTTTTTGGTTTTTTTGCCGGTTTAGCCCTTCCCCCTGTTTCCTTTGGTTTTTGTAGCCTTCTCTTTTACTTTGCCCCCTCTGTTTTTTTCTTAAGAGGCCAAAAGTCTTTTCCGTCTTCCCCCCCCCCCCCCCCTCCACTCCCCCCCCCCCCCCCCCCCCCCCCCCCCCCCCGGGAAGGCGATTAACAAATTCTAAAAACGGCGCCGTTTGTGTGATGGGAACAACCATTTTCAATTTGGTCACTAAAATTCATTGCATCAACAAGCTAGTCCTTGGACTTTAATCCTGCAATTTTGCCCCCATTAACCCAAACTTTGGTATTTCTCCAATTAAGTCCCCGATTTCATTAATTTAATTAAATCCAAAGTCCACTAAAGTCTAAAACTTATCAATTCTCCAAAGCCCCCCATTGGATTAATTAAATTAATTCCAAGCTTAATTAAGTCTCAAAACTTATCAATCCTCCAATTAAACCCTTGATTGGATGAATTAAATTAATTTCAAGCTTAATTAAGTTATCAATTCTCCAATTAAACCCTAATGATGGATTAATTAAATTAATTCCAAGCTTAAATTAAGTCCTAAAAATTTATCAATTCTCCAATTAAACCCTTAATTGGATTAATTAAATTAATTCCAAGCTTAATTAGATTAATTCCAAAGTTTAATTAAACCACAAAACTTCCAATCATTTTGCCCTTAACCCAAATTTTAATTCATTCTTCATTTACTTGTTTTTCCAACATTATTATTTTTTCATCATTTTTTCTTTTCAAGTAAAATAATAATAATAATTAAAATAAAATGGTCAAAAATTGGGTTATGACATCTCCAATGACCCTGAGATTTATGGCACGCGAATTCTAGGGACATGAAGAGCAAATGATTAGTGGTAGAAGTCTCGGTTCTTACAAAACAATTCATTTTGTAAGATTTAGAGACCTTCTAATTATTAAATTAGTGGTTTTATGGTAAGAAATTGTAATAAATAAAGAGAAGAACATTAAACTCTAAGAACAAGAACACTTACCTTAGTTTTTGTATAATAAATGCTTTTAGAATATATGATAAGAGAGTAAAGATCGTGAATCCTTTTACTTGGGTGGTTCGATATATATTTATAACATTTCTACTTTGAGCCTTGTTATTTTACTTAAAAGGCCAAAAGTCTTTTCCTCCGATGGAAATCTCTTTTTACACAACATTAATGTTGATAGAAATTACCCTTACACCATTAGTGTTGATGAACAGACAATAAAGCTATAGAAAACTTGTATACCTTATTTCACACATAACATTTAATGTTGATGGGAATAACCCTGTTATGGCATTAATGTCGATTAAAATATAGTCGGCTCTTAGAAGAATTTCATACACTTAGGGGTGTAGAGGAATGATTATCCTAAGATTTGGCGTTGTGTTAGATACATGTGCACTTGGGTCAGTATGAATAAAAGGGGTTTGAGTATAACATCTTGCCAGACCCACAAGTATTTGGGTTCAGTGTTTAGCCAAGCCCGAAAGGGTTAAGTCTTGTATCTTGCTAGACCTACAGGTACTTGCGCTCAACATGTAGCTGAACCCAAAAAAGGTTTGATTTGGCATCTTGCCTAACTTATAGGTGCTTAAAATCAGCACGTAGTTGAGCCCAAGGGTATTGGGTCTGATTTCTTGCTAGATCCATAAGTGTTTAGGTCTAGCACGTTGTTGAGCTCAAGGGTGTTGGGTTTGGAAAAAAGAACTAGACTCATGTCGTCTAAGCATGTTATTATGTCAAGTTTATGCATGTTAGGTCATCACCCTGTCTTGAACCCTTCTATTCGTGGGCTTCTTTAAGCTATTGAGTTGTGTATAAAATATGCTGATCCATCACCCTGTCTTTTTGTCTTTTTTATTGCTAAACAATATTTGTCGTACTATTTTCCTTGTTGTGGCTATGTTGAGTTTATCAAATTCTATTTTTTATTTTTGCTCTTTTTACCGTTTTAGCATGCATGGTTATTCATGTTTATCATGCATATATATATTAGATATGGATCTAAAGCCTTCACACATCACTCATCTCATTTTTAAAATACACATGATATCAACTTTAAGATAAGTGGAGGAGTAACGGCACCCCAATGGCTTTAGCCTGGGTAAGGCTTGCGAAACTATCCAGCTATCGCATGATTGTTTGCATGACAGTGGTCGATATGCCGAACTAATATTACTCAGTGCCTCTATCTTCACGCTGCTTGTAAACCTCATATCAACCTTTCGAGGACGATCACTGAGCATGTGAAAGATCGTTGAGACTAGATAGTAAAATTACCTCAATGCATTTAATGACTAGAACCTACCCTTTAGGTTGATCCCTGCGTAATTTCACCGAGATAAGCTTAAATGTGTAAGCATCTTTATTACAGGGTTTTCGGGTGACATAATGGTCGTTATTCCTAAGATAACAACTGTTAAGTATGGACTCGAGTCTGAATCTTTGCAAATGACCGAAGGAGACTACCCTAGATTGGATGTCGGTGAGATACTGCTACTCAAAGATATTAAATGCATAATGAAAGACACCAAGAATGTGGCTGAAAGCTCAGATGACAAAAGGCTAAACAGATTTCCTCTCGGCATTGCAATGAATATCGGATCCGGATCTAACCACATATCTAAATAATAGCGATCGTTATGTCACCCCTCAAAAGGCGAATCCATACCCAATATGTTGCATTCATCTTCATGTATGTTTGAACATATATAATACTACACTCCAGGTGAAATATAGGTCCCCCATTGAAACA
The DNA here is from genome assembly GCA_015852605.2 of Populus deltoides. Lineage (NCBI taxonomy): Eukaryota > Viridiplantae > Streptophyta > Magnoliopsida > Malpighiales > Salicaceae > Populus > Populus deltoides. The sequence goes on along the minus strand of CM027582.2, from coordinate 5,610,282 downwards.
CACCTATAACACTCGACTGCGAAAATGACAAACGGAAAATGAAGAAAAAATATTTTTGATTTAAATACTTCAACTTAATATGATAAGATTATATCTTTTTCAAAGTGGAATAAAAACAATATTTTGAAATAATCTTTTAGTTTATATCCATACGGATTGTTTCTTAATGTTTTTTTTATATAAAATATTAAAACCTCAAATAATTTTTTTTTAATTTTCCCGGGTTGACCTAAGCGTCTTGGGTTTGGTAACCCTGTGCAAGCGTACTGTGGACCAAGACATAGTCCATTATAGACTTGCATAGTGGGTTTTCCAAGCTCTGAAGGCTTGAGATATGGCTAATGTTGTCTTTTCACATGAAGTTAAATTATCATTTTGTGTTTTGGTTGAAAAAATTGAAGCCTTGGTTGTGGAGGAGTATTTCAGTATTTTTCATGGTATCATTGATCATTAAACATTTCAGCAGGGGTATGATAGTCTTTTCATGATTATTTGCATAGTAAAAATACTATTCTCCCCTAAGGTTAACAAAATTAATACATGTTGTCCAAGGTTTTTGATCTTTCACAAACTATTATATTGTTAAAATACATCTTTAACCTTGAAAAAGAAAAAAAAAAACTTTGCATATGAGAATATTTTTGTTCTTTCACACAAAAAATAAGCTTTGAATAAATTCTAAAATATAAGTTAACTCCTTTTTATTATTTTCTTATTTATATGCCATATACAATCTTAAATAATAAAAAAAACAAGCTATTTAAGTTGGTCCTAAACTATATAGTGTTATATCGATACTTCATTTTAATTATCAAAAATCTAAAAGAGACTTAAAACAAGCAAGAAAAAACATAAAAATTAAATTTTAAAAACTTAAATTACATCAAGATTCACCAAATTATTAAATTTAATCCTTTATTAATTTCTTATTGGCTATTTTGAATTTTGTCTTACTTTAGTTTTTACTTTTGACAAACATTGATAATATTAAAAACAGATAATATTTATTTAGAAATTATTTATAATTTATTTATTCATGTTTCTATGGATGATTTATTTTAAAATCACATACAATTGAAAACAATGGTTTAAATTAAATAAACTAAAGATTACAATTTGTTAATTTGTTTTTAAGAAAAGCATATGAATGATAAATGTTGTTATAGATAAGAACATATTGATAGGTTCCTCCTTTAAATGTTACATAATAATATAATATTAGGTGATTTTTTTAGTAATTATTATATATTCTAACTATTAATTGTCAAATTTGAAACATAATTGATTTTTTCCCTAATGTTTTGTACTTTAAGTCCATTTAAAAAATATTTTATATGATTAAGAAATTAGGCGAATTAATTTAACTATAATTATCAAAATCTATGTAAAATTGTTTGAAAATCATACTTATTTAATAAACATTTAAATATATCATTTATAAATAATTCTAATATTTTATTAGAAATTAAAAAACAATCATAAATGGGTTAAATAATACATTCGTGTCAATAAACTATATATATAAAAAGGCGTCTCATTAACTAATTACCAGAAATATCCATAAAATTTTATTGTATCCAACTCAAATAAAAATTTTCATTCTCCATTTTATCTGATAGGATCTAGCAATTTCAATAAATCAAAAGTTTTTACCCATTAATCATTATTATTTGTTTTATCGAAAAGAATAAAAATTAATTCTATGTATTAAATGGTCAAAATTATTTCAAATAATTTTTTTACTAATAAAAATTAGGTTAAAATAAAATCACAAAGCTCATTAATTTTTTTAAAAATTAGAAAGTAAGAACAAAACATAATAAATAAATAAATATATAATTTGTGCAATCTGTTTTTTTATATATAATTACCTGACCCTGCCGAAAACATTTAAAGCAATTACCCAAATTATCCATTTCCTAAAATATTTTACCCTACCTAAATTGGGTAATTTGGGTTTTTCTGAAAGGTGTTCACCCCTGTAATGAGAGGTCCTGGTCTCATGAAAAAGGGAAGGACATTACGTAAGTGCTTGTTTCGTTGAAAATGCATTTAAAATTTATTTTTTTATTTGAAATATATTAAATTAATATTTTAATAAAAAATATTATTTTAATATTTTTATGAAAACAAATAAAAAAAATTATAAAAGGATGTTTAGAATGGTTCAAGGTGTTTTTTTAATTAAAAAATATATCAAAATAATTTTTTTATTTTTAAAAATTATTTTTAATATTAGTAAATTAAAATAATCTAAAAATATAAAAAATTTAATTTTAAATAAAAAAAAAAATTTCTAGCTTGTGAAAATACTTTTAAAATTTATTTCTATTTGAACTATGTGAAATTAATATTTTTAATAATATTAAAAAATTTTCACTTTAAACATGAAAATACATCAAGTATTTTTAGAAATATAATATAATTATAGTTTAAATTTTTTTAAGAAATATATTAAAATAATTTAAAAAATAAAAATTTAATTTTAATAAAAAAATTTTTTTTAAAAATACAATTTCAAGCGAGAACCAAAAATTTTATAAGATGTTACTTGTATTTAAAAAATATATATATCTAAAAATAACTCAACCTCATCCTTTTTTTTTTTTTTTTTGACGACATTGATTATTAACTTCAACTTGTAGGAATTGGGCCACGTGCTTGGTACAGGGTAAGGTCCCCTCACGTTTAAGGACGTACCAGATAACTCGGCACACGATGCAGGCTCTGTCTAGCAACTTGGAGGAAACATCCAAGATTGGATGGGACCACGTCCGCCAGTTATTTGGGAAAGTTGCAGAGCTTTCAATTGTGATCATGACATGTGTTTTTTTAAATTATAAATTATAAATTATAAATCATAGGTTATAAAATACCAATATTAATTTTTAAAATATTATCAAAAACTTTAAGAAACAGCTAAAAATCAAAGTTATATTGATTGACGGTCCTCAAACGACCACGTTGATATTTTCGGTATATTCATGGGGTACCCCAGTCTACCACACACACAGTCATCGACACCAAGGTCTTGTCTTATTCGCTCATTTGAACTGATTTTTTCTCCTATAAAATTTCACAGGATAAGTTACAGGTAATGTAACTTTAATTACCACACTTTACTTTGTTTCCTTGCTGCCACATATATGGTAATTAAATTCATTTATTTTGCTAAGTAGGGAGACAAGGAGGTGGGAATTTTAATTTGAGAGGGTAAAATTAGAGAAAACATTTGAGGGGGGTAGAAATTGAAGTGCACAGGCATGGCGGCCAATAGGAATTTCAGGTCAACAGGACAGGCGATGGCTGTGATGTTTGGAAGTTGAGAGGAAAAGGGGAATCCGATCCCAAGAGATTCACTTGACTAAGAGGTTTATGAAAGTGATAATTGTGATCATGGCGGGTCCTATCCAAAGAAAAAAGTTATGGCAATGACGGGTTGACGAGCAGAGACTGTTCAACAAGGGCTCACGAACCTGCAGTAATTTATATTGCATTTGCGGCAAGAGCAGCAGAGATTAAAACCATCTTGATTATTTGATTCTTTATAATACTGTACAGTAACGTATAACTAGTTGAATTACAAGGTTCAATGTTTCCAAGCTCATTTTCAACTCGATCGAGCTTTGAAGGAAGAGACTAAGAAACCCCATGGAGTTTCAAGAGACCAAGAGACCTGGCCAGCCTCAAAGACAGAAAGCAGAGATATATAGCCAAGAGACCAATCCCGAGAGACCTATCTAGCCTCATGTTCTTCCTCGGCAAGATCACAAGGGCCCAGAGCAAGCCCCCTATCAAGAACCCTAGAGTCTCGTAGAGAGAAGGGTCTTTTGGGATGACAAATGAAGAGGGATATTTGGACCCAGATGAGATGATCAGTGAAATGCCCAAACCCAGCAACGTATTGAACATGGGACCAGCATAGCAGCCTGATATGGCGATTTGGACCCCATCTGCCCCACCATTTACTGCCATGGCAACATTAGCTATCAAATCTCCGAGGGAGTTGCCCCAAGCCAGGACAGTCAATCCAAGAACTGAAGGGTTAATCCCGAGTATATACCCTAGTGAAATCAATAAAGAGACCAATTCTTCAGCAATAATATATGACCAAGTTACACTCATCAGAAACCCACCAGCAAGCCAAGGGAACAAGGATTTCTTCGGTGGGCTAGACTTCATCGTTGTCACATATGCAAGATTGCCAAGAACCATCCCAATCAATCCTGATGTCATATAGGTTACTAGGCTGCTTCTAGAGCCAAACTCCTTTTCCCTTTGGGAGGTGCACAGTGCTGCCAATAGAATTGGTGCCAATGCCACAGAAACAACTGCATATGGCCTTGACCATCTCTCCTCACTAACCACAGGAATAGTCAGTCTTCTAGGGATGTACAGAGGAAATTCCAAAACATACAGAAGCCTACCTAAGTAATAACAAAAGGATGAATCGAGATTACAAAAAATCAATGAGCTTTGTTGATCTTCATCAGTGGTTTTGTCCACCAAAATTGGTTTTTCATCATCAGCATAACCGAGTAATGGTATACCCCTCTCCAAAAATTCCTCCTGGTTGCCATCTGCAGTTAAGTGATTCTTTTTTCTGTACTGAAAGTGCATGATGCAAACCACAGAGACATAACCCAAGTAGATAGCAAGAAAAGAAATTGCACCCCACAAGGAGACTTTTCCAACAAGAATAATCAAGAGAAGACAACATAGAGAGAACAGAAAGAAGCAGACATCTCTGATGAAGCTACACTTATCAACCGAAATTTGGCGTGGACTAGTCAATAAACTTATAACACCAATCACCACACTAGACACGAAAAAAGCCCCACCCAAAATACTATTCAGGCCAACATCACCATTGCTAGACCTGGTGAAGGAAACAATACTAGCGAAAACATCAGGGGCGCCATTTCCAAGCGAAAGAAGGGTGACACCAGCAATAGTTGGAGAAAGCTTCAAGAGTTTGGACAGGCTTTCCAAGGAGGGACAGAAGTAATCTGCTGCTGTGTTGCCTAACAGATAGAACAGAACAGCCAGCCATAGTAACAGCATAACGTGGCCAAGCATAGAAAATTTACCACAAGTACAGTAAAAGATTTGAAGATAGTTTATATACCCTTTAGACCTGCACCCAATATTAGACTTGATGTACACACACTTGGATTTGTAATCTGTGTAGTCATGAATTCGGCTGCAGCCATCAGTTTTGGTCAATTCTTCTTGAAGCACTAAAGAATGTTTAGTGGTGACTTCTGGCTCATTGGATTGGTCAGGAAAATATGAGGTTGCAATATAGAACAAGAAGAGGAAGAGAAAGGAGATGTTAAGGAAAATAGTGCTTTTCCTGGGCTTGGCACTGAAAATGGCCATTCACAAGAAGCTTGTAGAGAAGATGTTAAAGGTTTAGTTACTGAGAATTGAAGCTCATAAATTCTAAGTTGTTGTGTCCGGGAATGGGCTGTATTTTGGCTGGGTTATAAGGGAGGGATGTATTTGTGAAGTAACAAGACAAATAGTCAAAAGTTAACTCTAAAACTGAAAGAGATGTTTCAAGAATTAACCCAATTCACCATAGAAGATGCAGAATTGATTAACTAATAACAAAGACATCATCTGGTGGTACCATGTCGGAGGCAGAAAAGAATTAGCAGGAAAGAGAGGTTATATGCTATATATATCACATCGTTCAAGAGATGATCAAGGATTAAATGATGATGGTACTATATATATTTATATGTTTAACTTCAGAAAGCTATATATGCTTGTGTGGTTTTTTTCACCTCAGCCCGGGTGCTGTAGGGTAGATTTTAGTTAAGCTGTTGCTATCATCATCTGTTCGAAAAATAAGTGGAGGGCTAGAGGGATCATGGAGGCAGGTCTTGCTGGTTTCTTGGTTGAGAAATTCCTCTAGCTATGATGAAATTGTCTGTGAGGGCAAAACGTTCAGTCTTCCTGCATACTGAATTCAAACTGGCAACCATTTATACGGTACCTATAATGAGTACATTCAAGGAAACTTCCTAGCAGATAGATATGGAGGAGAACAGAGGAGTGGAGCTGAGAGGGGGTGAGCAGCGCATCAAATCTTCATGAAAAAGCATCCTTTAAAAAGAATGTGTAGGTGATGATGATACATCAAAGGGATTGATTTATCATTCTCACTTTTCCCATGCAACTTCATGTCAGCCAGATTGAAGAGCATCTAGTATAAAGGGGCTGTGCATAAGAGTGATGTTCTTATATCGCAATCATGACGTAATTATCCTTTAGCTCGGGCTTAATTCTCCGTAGTTTTAAAACCCGGTATTAGCTGACCTGGGGCAAAAGCTAAACCAGATTTAAAAAAAAAAGTTAAAAATTCGGTGGCTCGATCAAAAATCTGATTGCAATGACTATTTTTTTAACCAAATCGATGTCGTTTTAATCTATAAAAAAATAGGGTTGACCCGATCAAAACCTAATAATCAGGACAAAACCTGTGACCCGGGTCTTGGGCCGGGTCGACCACCGGACCGGGTTTAAAAACTCTATTCTTAACAAGAAGCTGTTTATCTTTGCGTTTTAAAAACGTTTTTGAAAAAAAATTATTTTATTTTACTTCAAATTAATTTTATTTTGTTTTTATATTGTTTTTATGTGCTAATGTTAAAATTAATTTTTAAAAAATAAAAAATATATTATTTTAATTTACTTTCGAACAAAAAAATATATTTTAAAAATTAATTATTACCCCATTATTTTCAAATATCTGATTTAATTCCACTCATTTCCGGCACGTGTGGAATGGAAATGTAAAATGTCCCTTGCAACCATTGCCAGATTTGATTCATAGGAGCATCTCCTCCAACCCTCAATCTCTCTCAAATGATCTTGTTTACACTTGGGACCCCCCACCCCCCACCACCCCCCAATGGCTGTGTTTCACAGCATTAGGGGGGAAATGGCAAAATTTGACGAAATGATGAAAATATTGAAATTCCAAAAGGGAAGAAAGTTGGAAAATTGAGGCTTTCATATCCTAAGACAAGGTCCAAACATAGTAGGCCATCATCTGCTAGCTGTTATTGTCAATAATTGAGATAAGTTCAGCTCATTTTCTTCTTCTTCTTCTTTTATAATAATAAGCAAACATGGTACAAGGTGTGGCCTGTTTGTTAGGAGTTGTGGTTGTTTTATAAAATATTTTTTACTTGAAAAAATAATAAAGTAATATTTTTTTATTTTTAAAAAATTATTTTTTATATATCACATCAAAATGATCTAAAAACACTAAAAAATTATTAATTTAAACAAAAAAATAAAAATTTTAAATTTTTTTAAAAATACTTTTAAAATATAAAAATAAACATGCCAAGATAATATCGCTGGACAAGCTGCCCACGGAAGCCATTCACATAAAAGCGAAAGAAAGGCAAAAGAGAAAAAGAAAAGCACGTTTAGCTGGGGTGATTGCTACAGAAAAGTTGAGTTCTTGAGGACCTCAAGAACCTAACTCTTGTGTTGTTATAGTCATAACACCTCACTTTCAATGCTCTTGTCATGATCACAGCGGTTTAAGGTTTTTTATCCTTAATTTTTTTTGAAGTTATTTTTTATTTATTTATTTATTTTTTTTTTGTGGTGAAGGGTATCAAACAAATTAATGAAATAAAGAATGGGAGGCAAGCGAAGAGTTTTGGTGGATTACGTACGTACATGTGCTGGGGATTATCTTCTGTGAGTTAGCTTTTAGCTATATATCTCGTGCTGTCAATTAGTGGTCAGCCTAATTTAATTAGGTGCTGGGGAATTAGGCAGAGGTGCAAGCCTGCCCATACATTTGGGTACGTGAAAACAAAGGGTTAATTTTGAGTATCGATTTTATAAAGTAGTTGAAGATTTGTTCGTATTTAACTAGATTAACATTTTAAAATGAAAATAATAAAAAATCCAACTATTAAATTAATTTTATATTTTTTTCTAATGATTTTACATGCGGTTTCATGTACCTAAAAATTAAGTCATGAAATTGTTATTTTTATTTGAATGAATTTTGTTATTTTCCTAAGTGTTTTTCAGGCTTATTATTTTTATCTTGGATTTTGTTTTAATTATTATTGCTTTTAATTTTCCGAAGCTTTTTTTTTTTAAATTCATTGAATTCCTAAAAGATTTTCTTAGGACACGTGACACCGTTTGGGAACGCGGTTTTTCTTAAAAATTTTAATTTTTTTTTGCTAAAATTTAGTATATTTTTATATGTTTTGAATTGTTTTGATGTGTTGATATCAAAAATAATTTTAAAAAATAAAAAAAATATTATTGGCATGTATTTCACCACGAAAAATTATTTAAAAAGTAACCACAACCACATTGAAACAGGATCATTACTAATTAGAGGACGAGCTTTCTAAAACAAAAAAAAACCTTCGCAGCACTTTTTTTTTTTTAGAGATGGAGCATTTAATATCGCAATGTAAAATGAGAGAATGATATGTTTATAATGATTATTTATTTATTTTTAATCTAGAAAGTATTAATTAGTATTATGTAGTTTAACTGGTTAGATCTTGAGTTTGCTTTCTAATGATTACGAGTTCGAGTCCTCTCAAGTCATTAAAGAATTAGTTATTAATTTTAAGGCTTGTAAAATTAATCAAGGTGAGTGCAAACTCACCAAACAGACACCCACGTTAATAATAAAAAAAATAAAACAACAAGGGCACCCAGAAGTGAGAAAACAGGGGCGAACGAGAAGAAGACAGTGTAAGGAACATGCAATGGCTGCAGTGTTCTTGCGCGTTTCTTAAACATTGGTAGGGCTGGACGGAAAATCATCGCATTAGTATAAAAGGGAAGCGATTGAAACACAAGCAAGCTTCTTTGAAGCGCAAATATTGAATCGAAAGCATACAAAACTAGAATGCACAGGAGGAATAGCAACGGTATCCAGTGGCAAAAGGACTAATTAAGGTGCTGCTGGAAAAAACAAGATCAGGAGGAACATTCACATGGCGGCAGTGGATGATACCACTCGTGTAAGACTGGTGTAAGGATTGGAAAGAAGACAACTTGAGCCAGCGAGAAAGAGTTGGATTTTTGGTGTCAGGTCCACAGAAGCTATACAAAATATCAGGAGGACAATTTACTGGGAACAAGGTTGCAGCAAACACATGAAAGAGGTCGATGTTCAGTAACAAAACAACGTAACAGCAAAAAAACTACAAAAATTGATAAATATAAACGAAAACACCGACAAAAGTGAGATTATTTCCTGTTTTTTTTTGTGTTAAAAGGTTTGAGTCTTTCCTTAAACGACAATTAGGTGAGAGTATGCAGTTTGTGAACAAAACAGTTGAACAAGAACAACAAAAAGGAAATAAACGAACGTGGGTGTAAATAGCAAGCTATCCATCAATACAAACTCGACAGACTCGAAGTCTCCTAGAATACGAGGCAGAAGGGGGAGACAAAAACACATGCGAGTCCTCTTTATTTAAAGGTGGAAAAACTATGAAGACTCTTTAACAAATGTGTAGATGAAGATCAGCAATGATCATGATAAAGAAACGAAGGATCTCTCATATTCAATCAAGAAAGGTAGGTGAGAGGGAGAAGGGAGAGGAGCTGCAAAAAATCAGCTAAGTAACAAAACAGAATGCTAATAATCATGAATGAACAGAAGCAATTGCGGAACAGCACAAACACTAAAACACAGCTGAAGAGAGATGTAGCATGATCATTTTATTTAGTTTCTTGATTTTGCCGAGCATCAAAAAAAAAATTGTTCTTGATCTTCATCTTTTTTTAAAAAAAATTTGGCCTAGAGTTAAAAAAAAGAGAAATCTTGTGTAAACCGAATTGTGTAGATAAAAGAAAAATAAAAGGAAAAGTTGAAGGAGAAATTAAATGACTGAATTTACAAGTTAGAGTGCAAATGAATACAAGAACTTGGATTTTAGGGTTGGCTAAAACAATATTTTCTTGATTTTTTCGAATCTTGGTATCACCGAATTGATCTCTTGCTTTTCTTGTATTAAAATTTGTTTCATTATGATTTTGCCTAGCAAGATTGTTTATCTTGGTACCAACAAGTTACATTCGGTGAAAGGGTTCTATTTAAATGTTTTTAAGCTTTAAAATTGTCTAAAAACCATATCTAAGATCAGGAAGAGTTTTTTTTTTGGATTGATTTCAAGTTTTTTATGGGTTTACCAAGATATTTAGGGTTCTTTTTAGGTATTTTGAATAAAAAAATAAGTTGAAAAATGAGTTTCTAAACCAGAAAACCAAAAACCTCGATTCTAGATAATTTCATACAACACATTTTTTACTTTAACATAAGATGTGTCATCTATTTTAATTTTTTTCAAAAGAAATTGAGATTGATGGCATGTTATCTACCCCCATCGACTTTAAAAAAAAATTAAGAGTGTTTTTTTTTATGGGTAGATGCCTAGCTTTTTTTCCTTTTTTGTTTTTAATTAATACATTTTATGTGTTTTTTTAATAATTTTTTAATATATATTTTAATTAATACCTCTTCTTTCTTATTTCTTTTGACTTATTTAGCCTTTTTTAAGTAATGATTACTTTTTAATTATATTGTATATATTTAAGTTTTTAAGAGGTTAATATGATTTATATATACCTTTTTTTTGCAATTTTTATAGATTGGATTTATTTTTAAAAATAAAAATATTTATTTTTGGATAATATTTCTAATATGTGCAACTTTGCATAATATTGTTTTCCTTTTTATTTTATTCAATCAATTTTTTATCTGTGTCGATTTCTATTATTATTTAATTTAATAAAAAATAATTTTAATAAATAAATTTATTAAACATAACATGATAAATGACCAGTGTTGTAAGATTAAATATTTTGATTTACATATGTCTCTTAAATATTCTAATTTTGTTTTTATTTATTTACACAAATAGTTGATTTATTTAATTAGATGCTTGTATGAGTTTTTTAATTTATATTTAAGATATTTTTTTTTTGTAAAAAAATGCATTGAAAAGGTCTATATATTTAATTTGTTTATTAATAAAAAAATACCCGACCTACGACGAACACAAGAATTAAATAGATTGTATATCATAAAAATCTACAGTAATCTCAAGAAAAGAAAAACCAATTTAACAACAAAAACTCGACAGAAAGAAAGAAAGAAAACCCACTGCATTCTCCAAGCCTGGCCTGCGATTTTGAAAAAACCAAAAAGCCCAGATCCATTACCTGTGAAAACCAGTACTCCACAATCTAGCACACACCTGCTCTGTCTGCGCGCCTTGAGAACGGATAAAATCCCTCCTCCTTCACTCTCTCACTCAAAGCCAAAGCCACTGAGACTCAATAACACAGTTAAAAATGCTAGCAAACCCTAGCACCAGTACTACTCTCCATTACAGGCCGAATTCCACACACAACCCTCCATTTTCCCACACTAGTCATGGCTGCAAGCTCTCTCTCTCCCCTAATTGCCCTCGCTTCACCAATTTTGCAAAATCCAAGTGTTCTTCACTTTCTCTGCTTCTATCAAGAAGAAAACGTGAAAGGTTGGTTACTGTAGTCAAAGCTTTCGAGGACACCTCTGCTGTAAATGACGGCCCTCAGTCTTTGCCTCAGCCTATTTCTGTCAAAATCCCCGTCGGTGACAGACATGTAAGTTTATTTTACTTAATTCAAATATTTCTTCTGTTTCGATAATTTTAGAGTTTAGTTTTGAGGCATTTCTTAGTAGAATTTGCTGTATTTGTATCATTTTTTTTTGTTTTGGATAATGAACAGTATGGTTGAATTTCTATCAGTAATGGTAAAAGATATTGAAATGCGAACTTGTGTTTGATTTTCAGTTTAATTTTTTTGTCGCTATCAATTATTTGAGATTGCTCGTTATTGTGTTTAAATAATCGATTATTTATTTAAATCTGTGTATTTTATGGTTGTTTTTTCCGTAGATAATGGTTGAGACGGGCCATCTTGGGAGACAAGCTAGTGGTTCTGTCACAGTCACAGATGGAGAAACTGTGAGTTATGATTTGTGAGGGTTGATGTATAAGTGTTAATGTTTGGTATCAAAGAAATATATTTTTTTTTATTTGTTTAATGTGCAGATTTTACTATGATTTGATTCCTTGGATCAGAATTTAGATTCTTTGTTTTTGGAACAACGGATATCCATGTTCAGATTTTATTAACTTATGCTATCTTATCAGAGTGCATTGGGATTTCCAAAAGGACTTTGTGTGTGTACTTTCATATGCAGAATACATTAAATGATAAGAAGCTACGACTTCAAAACACACGCCCGTGTGTATTGGATAGGTGCTCGCTAGTAATAGTCAGCAAAATCTCTTCAGATACCAAGTCTTAATTGCGCTTATAATGGCATGGGTTTGGAGTGTGTGAGGTTGGAGGAGAGAGCTACTTGATTTATGTAGCTTAGCCACTGGACTGATAGTGACTGTTTATCCTAGCCAACAAGAAAGAAACTGATTAAATGTATTTCTGTTTGAATTGTTTGGCTTAGAAGAATGAACCAAGACTGGATTCCAATTATTAGGTAAGGCAAGGAGAGTGTAGTCACCCTTAGCCTCAGACCTCCACTACTGTTCTGCAGCCTCAACTGCTTTGTTTCACATGTATTTATATGTACGCTGTGGTACTTCTTCTGCATGTGTTATTACTTCATAATTGTCGTGTTGAAGTTCAGCTGGTTGTCTTCATGTATGACCTCAGGTTCTTATGCTTATATCTACATTATTGCTTCTTTTCTGTAGATTATCTATACATCTGTTTGTTTGGATGATTTTCCTAGTGAGCCTTCTGATTTCTATCCTCTTTCTGTAAACTATCAAGAGCGATTTTCTGCAGCAGGTCGAACTAGGTTTGTCTTGCAGTGCTTTCAACTTTTGGAATTTATTTTGCAGTTATGTGAAGGAGACTAATGTTTATGCTTTATATCTGCCATTGTTTTAGTGGAGGATTTTTCAAACGAGAAGGGAGGTTGAAAGATCATGAGGTACTATCCATGTCTTTCAAGTACAGAAAATGCTTAATCAAGTGGATAGCTGAAGCAGTTGTCTTTAACTATCACCTTTTCAATCTAAGATTTTAACTTCAAGCCATTATAGTTTATATTTTCTTCATATGAGTTTCATTTGCTGGCAAGTCTTAGCATATGTGACTTTGCTTTCATGTTATTGGTTATCATATTATTTGTCTAAGAATGGGGGACACATGATTTGAATAGCTGCTAAAAATTTTAGATAATGCTGATATCCCTTTTTCTACAAAATTGTAGAGAATTTAAAAGAATTTGCATTGTGATACTCTTATCATTAATCTAAAACCTCACATTGTCATCAGCCAAGGATTTATCATTGGTTTGTGGACATAGACACAAGGCACATTATTGAAAGTACAATTTCAGATTTTGTAGATCTTGGCCATTGTAAGATATGTCATCTATATCTAGTTTGTAAATATCGTAATTATCTTGTATCATTGGTGCCATATATGATGTTATGTGTCACAATGTCAAACATTTTTCTGTTATTGATGCAATGGATTTGTTCAGCCAAGACTTTGTAGAACAAGAGTTAATATGATTTTGACTTTTAGCTTACCTGAACATCTGGAAAGAATTCTGTTCCTAGATCTCTATGCTTTCTTACATGATTTTCTGTCAGATTGTTGCCATGGGCTAGTGTTGATCTGCTCTATTATTACCTTCTCTAATGTACAGATGTGATTGTTTAGATATTTGGTTCTTCACCTTCTTTTCTTTTTGGCAGTCTTACAGTCATTACTAATTATTTTTCTTCTTTTGTTCCCTCCATAATGGTGCTATTTGTGTAGGTATATCACATGAATTTATTATGTAGGATTATGAGGCTTGACCTACAATATGTCTTTAATCAACATAAAGGGCATAACCATTTTTACTTGGATATATTGATAGAGCAAAGATTAAAGAAATTATCTATTTTTGATACTTAGCAGAAGTATATCGCAGTATATCTTTTATGAACTCTATTTTCTCTCAATGCTTCTGAAACTGTTGCCATTGTGTATATGTTTATGCATCTGTTCTCTTGGTTGCTTCTAGGTTCTTATTTGTAGATTGATAGATAGGCCTTTGCGCCCAACTATGCTCAAGGGATTTTACCATGAAACTCAAATACTATCTTGGGTAAGTCCTCAAAGAAATTAATTTGCTTAGATATTTCTTTTTGATATCTTCAAGGGTTGTCTTTATTCACTTTGAGTTCTTTAAGCACACAATGCAGTCTTATTAATCTTTCTTGTTTGGTCTAATTATTTTTACAAAGGATATATAAGGTCATCATTCAATTATAGTCCCATGAAAGCAATGTCCTGCGAGGAAAGTTAGGAACAGTTCTGATAGAGAACCTACAAAAGTTTTTTGAATTTTTCCTTTTCTTTTTGATTCTATGGACTGCGGGAAGAGGAAGGAATAAAGAGGGAGAACTAGAGATGTAAAAAGGGGAGAGAAATATAAGAAATGTTTGTAGGGAGAAAACGATTGTGGAAATAGAGGAAATGACCTGGAGGGTAAAAATTCTACTAGACTTTTACCCCCCTTATTTTTCAACATCTACCCCTCAACATTTTTTACATTAACTGGTTGTTCTCAGGTCTTAAATTTTTTGCAAGCTTATATATTTTTTCCAACTCTTGGGGAATTATTGCTCGATGCTGTAATTCTCATGTGATTTGTTTTAACTTTCTCAACCAATTTCACTTACAACTTAGTTATAGAAAAAGAAAATAAAAGCTGACGAGTAAATGATCTGAAATTTTCTAGCTTAAATAAGAGCAGACTGGTTTCTGTCTGACCATGTTATGCCCCCTGCGTTGTTTGAGTTTGTCATCTATTGTATGCTCCATCTTGCTTGTTTGTTAAGATTCAGTGTTAAATCATCAACATTTTGCAACTTGAGGGGCTGATATTTGACATGTCTCTCTTGCTGGATACATAAACTTGCTAATAATTGCCATTACCTCTTCTGGACAGGTTTTAAGCTATGATGGCTTGCATTCTCCAGATTCTTTGGCTGTCACAGCAGCTGGGATAGCATTGTGAGCGTACCTTAAATATATCCTCTTTTTTTTTTGTTCTTGAAGTGTTGAGGTTCCAGAAATCATGTGCTATTATGTGCTTATTTTAATTCTCAAACTTAATTGCAACAGAGCTCTTTCGGAAGTGCCAAATACAAAAGTGATTGCAGGAGTTCGAGTTGGCCTTGTTGACAATAAATTTATTGTGAATCCAACAACCAAGGAGATGGAAGAGTCAAAATTAGATTTATTGCTGGCTGGAACAGACAGTGCAATATTCATGATAGAGGTCAACTTTTAATCTTTGATATTGTCTAAATTGCAGCCCCTTTTAGCGTGTATCATTCTTTTGCGATGAAATTTCAATTGGTCATGTGAAATAGCGATAACAGTTTTACTGTTGCAGTATCACTGCATGGGTATGTTGAATGGAGTTGGATTCCATCTAGGGTACTCTAACCTTATGTGCACCCTACTAAGATAGAAAATGAACTAAGTTATGGATGTTGGCGTTTGTGTTAAACCTTCACATGAAGCATTAATGATGTGCTAATTACCTTTTCATTTGACACATCATTGAGAGTTGCTTTTTGGTGTAAAATCTAATATTCTGTTTCATTTAGTATATGCATTTGTATTTGATATGTTTTTTCCACTTTTATTGAGCAAGGAATTGTTTCCTAGCGTACTGGAGATGCCTTATTGTCATTGGCATCACATTAGTGTGACGGTCTGTGGTGTAACTCAAAAGTTGTCCTCTTGAAATTTCAAAGGCTTGAAGATCATGTGCTGGTTTGAATACTGGCACTATTATTCTGCTAGAAGAAAACCCATTGCAACCCTAATGTCCTCACATGATAAACATATGCTTATTAGAGCCGTAGTGATGCAAGATATTGTTTTTCTAATGTTTAGTTATATGTTATTAAGCATAATTTTTTATTTGGCCGTTGGATTAAGTTGAAATTTTGTTAGGAGATTTTAGAGATCATGTTTCCAATAGGGTCGAAACTTCACAATAATCAGAGATCGAAAAGGCCTTCTGATAATGTCCAGAAGTTACTATTCGAGATTTGCTATATTTTTCTAGTTGGTTTAATATTTTTTTCTATTTGGTTTAAAATTCTTTTATTATTTTTCTAGCTTTGTTTACGATTTTTATTGCTTTTCTTTATTTTCAGGTTTTCTAGTTTGTTTACGTTAGTTTTTGCGTTTATTTAAGGAGTTTTTATTCTTCTAAAAAAGCATACTACTTGAACAAAAAATATGTAGCAATAAAATTTTGAATTAGGGTTTCTGTGTGATCTGTATTCGACATAATTTTGTGTTCTTGTACTTGCTGTCTTTCTTGTGTTGCTTTCACCTGTGATAGTTGATATCAGAACCCAATGATCCCATGTCATTGCTTGTGTGCTCTAATCCCTTTTTATTTTGTTTGTTGTGTGCTACTAAATAACCATAGTTGGAGGACGTCACCTGTGTTCAGGTAAGAGGGGGGTGAGGAGGTTCCTCGTGAGAGAAATGTTCAGGAGTTGTTGATAGAAGACATGCAGAGACAAATTACAAAATTAACTCGTTAATTAGAGACAATAAACAAGCGGAGGCACATTGAAAAATTATCCCGTCAATTGGTGGAGATGAAGAAGAAAATATTGGAGGATCGTGAGAAAGAGTGATCATGGATCCATGACTAGTTTTGAGAATTCCTTTCAAGAGCATGAGCAAAGGATGCAACTCCTTGATTTGATTAGGATGAGTATCATGGAGATTTTGGTGATCCTGTTTATGGTGAGATAGATGTAGATTGGTGTTCTCCATCAATTTATGATGTTAATTTCGATGATGATTATGTTGATGATGATATCATAAACAATGACAATAATAGTTGTGATGATAACATTAATGGGGTGACCTTGTTGATAAGATAAAGGTTAACTATAAAGAAAACATGGAAGATACTTAACATAAGAAAATTGTTGATTTAAACTATGTTGATCCAAGGTTAATGTTATCATAAAGGTAGATAGGTAGATGTGTTCAAGGGTTATATGGACACAAAATATATTTATGAAGTAAGTTTGAGATTTGCAATTTATTACTCTAGAAGCCAATGGAAGAGAAATAATTTGTCAATTGTTGTTTCTTATACAATTTTGTAGATTAAGGGATTGAAGCTGATGTATAAAATTGTTATACACATAGAAAGAAGAAAGAAAAGGGGCTTGAGAGACTTGATTGGACATTCATGAATCGAGGCGAGAGTAATTTGAACTCGAAGACAAGTTCTTTCCAACCTGGGGAGACGTTATGTTATTGAGTATAATTTTTGATCTGATTGTTGGACGAGGCTGAATTTTTGCTAGGAGATTATAAAGACCTTTTTTCCAACAGGATTAAAATTTCATAGCAATTAGAGATTGAAAAGGATTTCTGATTAGAACTTATTGTTTGCGATTTGCTATATTTTTCTAGTTGATTTATGATTTTTTTCCTATTTGATTTATAATTATTTTATTATTTTTCTAGCTTTGTTTAAGACTTTTATTGCTTTTTCTTTGTTTTCATGTTTTCTAGTTTGTATAGGTTAGTTTTTTTTGTTTATTTAAAGATTCGTAAACTATACTACTTGAACATAAAATATCTAATAATAAAATTTTGAATTAGGGTTTTTATGTGATTCATATTCGGCATAATTTTATGTTTTCGTGTTCGCTGTCTTTCTTGTGTTGCATCCACCTGCGTCACGTAGTCTTTCTATCGTTTCTGGTCAATTTGTGCATGATGTTGCTGGTGTTGATGCTACATTTCTCTAATCCTAATATGTTAGGAGAATGCTATCTATCATATTTTGCTGCCTTTCAACAAAATTCTTAACATACTCCAGGTTGAAAATAAGACATGGTTAGGTCTTGTGTTTGTATCCTTTTTAGGGGGTGTTTGAGAGTATGATAGCGGTTGTTTTTCAAAATGCTTTTCGCTCGGAAATACATCAAAATAATGTTTTTTCATTTTTTTTAAAATCATTTTTGATATCAGCACATCAAAAAGATCCAAAAACATAAAAAAACATTTAAGCAAAGAAATTTTTTTTTTGGGACAGAAGTAAATTAGTTTATATGGTCATAGTCTCATCGATTTGAACTTTAATTGACTGGTTCTCTATCTAGATGCCTTTAGCATGTGCTTTCTTTCTCCTTTTCTTTTCTTTTTTCTCCTTTTCCTATTTCCTTATTCATTCATTTCTCTAGCACTAACCTGACATTATCATATGACATGATTCTGAAAATACACTTACATTATAATACACCATGAAGAAACTTTATTGATTAGATAAAACATTTTAACCGTAGCAATGCTACAATGCACCTAACCATGCTGGTGGTTATCAATAATGAAATACATCTACATGAACTTCATTGTCCATTATCTTTGTTTCTTGCAGGGTTATTGCAATTTTCTTCCGGAAGAAAAATTGCTTGAAGCGGTACAAATTGGACAGGTTGTTTCTTTGATTAAGTGTGTTGCTTATCATTTTTTCTCATATTTCTGTTGAATGACTTATATATGTTGTGTATTACCTCTCAGAAAAAGTAAATGTTGTCTATAGTCTGTGAATCTTTCCCTGTGATATGCAGCAATAACTGCTCAGCTTCTTTTTCTTCTTTTTTAACGATTTGTTTTTGCACAGAAATGCTAGTCAGCACTATGAATTTGTTTCTTCTTGATTATTTGATTTGATGGAAGAGTGCGGGATTGAATTGATAATGTGTTCTATGGCCCAACATTGATTGTAATATTTGCCATTGTTGTGATCTTCATTATGAGCTGTTATTTGCTGAGGTTTGAGCAATATAAGTTGCAGTATACAATTACACTGATCAGAAAATATAATTCTCATATATTCTTTTACCATTTTATTGGTTAGGGACCTGTTACGCTGATGTGTGGCAGATCTAACGCCCTCTCTATTTGTGGCATGTTTAACCATTTTCCACAACTAGAAAGAAAATCATTTAGATGCTAAAATCTTGCCTGTTCACTAAAGCCAGGATGCAGTGAGGACAATTTGCAATGAGGTGAATGCTTTGGTGAAGAAGTGTGGGAAACCTAAAATGCTTGATGCAATCAAATTACCTCCTCCTGAGCTATATAAGCATATGGAGGTATGGTTTTCGTTCATCCCTTAGTACATACCATCTGTTCCTGCTAGAAGTTTTTCAATTAATTGCTGTTTCTGTAGCTATTAAACTACTTTCTAAATTACTATTATGCTGTCTCTATTTGGCTAAAAGCTGGATAAAAGGGCATTCCTGAAGTATTTGATTTTGTACTATACAAATTATTTCTGTTTGGATAATTGCACTGCATAAATGAAGCACGGTGATGTCTTGAGTTGCTGATGTTGCATAGAAGATTAACAGTTCTCCATTCTGCATTTGTGTCAGTTGACAAAGCTTTATGCTGCGATATTTTCTTGAGTATCTAATTTTGCATGAGCTGTGCAAATGTTACTATTGATATGCACAGCTGTAGAGGAAAGTTGCACATATGATACCATAAGTTCAATGTGTAGTTTCACTTTTACCATTCAAAGTTAATCATGATTTCCCAGACTGAAAGGACCTGTTTTAATGTAGCAGGCTTGAGCTGCCCAGTTATCCATTCTGGTGATTTGTGCCGTAACTTGTAATTCCAGCTAACAAGATCCTTACCTTTAGTTGTCTTGCTTAAATTATTTTTCTTTTTTTTTAAGCAAGACCATGCGTTTTGTGAGTCCACTTATTTTTTCAAGATATAAGTGATAATTGATACTAATGCTTATGCTGTCCTTGCACAGGAAATCGCTGGTGATGAGTTAGTAAAAGTGTTGCAAATTAGGAATAAAGTACCAAGAAGAAAGGCCCTTCAATCACTGGAAGAAAAAGTGCTTAGTATACTTACAGAAAAGGGATATGTAAGCAAGGATCAAAGTTTTGGAATCCCTGAAACAGTTGCAGACTTGCTAGAGGTTGAAGAGGAGGACGAGGAAGTTGTTGTAGATGGTGAAGTAGATGAAGGTGATGTCCACATAAAGCCAAATGGACGCAAATCCTCTCCTTCGGTAAATGCTAACTTAATTTTGGTACTTGCTGTCCCGTTTATCATGTATGTTCTATTAACACTTTATTTTGATTTTCCTCTTCTAGCTGTTTTCTGAGGTGGATGTGAAGCTGGTATTTAAAGAAGTTACATCCAAATTCTTACGGAGACGTATTGTGGAGGTATGAGGGATTGTTGTTTGAGGAAGTGGGTAAAGTAGGAGATTATTGAAAGCAACTTTAATATGGACTTTTTACTTGTGCAAAATTGTTATACTTAATCAAATCACTTTTCCTTTCTTCATCACAGCCATTTTGCTTCATTTTAAATCCTTCTTATGACTGGGAGGAGTGAAGGGAATAATAATTTTTCATCCCATTTGCTTCCTTTCCTCCTCTTTTCTAATTTTCAGAGCAGCGACCCTATAGTAATAAGGCTGACATAGACACGCCCATGTTCTTGTCATTTTTAAAATTGCCTCTCCTTCCTTAATTTTCTTGGTCATTTAACCATAAATTTGGTTTCTTCTAACAAACAAGAATTTTACAATTTTCACTCCACCAACTACTAGCTCACTTCAAGAGTGCTGCTATCCATGCTGTAACCTACTGGGTCTTATTATTATTTTTTGGCAACTTTTTTGAATGGTTCACTATTTTCTTTTTGAAAAAAATAAAAATAAAACAAACTGAGTGTAACTTGAAACTTTAGCGCTAACATTTGGAATTCGCATAATAAAATCTATGTTCTTACCCTTCGATTATCTTGTACTGGAAAGTTCTCATGGATAGAAATCAGTTTCAAGTTCCAACAATATGGAGTCAGCTAGGATATGTTTTACCGCGGATGAGAAAAATGATTGATGCCTGGCATGTTCATGTCACATGTTCATTTTACTTTCAATTGTTCCAGGGAGGAAAAAGAAGTGATGGGAGAACCCCAGAAGGGATACGTCCAATTGATTCCAGCTGTGGATTACTCCCTAGAGCACACGGAAGTGCTCTTTTCACCCGTGGAGAAACACAGGTTAGACTAAGTGTTTTTTGTTGTCAGAAGCATCCAGAGGCTCACCTGATTGTGTGCTATTTCTGATTGGTCATGTCTCGAGATCATTGTTAATGCACACTTCTTCTTGCATTCTTTCCAAACTCCTATCCATGGAGTGGTATGACCACATTGCATGCTTATGAGATCAAATGTTCAAAATCGTTTAACTGAATGGGTTATAATGTTATGTTTTCATGTGATTCTATCCCTTTGATTCATATAAACAAGTGTATCCATCAGGTTATTCATCATATTTTCTTCTGTTGATGTTACATTTTTAGCATCTATTTTCAAGTGTTTCTCCTTTAAGTGACTGCTAATAATGGCTTGGGAATGTATGAGGTGATTCTCATTTATGTTGACTTAGTGAATAACTATCTTTCCTCTTTATCTTCTCATTTCTTCATTTCTTTTCCAATTCAAGAATCTGTTATCCTTGTTAAAACAATGCTGGGTTTGGAGATCCACCTGGCCTACTTTCCTTGCTTTCACTAGCACGGAGGATCTGCTCATCAACCAACCTTTTGGATGATCGATCTTAAATTATTCTCCTTCTGAAATAAACAAATTTTATCAGTGGATTTAATTTATGTATTGTGGTCGACAATTTCTCATTTGTCAACCATTGTTACTACTTTAGCTTTGGATAAGTTAGCTTGATGGAGTTGATTATGCTTGGAGAATGATTCACCAGCCATGATGTTACATTTGGATACCATAATGTTGTTAGTGATCATCAAGTGTTTTTATTTTCCAGTCATTGGCGGTTGTTACACTTGGTGATAAACAAATGGCACAAAGAGTAGACAACCTTGTGGATGAAGAAGAATTCAAGAGGTTCTATCTACAGGTCTGTTTGGGATGATCTTTTTACAAACTTTTGTTTAGTAATGGATTGCAGTGACCTAACAGCGACTTTCTGCATTTCTCAATGCTCTTAGCTGTGAGGTGTGGGTTTATTTTGCAGGATCATTTGGTACCAGGTCATTTTCTATAGTAATCTTTTTGCACACTGTTCAAATTTAAAATAATTGATCATGTAATTGACAATGTATCATTTAGTTCCATTAGACATATCTAATAAAATTGTTAGCGTCAAATTCAAGGTTTAGGCTATGTTTGATAGGCATTTTTTTCTCCTGATACAAGTAACTACTTTCAAAAAAATTTCTTCCTCTTAGAATAAGAATCTATTTAGAAGAGCTTTGGAGATGAAAATATAGTGGTCTAGCTTATGTATATTTGATTTACAAGTTACTTTCATGTTATATAAAGAAGTAGAAAGAAGAGTAGAAAATGAAAGCATTATTCAAGATGTTCAAAATGAAAGCTTTATACAAATTGTTCATTTAACTTTTCTGGATATGGAATTAAGAAAGAGAGAAAGGAACTGGTGTTATAATTCATATTATAACCAAAAAATTATATATAACTTCCTGTTTTCAATTTTGACAGTTTTATGAGTACTTTTGATAGTAGAGCACCATTAAGTGCTTATACTACTCAGCACAAACCATTCAGGTTCTTATGCCATTGGTATTTGATGCAATTTAAAGATCTAGAGCTATGCTGTTTGTTATGAGGCAAACCTTTTCTTGTAAATTTTTTCTAACTTTTTTTTTTCTGAAAAGGTAGTCATTGTCTGTATTGCAGCATTTTGATAACAAAAGTTTAAAGCATTTAGCTAATTACACTAATATAATTCCTGCTTGCTGAAACTATTACATTGGGATGCTTCCAGACATACTCAGCATGGTTTTGAATTGAGGTTGTGGTTGTGATAATGTTCATGGTCGTGATCACAGGTCGCAGATACTATAACTCAGCTCCTGCCTGCATGTTTAATTGGGAATTCGTGATCATGATAAATAATTATGCTGTTTCCATACAAATTAATTTATCTGTTAAAAAATTTACAAGTTTGCCAATAAGAATTGCACTTGGATTTACTACTGAAAATTCATCTCCTTGTTCTAATGTTTCAGTACTCATTTCCTCCATCATGTGTTGGAGAAGTAGGCCGCATAGGAGCACCTAGTAGAAGAGAAATTGGTCATGGAATGCTTGCTGAGAGAGCTCTTGAACCTATATTGCCTTCTGAAAATGATTTTCCTTATACTGTACGAGTTGAGAGTACAATCACAGAAAGCAATGGCTCCTCAAGGTAAGAAGCAATAAAAAGTGCTAATGTTTTAGTTATCCAATTAGACTATGGGCCAGACCTCTGACAGCATCATTTGATATCATTTTGATGGGTGCTAAAACCCTCCTTTCAGTCCTAGTACTTCATGTTGAGTATTTGCTATGTGTTTTTGGCTCTTATTATTTAGTGCCTATCATTGAACAGCATGGCCTCTGTTTGTGGAGGCTGCTTGGCACTACAAGATGCTGGTGTTCCTGTGAAATGTATGATTGCTGGCATAGCAATGGGTATGGTTCTCGACACTGAGGAATTTGGAGGCGATGGAACTCCACTCATTCTGTCTGACATAACCGGATCAGAAGATGCTTCTGGAGATATGGATTTCAAGGTAATACTTAATTTTATTTTCCTGATTTGTGGTTCTATTCTATTTCTTTGCTTTTTGCATTATTCTTGATTATATATTTGTTGGACTTGGAAAATGCTTGTTTAAGTTCAGAAGAAAGGGTATAGTGCAATTGAGTTAGAAAGATCCCCTTATAAGCATGGTCTTTGCAGGTTGCTGGAAATGAAGATGGAGTAACTGCATTTCAGATGGACATAAAGGTCATTATCTTCACAACTCTTATGCATTCTTGACAGCTTTCGTCTTTTGTCTAGAGAGCATGTTTTGCCTCCTAATCAACAACCTGTTGCCAACCCTATATAGCAATGGATGCTTTCTTATGGTAGCTGTTCAGTTTCACGAGCTGATGTTCTGTAACCCTTGAATCATAATCAATTGCAATTTTTACATGATAGGTTGGAGGAATCACTTTACCTGTCATGAGGACGGCATTACTACAAGCAAGGGATGGCCGAAAGCATATTCTTGGTACTGGAAACTGTGCAAGCTATCCCTCCCCAATTCTTTTAAATTTGTTTGGTTAATATTTGGATGTTATCTAGCCAAAATTCTGTAGAACTGTAGTCACACATCCTTTACTTAATGCCTTAATTAAATATTACCATTTTCTTAATTAATTAGAGCTGTTGATATGCTTTTGATTTACATTTGTTGGAAGCACTTGTTTTCACCAGTTTGAGTTATCATATTTGATCAGGTCATTTCAGCTAAATCTTTTGTTATTTCTTTTCATATTTTTATGGTTCAGCTGAAATGTTGAAATGCTCACCTTCCCCTTCTAAAAGGCTTTCTAAGTATGCCCCATTGATTCATGTTATGAAGGTTTGCTTGTTTTCTATACACCCTCCATTGCTTGTCTGTTGAAAGTAGAATTTATACTCAATGATGTGTTAACTCACATATTCCCAATAATGATAATATTGTCTTATAGGTCAATCCAGAGAAAGTTAACATTATCATTGGTTCTGGTGGGAAGAAGGTGAAGAGTATCATAGAAGAAACCGGAGTAGAGGCTATTGACACACAGGATGATGGAATTGTAAAATCAGATACAGAGTTTATCTTCCATTGGTTGTGTGACCTGACATCAATGCAACTTTTTAAATCATTGGCTTTTGCAGGTAAAAATTACTGCAAAGGATATGTCAAGTATAGAGAAGTCCATATCCATTATTAGTCAACTAACTATGGTTCCAGCTGTTGGTGATATCTACAAGTATGTCCTTTTCATAAACTTTTTTCTTCCCCTTTTTTTGTCTTTTTTGTTTCACTTTATTCAGATCAAGTTGCAAAAAATTGAAATAGCTGTCTGTTTTTCTTCCTTCTATTATGGAAGTAAAGTGGTAGATTAATTGGGACAAGTCCCATGATTATTAAGTGTGCGAATTAGAGAGGGTAGATTAATTGGGACAAGTCCCATGATTATTAAGTGTATGCTGTCAATTTATAGCTTGTCTGGTGCCTGTTACTTGATGATTGTGAATATGAGAACTATTTGACTCTTTGTTTTCTCTTGCTAATCAGGAACTGCGAGATCAAATCAGTAGCTCCTTACGGAGTTTTTGTTGAGATAGCCCCGGGGCATGAGGTATATAGTTTCATTACACAATTTGATAAAAGTCAAAGTCCAAACTATTGTATTGATTATGGAAAATTATTAAAACTTTTGAGTTCTAACTATCATGAAGGAAAGTAGTTTAAGTTCATCATAAACCAATTTATTGCTTTGAAAAGTTTCTTTAAAAAAAGAACTTTGATATTTGTTGTAATTGCAGTTCTATGTGACTCTAGAATTCCAAATTTCATCAAAAGATAGTCCTTTCACTTTAATTCTCTATATTTCCATTCAAATTTGTCAAATACAGGACTTTCTTTGTTGTTTGGTAAAAAGTAAAAGTTAAAATATAGCATGTAATCAAATTAAGTTCCATTTACAAGGTGTGGTATTTACAGAAGATTATGTTTGGTACATAAACAAGCATATCTGATGTCATATATGATTCTGTTTGGGGAAGAAAGTAATCTCATGAATTTCTCGACTATTGAATTCTGGCAGGGACTCTGCCACATTAGTGAACTGAGTTCTAACTGGTTGCCAAAGGCAGAAGATGTAAGCAATGTCATTTTTGCTCCCCTACTTCCCCCATTAGATTAGCAATAAGAATTAGTTCTTCTTCTATCATGTCAAAAAGTTAAAATATCTCCTCTATTTTCTTACAGGCTTTCAAAGTTGGAGATCGTGTTGATGTTAAACTCATTGAGGTTGGGAAGTTCCCAGTCATGCAATCACACAAACACAAGTTTAATTCCGTGACAAGCTTTTTTAGCCAACTTCTGAAGTTCTTTATATATATATATATATAAAGTTAATTTAACTCTAATAATCAATTAATGATTCCTTTGGTGCCATCTATATTTATTTAATTATTGTTGAGCTTCATTTTTATACATAAATATCAGCATCCATGTTGCCAATCCTTAAAATCTCTAGTAGATATAAATCTTCGGTGGTTTGTGAGTGGATTGAAAAGAAAACCTTGAATTTAAGGTCTATAGTTTTTTTGAAACTGGATTTAGGTTTCCTTCAATGAAGTGAATTCAGGTGACAGAAAAAGATAGATAAGGCGATAGGTTTAATTACTAAACGGCATATGTGCTGTAATGTTGAGCCAAGATATTCTGCCTTGCAGAGGAAATAAAACCGTGATTTCCAGACTCCAGAGCAAACTGGAACATCCTTAGTGCTGTACTATCATCGATTTGCACAAAGCATTTGTTGCTCTTGCCACAACATTGACAGAAATGTTTCTCTAATACTTATGTTTATGCAGGTAAATGGAAAGGGACAACTTCGCCTTAGTCGCAAAGCATTACTTCCTGAAGCAACTTCAGAGAAGTCCAGTGCAGAGCAGCAGGCAAGGGATTTAACTGAAGGGAATACTGAACAGTCAAAGGATAAAAGCCGTGCTACAAAATTTGTAAATCCCACCAAAGTTGATTCAGTAGAGGATGCTCCACTTTCAAAAAAGAAGGCTTACAAGAGATTAACCAGTTCTGCCAGAGATGGACCAAAGAACAGTAGTACAACTGTCAGTAGCATCGCAAGCAAAGATGAAAATAGTTTAGTGAATGGAGAAGCTAAGATTGGATAGTAAACATATTCCGTTCTTCATTCAAGGACATGCTGGTTTTGTTATTGTGGTAGAAGATGATGAGAAAGAGACCTAAAGGTATGGCCTGGATGCTCCCCTCTCTCACTATACATACATTTATGTGTGTGCACGTGTGTGTATCTTTGCATACATGTAGGTGTGTGTTTAGTATTTACTGGGACCTGTAGTTAGCTCTCTACCAAGTGGGTCACTTCCCAACCTGATTATAGAAATGCTACTAAAAATAATGCATGTATGGAAAGAATTGCTAATGAGTATAATTGAAATTACATGTTAGAGATTGATTTTATTTGAATATTTTTTGTCTGGAGGAAAAAAAGATGAGACCCTTGACTAACATGGAATTGGAAATGTTGATCTTATTTGGCAAATTTGTTGTTGAGCAAGAACTAGTTACTCGTCTTCTTCTTATCTTGCTAAACTTGTATGCTTGGAATTTGGATGATACTCATATCTGTAACACTAAAATTATATTTCAGTCTGATCTTTACATGGTGTATCACTTTAGGATTTATTAATTTTTCATGATCATTTATATAAGGTGTTTAATTAAAGAATAAAATTATTAAACATATACCTGTTGCCATATTGTAATTAGACATTCTAATGACGATCCTTAGCTGGTAATAATGAAGTGGATAGATCAAGTCAGGCGTTGTGAACTGGGTACAAAAAACATGTCTTCAATAAAAGATTATGTACTTGGTTAAATAGAAGAAATTCAGCTTGTGAAAACAGTAAATTTATGAGTTGATTATATTAATTGATACTCTTTATCAGCTCCCCTGACAATAAATTACTGAATCAAGCATGGACACGGCAATTATTGATGTTTCCATGGATAGAATATCTAGAATCCTGAACAATGGCATCGAGACGGATTAGAAACAAATACTTGGATTACATTGCAAGTCGCGGTTGCTCATTGTCAGTCAGTGTAATGCTTGTGTAGTTTACTTAATTGTGTGTGCACTCGCATGAAGACCGAATGCATATATAGATGGATGCTTGCATCCTCATGCATATTGCATACAGTTACAATAACACATGAACAGGCACAAAATAAGGAATGAGCTGATGGACATTAATTATTGACAGGAAGGAGTCGATTAAAACACGGTGCCATCCAGAATCCTGCAGTTTCTGTTGATCAGATTGTGAGGTCATATTGCTGAAGGAACTTATTCCACTAGCTGAATTGTTTACCAAGGAAATGAAATGGAAGGTGGGTCTTCTGAACAATTAATTCATTCTTGACAAAAGGCTGTGCACTGTTGCCATTGAGGAAAAGAAAACAACTATTTGAGAAGAGAGAAAGCATCATGCAATAATATGCTTGGAAATTGTTGGTGTATATTCAATTCATGGTTTCACCACAATTTTCCACGTACTCTCTCTCTCTCTCTCTCTCTCTCTCTGTATCTGCTCGTTTCTTTCTCTTTGGAAGTAGTCGTGCGGGTGTGCTTTGTTGTATCATCTTTGGAAGTACGACTGCAAGGGATATCCTTAAAGCTTTATGCTTTTGCAAAATGTATTGTGATCCTTAACCTTTTCTCTGCAGGTTAGCTACAAGCTGGTCTAATTTTTTCATCCAATTTTTTCTCTCAGGCCTTCAATTTTCATCTCATAATTTTTGCCTAGGGTCAGTTAGACTATAATGCCAATTCCTTTTATTTTGTTCTCTGCGTGTGTTTGTACATGAATGAAGCATGTGTACCTCGTGGATATTATTTTCAAGTTGACTGAATCATATGCTTTATTATATTGCTACTATAAATTGCACGTGGATTGTTTAATGTGGTTCGACCTAGCTAGCTCATGAAGGTGGCGGATATCTAACAGCTTCTTCACTTGTATTATCATTTTCGGTTTGATTTAGTTTTTATAAAAAAAAAAAACCAAACCAAATTTTTTTTTAAAAAAACCGAAACCGGTTTAAACCAGTTTGGCTTGTTTTTTGGTTTGGCTCGGTTTTTTCAGTTTGGGTTGGTTTTTTTTTGTTTTAGATTTATAAAACCAAAACCGAACTGAACCGGCTGTTTTTTCAAAGTTTTAATTTGTTTTTTTCACGGTTCGGTTTTTTTTGTTAATTTTTTTTTCTGGTTTTCTTGGTTTTTCAGTTTTTCGGTTTTTTTTGCTCACTCCTACTTGTATCACTGTTTCTAACCAGTTGGCATTATGGGTTTATTCTATGTTAAAAGGCCACATTTTTCTTGGTTTTTACTCTTGTTGTAACTTTTTTTATTTTTTGAACATGTTTTTTTAAATATTTTTCAAACTATTTTTTGTTTTAAAAAGTGTTAAATTAGTATTTTTTATATATATATGTTTTTCAATGATTTTAATGTGTTATATTAAAAATATTATTGAATTTTCAATTGAAAAATTCTTTGAAAAGTTTTATTTGTATTGCATTATTAAGAACACACGAAAAAGGGATTGTCAAATGTATTACAATATATTTGGTTATTCTTTCTTTGCTTTGGATAGAAATATGCTTTGAGTCCATCTCAATAATATTGCGAACTATGTTGGCATGCGTACTTCTATATACATCGAGATAGTGTTTAGGGACAAAAACAATGTTTTCTTATACTTTTTATCTTGAAAGTCTCGAAATTCACGCTAAAATTATTTTACTCTTCGGTATTTTGAGCCAAACATATCTTTGTTTTGTTTATATATATATATTCCCTGCAACATTACTAAACATAACCTAAGTTAACCTAATAGCTCTGCCAAAATAGAAATTTACTATCTTTGGTGCTCGTACTTTATCGAGGGGATGAATTATTTTTTTGCGGAAAGAAATGAAGTTAAGATGCTACGATCTAATTGGGTTAAATAAATTGACATATTATTTTAATTATACAGGAAAAAATTAGAAAAGATAGTGGATGGGTTAAATTTTTTTTAAAAAAAGTGATTAAGATAACTTAAGAAATTTTTTCTTTTCAATTAAGAACAAACTTTGTATCTCAATTCATAGCTTATTAAATACAGAATAACAAGATAAGTTAAAGAAAAAAAATAAAAATTGGTCTTGGTCAACCTGAGTTAGAATGACAAATCTATAACCCGGAATGATCAGGGTCGAGCAAACCTAAAATATCTTATCAAACTTGTAATTTATATTATAAGATTGGAATAACTCGATAAAAAAATAAAAAGAATTATAAAGTTAATTTTTTTATTAAAAAAATTGTATTGACCTTTTAAACCCGTAACCTAGGTTATCAGGCTTGAAGCATCTTATATGAGAAAAACTATAAAGTTTAATTTTTAATTAATCAAATATTGAAGGATGCAATTAAAAAAAATAGATTCAATTATATAAAAGGATTCAAAAAATAACAATTAAAAGAATGATGATCAAAATTAAAATACAAAATAAATTTTATATTTGGATGAAGGGTGAAATTAGAAAGTAAAAACAATTTAGTAAAAAGACTCCAACAAATCAAAAGAGTGAGGATCAAAATTGACATAAAAAACAAAAATAATTTTTTAATTGAAGGGTGCAATAAAAAAGAACAATAACTTTTACAAAAGAGTCAAGAGAAACAAATTTGAAATCAAAATAATGAGGACCGAGTTGAAAAATATAATACCATCAATTTAGATTGAGGAATAAAATTAAAAACCAATAAAACTTTTATAAAAAGGTCAAGGAAAAAAATTCTAAAATAAAAAAATAAAGACCAAATTAAAAAATACAATATTTGGTAAATTGAGATTGAATGATGAAATTGAAAACAAATAAAACTTCTACAAAAGAGCTAAGAAAAAAAATTAAAAATCAAAAGAATAAGGATTGAAGTTGAAATACCATCAACAAATAGGACCAAGCTGTAATTTTCAGGGAAGGAGAGAGAAAAAAAAAAGAAAAACCCATTGGTGATAAATTGAATCACCACTGCTGACACTTGCCGATCCACATTGAAAAGGACACGGTGATATTTTCAATGGCACAACGAAAGGGTATTTTTGGATGTTGGGAGGTGCCACACGTGTTGCCCGAAGAGTGTTTCCCACCCCCCTATATCACGCCTTCAATTTAGCGCCATTTTGTTTCCCAATTCACCTTTCCAAACTTTCCAAGGTTTGTTTGACATTAGAAAAGTTGGTCAACGAAAACACTTTCCGGTCAACAGAACACTTTCCGGTATTTTTAGAAAAATTTGGTTTAGTTTCCGGGAGTGTTTTCCCTTTTTGTTTGTTTTCCGAAAGTGGTTCCGAAACCACTTTCCAAACTTTCTTGTTTGTTTGCCATTAAAAAGTTGGTGAAAACACTTTCCATCAAAGGAATTTGGCTTGGTTTGGAGTTACCTATCTTTGAATGTCATAATTTGCTTGATTATATTAAATTTGACCCCCAAACTTTTGATTGTTATATATAATTTGTTTTGTATATTTATTTTTCAATTCCATCTCTTAAAATTTAATTTTATATTAATTTTGGTCCTTTTTTTTACTTTTATTTGTATCTTTTTCCTTATGCATTTCCCATTTTATTGAATTTTTTATCTATCAAATTTGGTCCTTATTCTTTTGATTGTTTTTTTTTTTTTTTTTTTTTAAAAACCCCTTTTTTTTTAGATAGATCTCTATTTTTTTGATTATTATTTATTTTATTTGAGATAATTTATGAAATTATATTTTTTCAATTTCATTCTCATCAAATTTTTAATTTGTAAGATTTGTTCCTATATTTTAATAAACTTGAGAAAAATAAAACATTAATAAGTTTTTTTGCGCATTTTCCATGACATATATACATATATATATATATATATATATCCATATATTTCCAAAAAGCTACCAATAAAGGGCCTAAATATCAAGTTGCCCTTGAGTTAATATGGTAGTAACAAAAAATCCTTTGTTAAAAGATGAAAAAACCCCTTAAGACTAGATGTTTTTTTTTTAATTTTCAATAATATTTTGGTCGTTTTATTGTGTTTTTGGTTATATATATATATATATGATAATAACAAAAATATTTTAAAAATACCAAATATCCACTTGTAACATCCCATATTTTCTTGTGTATTTTTACTTAATTTTAATGATATAATATGTGTGTGTGAAGAAAAGTCTTAATAACCTTTCAACAGTTTTATAAATAAATGTATATAATTTATTATAACTCTTGTTAAATTATATTCACATTAACTATTTATAAGTTCTTTTCTTTTTAAAAATATAAATATTCTTTCTATATAATATTGAATAGTTTGATAATCTTAAGGAATTAATGTCCTCAAAAAAGTTTAGATGTGACATTCATAAATTTACATGATGAAAATCAATTTCATAAATTATGGCCGAGCTCGCCCTTCAAAATATAAGTATTAATGCCCTCTCCCCCTCTCTCCCTGGCCGAGCTCGCCCTTCAAAACTATGCAGAATTGAATTGAATTGAAGAGCAGGTAAATGAATCCCACCCTCATTTATAAGCTAACCTAGCCTAGGGTTCTTCTTTTTCTTCCCCAAATTTCCGTTTATTAAATTGCTCTACCTGGTGTTAAAAGAAATTAGGGATTGGAGGAAGAGGTGGTTTAAACAGGCAAGCTTTTCACCATGTCGGTTACAGCGGGTGTTAGTGATACAGCTTTAGCTGTTAGAGATAAACTTAGAGGTAAAATTGGACAGACCAAGGTTAAAAGGTACTGGCCTGGCAAAGCCCCTGAGTGGGCTGATGATGCTGATGAAGATGGAGATATTAGGATGGCGAGGGCTGCTGCCTTGGATAAAGCTTTTCCTATTCGTGATGATTCCTATGATGTTGCTGCGTCGAAAGATGATCCCAGGCTGCGTCGTTTGGCTGAGAGCAGGATTGATAATCGTGATGAAGTGAGGGCGGATCATAGGAGGATTCGCCAGGCTGAGATTATTTCGACGGAAGAGGAGGAGATGCGGAGGCAAGAATGGGCTGATATGGAGGAAGAGGATGAGGATGCATTGGAGGTAAGGAGGAGAAGGATTAAGGAGAAGTTGCGCCATAGGGAGCAAGAGGAGGCTGTGCTTCTTCCCATAGAGGAGGAGGAGGAAGTGGAGGAAGAGGAAGAAGAGGAGTCTGAGTACGAGACTGATTCTGAAGAGGAAATGACAGGAATGGCTATGGTGAAGCCTGTTTTTGTGCCCAAGTCGGAAAGAGATACTATAGCTGAGCGTGAGCGGCTTGAGGCTGAAGAACAAGCTCTTGAGGAAAAGGTGAGGAGGAAATTGGAGCAGAGGAAGGTGGAGACGAAGCAAATATTGGTTGAGGAGATACAGAAAGAGGAGTTGATTCAGAAGAATCTGGAGACGGAGGCAAATATTGCTGATGTGGATACTGATGATGAAATTAATGAGGCGGAGGGGTACGAGGCTTGGAAGGTCAGAGAAATTGCAAGGATTAAAAGGGATAGAGAGGCCCGTGAGGCAATGTTGAAGGAGAGAGAAGAGATTGAGAGGGTGAGGAATATGACCGAGGAAGAGAGGAGAGAGTGGGAGAGGAAGAATCCAAAACCTGCTCCACCATCGAAGCAGAAGTGGAGGTTTATGCAGAAATATTACCACAAGGGTGCTTTCTTCCAGGATCAGCCTGATGACCGAGCAGCAACTGCCGGAACAGATGACATTTTCAGACGTGATTTCTCATCTCCGACTGGAGAAGATAAGATGGATAAATCCATATTGCCCAAGGTTATGCAAGTCAAACACTTTGGTCGCAGTGGACGAACGAAATGGACCCATCTTGTCAATGAGGATACGACTGATTGGAACAATCCGTAAGTCCATTCAAACCATTAATTTTATTTTTATAGTATTGATTTTCTATCATATCTGCTGTTTTATGAGCATAGCATTTATTTCACTGATGTTGATCATTTGCACTTGAGTTCAAAAAGGTCCCATTCATTCCCCTGTAAGTTTTGTGTATGAATGGGGATTGGTTTAATCCATACTTGCACTTATTGAAATCCAGCCAAAGCATTTTACACAAGCTTAAGGGCATGCATATCATAAATAACAAGAAACAGAATTGGTTCTATGCATGTTCCTGATGCCTCTTTGTAATATATTATACATGCTCTCAAATTCTAGTTTCTTAGTCTCAAACTCGTAAGTGCTTTGCAGTACATTCTTGCTGATGGAAAAATTATATTCCAAATCCGAAGAAGATACTTTATTCTATTAGTGGAAGATGATCACAATCTAATTAAAAAATGTCGCCAAGTTTAATTGAATCATTTGGACTATTACGGTCTCATGTAGTATGACAATCCATTCTCCTCCTTTTTCTCCTAAGAGGCATCGACTCAAAGCTGAGGCCTGAGGCCTGAGGCCTTGGGAGTTGGTCTGTTGGAGTCCCCTGGTTCAAATGCCCGCCCCCCACTTCAAAATTTAAGAAAAAAAGAAGCGTCCTCTTTTCCATGTGTTTTCATGCATGTCTTCGGTGAAACAATTTTTATTTTGAGGGAAACTAGAATCAGAATCTTTTGATGCCAAGGGTAGTTACTATCTCATTCTTCAGTTTTATGACCTTTGTCTTTCAAATTATAAAAAAGATAGGGGATGTGAAAATGAAAATCATCTCCTTTTTCCCTGGGAGATGTTTCAAGTTGCATTGATGGGCCATTTTGAATTAAATTACTTGGACAGCTGTGACAGCATGCCCAAGACATCTTTGTGCATTTATATTATTTTGCCTTTTATCTTCTTTATCAAATTGGCCACCAATGGATCCTACAATAATCGTTGTTTCAGTGGGAATACCAGTCTATTTTTGGGACGCTTTACAGTTTTTTTTTTTTTTTTTCCATCAAGAACTTGTTGAGCTAACAAAATAAACAATTCGGATATGTAAGTTGTCATATTTTGTCTCTGAAACAAATGTTTACTGTGTGTTTGTTTTGCAGGTGGACATTCAATGATCCTCTGCGGGCAAAGTACAATGCAAAAATGGCTGGAATGAATGCTGCTATAGATAAACCTAAAGGAAGCAAAAAGTTGAAGGATTGGGAATCCCGGTAACCAAAATTTTGAAGTGTCATTAAGCTCAGCGAAGAAACTGTTTATTGGACCTTCTTTAACTAGAAGTTTGCAGGACTCCATTTGTCTGCCCTCATAGAGCTTGTATGGTGTAGGTTCTCGTTAATCATTGTTTGATGCATTACCTAGCAAATTACAGCGAAAACATCAAAAAATCTCTCTGATTTTGTCCAAGAAGAAGCGTTTCCTTTTCCGGATTCCTAACTTCCTAATCCTACCTGTGTCTTTGCATACTCGAACTTTTAGATGTATGGTTTCAGAATCCTTAAGACAAAACAGGCGATCTGATTAGAAGATGAAAATTGTTGCTTGAAATCATGATTCATACCCACCACTTCTCACAAACACGCAAACGATGGAACATGCTTATTCGTAACAAAGGTCTCCTGAGTTTATACAAAAAGCTGTCTTAACGTTCAGAAGGGGGAGGACAGGTACTTAGTGACTTCTTTGTACAATATCCATGATGATGTGCCTTCAACCTGTCAAATTAACATAAGCCAATTACTTAGAAAACATGCTGATAAAAAAAAAAGGGAAAAAAAACCAGAAAACATGTCGATTAATATTAATGATTTGATAGGATAACTCTGTTGTCACCAAAAAATAAGAAGAAAAATCAAACTCCTCAATATAGTAAGAGAGGCCAATGAAGATACTGCTGCACCACAACCTAGCAGCTTCCATGCACGAAATCGATGCTTATATCCAGGCTTTCATCTTTTCATCACTATCCAACCACCTTACCATCATCTCGCCATTACTAATACCACCCGTGCCTTGCGTCATGGACTTCTTTGAACTCTTATTAGCAGAACTTTTGTCTCTGGCAAAAATCATTATCGTTTTGTCTCGTGCAGTGAATGATGTTGGTGGCATTAATTTCTGGATCACTTAACTTATTAAATTACTTGGAGAGCAGACTTTACATCAAATTAGACCATGTTGCTACAAAAAGGAAACATCTTGCGCACAAATTTTAATTCAAGCTTGCCAGCGGCAATTGATGTGTTTCAGAGTTCTGACTCCATGCCAAGGCCTGTTGTCCCTACATCCTTCTTCAGACTCCATTACCCCTTTTTGCAGCATATCATTGACAAAACATCTTGCTGAATAAATCGGTCAGACTTTAATATCCTTGGTTTCATTCCTCTGCTTTAGATAGAAATCTCCTTCATAAGCCATTTTCTTTAAGATCCCTGAATGTCCATAATGACACCTTTAAATCCTAAATCTTCCTCGACAATGTTTCTGATTGAATTCTAAGCAGTCCCGCTGCAAACATCTCATCCTACAAGCAAGAGGCAGAACTTTTCTTATGGCTTGAATGGAGATTAGCAACTTGCCACTCCAATTTCTCGTCTTCTATCTACATTTCATAGCACATGCTCCTTGCATCCAAGTTTAAAAGCAAGTTATAACATTCAGATACCCTGTTGTGCATTATGGGCAACCTTACCTTTATTGTTCATGCTAAATTATTAACCATAGGTTGGTATTCCCATCCTCTTTCCAAGAACATGACCTGCCTGCTCCACAACTGATATCTAAAGGAGATATGTATCTTGACAAGATGAAATAGACTATATCGATGCAGATGAATATCTAGCTTGCGTGAAAGAAATGGTAGAACTACTATCTTGGTGTGAATTATCAATTAAAATACCACTTAATCCAGTTGAAGCATTGAGAATTGACATGAATTCGCTCATGACTGGTTTAGCCTAATGGTGCACTTTCTAGCATGCAAAATACATGCGGGGTTAGATGGCTGTAGTTGGATTTGCAGGTCTACATTTGGATCCATAACACCATAAAATCTGACAACTCTAATGAATTCTGAAAGGGAATAGGAAACAATAAAATTTCATTTCCCAACATGAAATCTAACTGGGCTGCTATGCCAAAAGCAGAATAAAGCAGTGCAATTTTCTATATGAGCAGGGGTTATTACTACGTCAACAATTGTTGTCATACGTAGCATCATTCATCTCTAAATGTATGCTGGATATAATGCTTAAAATGTCAAAGGCATGGAATTTGTGTGAAAATTAAAATTTGTGCAAGATAAAAATTACTGAAAACAGCAAGCTGATAACTAAATACCTGCCAAAAAGTGTTGTGCTCAAACAGAAACGAGGGACTGGAAGTATGGATGGGCATGACATCCTTCATAACGCCATGGTACTCTAGCAATATCCGAACGCCCAGGTCTTGGTTTTAAATCACAGATCTTGATTGATGTCCCATCACAAAGATTATAGGACATAGCTCTACCGTCCACAAATATCAAAACCTTCTTCTCCTCATCCTTTTCGCCCTGAATAATACTCAATACTGAAAACACAGCATGCTTGTTCATGAAGTTCCATGTTAGTTCAGGAAACATCATTCTCATAGATTGCAGATTTACATGGTAACTTAAAGACCATCCTGTATATTCGAATTCCATCTCGAAAACATCAAATTCTAAAGAGGAACGGTTCTTGGTCAGTACCAAATGCATATGACCTCGGGATTCCCCAAAGTACATAATATCCCAATCCATACCTTCCCATGAAAACATAAAAGGCATCGGCATTTTCTTAACGGACTGACTATCAATGTGAAAATACAGTGAGGTCTCTGCATAGCTGTACCAATGAACAGAACCATCCAAAAATACTCCATTAGAATAAGTCATTCCCAATGGCATTTTGAAAAGGATAGGAAGTAGACTCCATGATTCAGTCTCTGATGAATAAACATCTATTTGAAAATTTTGCTTCGATGAATTCCCTTTGCAAATACAAACAACCTTGTAGTAAGGTGATATCAAAGGATCAAACGCCAAGCTCAGCGACAAATATGCAGGTTTTGGAGGAGAGAGTATCTTGAATTCCTTAGTAGTGGGATTACAAACAAAATATCTGAACTCATAACGACCATCATTTTTCATTTGTGTCGTCTTTAAAAATTTGGGTTTATCCAACACCAATTTACAACAGCAAAGAAGCAAGCCATTGCAAGAATGTATTATTGTGACCTCAGAAACATTAAAATAATCGAAGAATGGGACTTTAGTGGAGTGTTTGAGAGGGACAAGATGGAATTCAGGAGTGGATTTATAGCCATTGCTGAGCATGAGAGCATCGGCTGTACGGTTTAGCATCCGTTGACAGCGGGCGTGGCTAATGCAGAATTTGGGGTCAGAAATCAAAGAGTGCCATCGTTTTGATACGCACTTGAATTTCAGGAGAGATTTTGCAGGTGCCCACAGAAGGATTTGAGTTAAGAGGTCCAGGTTGCTGGCTATTATTTCTGCTGACCAACAAATTTCCAATTTCCCTTTGGGGTTCCTCATTTCTGCTGTTTTCCTTTTAACTCTTCAACGAACAAACAAACTCACTCCATAATTTATTGTAATTATAGAGATCAAAACTTCACTTGGAACACATCAAATTCTAAATCAAGACTCCAACAAGCATAGCCACCCACCAGAAATGAGGAAAATATTACCTGTTTTTGGCCTCAACATGAACATCTTACAAGACCTGTTGAATTAAAACTGCGGATCTCACAAGTGACAATCCCTTCCAGCAAGCCACGCACATCCCCTTCTATTTTTCTACATATGAGAGTTAGCTTCGAGAGTCAACTGTCAGGTCAATGAAAATTATGAAATATCAGGTAGCCTGGTAGAAAGAACAGCAAAACAGTAGTGCGGTATAAGGCTTAAGAAGAAAATGGAAAAGAAAAAACATAAAGAGTTAATGGCCAGCTGTAGGGCATGAAAGAGAGAGCTTATGCCTGAGCTTAACTCAGATAGGACCTGAAGGAATCCAATTGGTAGTAGGTTTTCCACGAAGTTGTTCTTCTTTTTAGCACTACTCGAGTTAATTGCCTGCGTCTTCTTACATTTATCATTGTTTTCAAATCCGCCCGGCCTGCCGGATCCTTTTGAGGTTGTAACTAAATTGAATTTAAAAAAAAATAGAAAAAAAAAACTCGAGTTGATTTTTTAGATTAACCTAACAAGATCTATTCAAAAACCCTACTATAATTCATTGGTTTTTACTTTTTATTAAAGCGATATCGTTTTGATTTAAAAAAAATAACCTGAATAACCTAGCAGCCTGATAAAAACTCAGAACCCGAGTCTTGAACTGGACCAGCTATCAGATCAGGTTTAAAAAGTACGCATTAAACTCTTTATTTTAAACTAAGCTAAGTTTGTTGGGTTAAAATGATGACCCGTCAATCTAGTCTTTAAACAAGGCTGAGTTTCAAATGAACTTTGTAAAAGACTTGAAACACTTAAACTCTGTTTGTCTTAACATATATATATATATATATATATAAATTATAAAAAGATATTTTAAATATAATTATTAAACTTGAACCGGCTGGTGAGTTGACTTGATGGCTAAACCAGTCCGGGTAAGGTAAAAAACCAATAGGAGCAAAAACCCAGCAAAACCTAATTGACTCGCAACCTGGATGACCAGACAAAACCCGGTTGAGACTCGTTTTTTGTTTTTTCAAATGTTTTACATTAATTTGTTGTTCTTGAAATCTCACAATTTTGTGGCATAATTTTTGGGAGTCAACAAGCATTATTTTCAATAGAGTAGCGGGCAAGATTGATGTATGAATTTAAGTATAACTCATTGTCCTGTTGAACTGTTATCTAGACATTTGTTTGGAGCAATAATACAAAAGCATTGTTAGAGGAAACTCCACTTCAATACAAAATCTATTTTTTTTTATAAAACGTTAAATATGATAGAATAGAATAGGTCAACGCGTGTAATACAAAATCTTCATTTTTGTCTCACTATCAATTTTGGTTTCACATTTTTAAATTTTCATAAATGACAAAAATAATTTGTCTCCATATTTTTTTTAATTTTTTCTTTTATATTTTGATTTAAAATTTTATAAAAGCGTCTTATGAACAGTGTAATACAAAATCTTCATTTTTTTCTCACTATCAATTTTGGTTTCACATTTTTAAATTTTTATAAATGATAAAAATAATTTTTTAAAAAAATCAAGTATCAATCAAATATTGATCGAGATAATATTTTTCAATGCAATAGTATAATTGAAACAAATTATAAAGCCTAATATCTAATTAATATAATGTGAAATGATAAAATTAAAAAAAATAATGATAAAAAAAAAAAACATTAAAAGAAAAACTACTATATTTTTATGAAACAATATTTTACATGACTCTTTTATGTTTCTTTTAATTTAATATTCATAAGTTTCCATAATTGAGGCAACTCTACGTATGTCCAACAACAGGAAAAATTGATCTTGGTCATAAATTAAAGTGGGCAGATTTGTTTATATAAAGTAAAGAATTCTCAATAAAATTTGAATTAAAAAAAAATATTATAGAATACTTTAAAACACGTGGTTTTTTTTACTTTAGAAGCAAGTTTTTTTTTTTTGTTTTTTATATAAAATGTATCACTGTGCACACAATGATACACTTGACTTTTTTTTTTTTTTTTTTTGCCTATGGGGTTTTTTTTTTTACTTTTTTCTTTGTGTTTTTTTTCCTTTAATGAATTTATTTTGGTTTAATTTAGTTTGTTAATTTAGTATGAAATTTTTTGTTTTTTTCCTTTTCAAACAATTTTTTTCTTTTGACCCATCAAATTTTTTTTTTCTATTTAGTTATCAAACTTTCATGACGCGAATCTCAGGTTTGACAGGTTAACCTGATTTGACGGGCTAACTCAATTGATTCAGATTTTTTTCTTTTTCCTCATTGGTAATATGCTTATGTTTTTTGTTTGTTTTTGTTTTTTTTTAATTAATTTTTTTCGTTTAGTTTAGGTTGTTAATGTTCACTTTTTTTTTTCTATTTCTTTTAATGAATTTTTTTTGTTTAATTTAGTTTGTTAATGTGAAAAAAACATTTTATTTAGTTATCATACTTTCATGACATGGATCTCGGGTTTGACGGGTTAACCTGGTTTAATGAGTTAACCTCAATTTTTTTTTTGTTTTTTTCCTTTTTAATCATTTTTTCGTTTAGTTTAGTTTGTTAATTTTTTTTCGTTTGACCCATCGATTTTTTTTTTCTATTTAGTTATCAAACTTTCATGATGCGAATCCCAAGTTTGACGGGTTAACCTGATTTGACAGGTTAACTCAGTTGATTCAGATTTTTTTTCTTTTTCCTCATTAGTAACAGGCTTATGTCTTTTGTTTGTTTTTTTTATTATTTTTAATTAATTTTTTTTGTTTAGTTTAGGTTTTTAATGTTCAATTTTTTTTATTTAGTTATTAGAATTTCATGACACGGATCCTGGGTTTGACAGGTAACCTGGTTTGAAGGGTTAGCCTAGTTAATTCTGGGTTAACCCGTCAATTTTTTTTTCTATTAAGCTATCAAACTTTCATGACACGAATCTAAGGTTTGACGGGTTAACCCAGTTAATTCAGATTTTTTTCTTTGTCTTCATTAGTTTTTTTCTTTCTATTGGTTTTTTTCTTTTTAATTAATTTATTTAATTATCATACTTTTATGACATGACTTTGCAGTCAGATCCATATCCAAGGCTATTAGGTCTGGTGTTAGAGCTAGACCTAGACCTATTGGGTCAAGAAAGTTTAATATTATTATTATTATTATTATAAATATTATTTTTGGGTCAGACGTTATAACCAAACCCAAGATTCTTGAATATAACTTTGCAGAAAGACCTAACACTTTTAGATCTTAGTTTTTTTTTTGTATTTTTTATACAAAAAAAAATTAACCGGCGGCATCGTACGGGTTATTAAAATGGGTGGGATACTCACTGTAGCAGGTTTTTTTTTTTTGTATTTAGGTGGGATACCCAAGATATTCCTTTTTTGTACATTTTTTTTCATTTCTTTTACCCAAAATTTACTTCTTTTTTTTTTAGATAGCCTTTGTCGGTTTTTTTTTTTTATATATTGAGGTGGTTGAGAGATTAGTTTTGTAGCTTTTTCAAAAAAAAAAATACTAAGGATTACTACAGTGTTTCCCTTACATGCTTTTTGTTTGGTTACAGTGTTTCCCCCACATGTTTTTTTTAATTATTTTTGTTAAATTTATTTTTTCAATATTGAGTTGGTTGAGAATTTAGCTTTAGCTTTAGATTTCCTCATTTTTTTTCATTTTTTTAAATTTTCCCCACGTTTTTTCCTTATAATTATAATTATTATTATATTGTATTATATTATATAACTGTTTTTTTCTTTTGTTTTTCCTTTTTATTTTTTTAATGAATTTTTTTTGTTTGATTTAGTTTGTTAATGTTACATTTTTTTTTATTTAGTTATCAGATTTTCATGATACGAATCTCGGGTTTGATGGGTTAAACTGATTTGAGAAGTTATTTTTTTTCAATTAGTTTAGTTTGTTAAAGTTAATTTTCTTTCTATTTAATTATCAGACTTTCATACTTATGACACGTATCCTGGGCTTGACGGGTTAACTTGGTTTGATGGGTTAACCTGGTTAATTCTAGGTAAACCCGTCATTTTTTTTTCTATTTATTTATCAAACTTTCATGACGCAAATCCCAGGGTTTACGGGATAACCTGGTTTAAAAGGTTGACCCAATTAATTCAATGTTTTTTTTTCTTTTTTTTTCATTAGTTTTTTACTTCCTGTTGATTTTTTTTCTTTGTTTTTTTAATTAATCTATTTAATTATCACACTTTTATGACACGACCTTATAGCCAGACCCACATCTATTATTCTTGGGTCCGGTGTTACAGCCAGACTTACTTAAACTTCTTGGGTATAACTTTGCAGAAAAACTCAAGATTTTTAAATTTTTATTTTTTAAAATATTTTTTATGCAAAAAAATGACTCACGGCATCGCGCTGGTATCAAAGCTAGTTGATAAACTAAGTGTTGTGGTGGTCAATTTTATTGTGAGAGGTTGAATTGTGTTGATATTGTAGGAGGGGTTGGTTGTTTGTTGCATAAAAAATGCATAAAAAATAACAAAAAATGAGAGAGAGAAAGAGTAGGGTTGATCATCAAGTCATAAATTAAATATTATTGAAGGTATGACCGACAAAATTCTTTTGTTAGTAACTCCGTTGATCATTATATTGGTAAAAATATCACATGACCATATAATTTGCTTTTTTTAAATCCCACTATAATACTCTCTGTAATACCAATTTTTTTTTTCTGTTGGCATATTTACTGATGTACTTTATTGTCGGGTTAATTTTGTCGATAATATTGTATGTAAAAGTTACACATCATCGTATAATTTGATTATTTTTTTCGTTCTTTATTTTCCCACTACGATTCCCTTTATATATATCAAGAGAATTTTTCCATCGATGTTTACCAATGAATACAGGGATGGAAAATTCTGTCAGTAAAGGTCATCATAATATACCAACAAATACATTTTATCGATTTTTTCATTTGTATTTGCTAATGTTCTGGTAGTGCTAGCTAACACTAAACAAACAGTGGTTTTTGTTTGTATAGTTTCATTTATTAAGCCTTTAGCAGTCTCAGGTTTCTTGTTAAGATTTTGGATACAGAGAAGTGGAAATTCAAAATATAAATTGATGATCAAAGCTTGGTACCTGGTTTTGCAATCCAAGATAAGGTCCCCCAGCTAACAATAGTACTATTCATGATTTGTAGCACCTTCGCAACGATTTCCATGTACATGGTCAACGTTACGTGAGCAGAAAAACACACTCCCAGATTTATTGACGAAATAAATATGAAATGCAATTCAAGATCATAGCACTGTCTGCAAGAAACTGGTTTTAAAACTAGAGATCAAATAAACAGAAAAAGTTTCAAAGACATTCTTTATTTTGTATCTACTTAATACTCCAATTGATCAGAAAGTTTAGGTCTCTTGGTTCTAGCTAAATCAAACATCTTGTTTTAATTTCCTATCATTTGTTAACCTTCAGCAGTCTCTTCTTGTTTTTCAGCCCAAATTAGGCTCAAGAATGCACCAAGCCTTCGCTCATGAATTTCCCTTCTTGTATTCAATGTCGCCTCTCAAATGTAAAACTTAGAGTGGTCAAAGTCTGCTGTTGTTCTACATGCAAACGGGACCAAGATTTGCCGCAGAACATAGCATCATTAACTTTGACCTTCCCCAAAACACAGAAGCATAGAGGAGGTGTAGGCGCTCTCACCAGCAGAACACAGAAGCATATAGGAGGTGTTGGCGCTCTCACCAGCAGAACACAGAAGCATATAGGAGGTGTTGGCGCTCTCACCAGCAGCGTCAAAACAGAGGGAGGTTTAATTTTAAATGGTGTAACTTAGTTGGTCAAGTTTTAGATTTGTTTTTTAAAAATTACTAGTTCGAGTATCACATATCTCAGAGTTACTGAAAGTTTTTCTGGTCGTTAATTTCAGAGTTTCGAGAAATTAATCGAGGTACACGTAAGTTGACTCAACATCTACTACCATTACAAAAAAGAAAAAGAAAAGAAAAGAGGGAGGTCCCATCACTGCTTCACCATTAGAAGAAAAAAGATCCGTCCATGTAATCTATTTTAACCAGAAATATTCCCATAAGAAAGGCATTAATGAAATTGTAGACCTAACAACAGATCTCCCAACAAAGCTTTTGGCAAAAAAAACTCCTTTTGAAGTGTGGTATAATTACAAACCCTCACTTAGTTTTCTTAAGGTTTTTGGCAGCACATGTTTTGTTCACATTCCACAGATTAAGAGGGACAAGCTGGACAAGAAGGCAATGCAAGGTATCTTTATTGGCTATAGCACAATTTCTAAAGCCTACAAAGTATACCTCCCTCAAACCCAGAAGATTACAATTATACTGGATGTGCAGTTCCATGAAGACGACAAATGGAACTGGGATGAAACACAAGAGATCACGGTGCTTGATGATCAAATTATTACTCCCCTGCAAAATGAA
Source organism: Populus deltoides (assembly GCA_015852605.2). Taxonomy (NCBI): domain Eukaryota; kingdom Viridiplantae; phylum Streptophyta; class Magnoliopsida; order Malpighiales; family Salicaceae; genus Populus; species Populus deltoides. Next base: position 5,565,392 of record CM027582.2, on the reverse strand, counting down.
TCAATTGATGAATCATCAGTACGAGGCACTAGATCACTTGAAGAAATCTATCAAAGGAGCAATGTGGCTGTTTGTGAACCAGAAAATTATGAAGATGCGCAGATGAATCCAGCATGGCAGGAAACAATGAAGGAGGAAATACACATGATTGAAAAGAATCATATGTTGGAACTTGTTGATCGACTTGCAGACAAGAACATTATTGGCGTTAAGTGGATTTTCAGGACCAAACTGAATGCTGACAACTCCATCAACAAATTCAAGGCAAGGCTGGTTGTCAAGGGGTATGCTCAAGTGTATGGGGTGGATTATTCAGACACATTCACTCCAGTAGCAAGGATGGACACCATCAGATTGTTGCTTGCTGTTGCTGCACACAAAAACTGGAAAGTGTTCCAGATGGACGTAAAATCAGCCTTCCTCAATGGCGATTTACAAGAAGAAATTTATGTTGAACAACCTGCTGGATTTGTTGTTCAAGGAGAAGAAGACAAGGTGTGCATGCTGAAGGAGGCACTTTATGGATTAAGACAGGCACCAAGGGCCTGGTATGGCCGAATTGATGACTACTTGACAGGGTTTGGATTTCAGAAAAGTCTTTCTGAATCAACCCTTTATGTGAAGAAAATTGATGATGATGTTCTTATTGTGTCCCTCTATGTTGATGATTTACTTGTATCTGGAAGTAATTTGCAGCAAATTGAAAGGTTCAAGCAGGACATGATGCAAGCTTTAGAAATGAGTGACCTTGGACTCATGAGTTTTTTTCTTGGCATAGAGATTAAACAAAGCAGAGGAGTGATCTTCATTGGTCAAGAAAAATATGCGAAGGAGATTTTGAAGAAATTCCAAATGGAGAATTGCAAACCAACTGCTACTCCAATGAATCAGAAGGATAAATTCAGCAAAGAGGATGGGACTGCCAGGGTAAATGAAGAAAAGTACAGAAGCTTGATTGGTTGCTTCTGTGCTTTGGCAAAGAACTTCGACCTGACATTCTTTATGCAACAAACCTTCTATCAAGGTTTATGCATTGTCCAAGTGAGCTACATATGAGGGCAACCAAACGTATCCTGCGATACATCAAAGGAACATGCAGTTTTGGTGTTAAATTTATGCAATGTAAAACATTGAAATTGCATGGCTTTTCTGACAGTGATTGGGGTGGATTCATTGATGACATGAAAATCACTTCTGGTTTTTGTTTCAATCTAGGCTCAGCAATATTTTCATGGTGATCCAAGAAGCAAAGCATTGTTGCACAATCAACTGCAGATGCAAAGTTCATTGCTGCCACAAGTGCAGTTAACCAAGCTTTATGGCTTCAAAAGTTACTGCGTGATCTACATATGGAAGAGGAAGAAGCAACTGAAATCTCAGTTGACAATCAAGCAGCTATAGCAATCTCTAACAATCCTGTGTTTCATGGGAAAACCAAACATTTCAACATCAAATTATATTTTATCCGAGAGGTGCAGAAGAATGGAGATGTTAAGCTACTTTATTGCAGGACTGAAGATCAAATGGCTGATTTGTTTACAAAAGCACTTCCTGCTAACAGGTTCGAATTTCTCACAAGGCTGATAGGAGAATGCAGCCCTTAATGCAAGGAGGAGTGTTGAAGTTATGCCTTAAGTTGCTGCCTTTGTTTTATTTTAGTATTGTCTGTCTTTGTTATTTTAATTCTGCTGAAATAAAAGACTAGAGCTGGTTTTCAGGACGTGAACTAGTCTTTAGGAGTCAGTTATGTTGTTAGCTGAACATGGTACATTTATGTTAGTGGTCATGTTAGTGGTCAGCTGAATGTGGCATATTGTAGTGCTACAAACCAGTAATTTCAGTTTGTTTCAAGTCTATTTAAACGTGTAAAGATTGCTGAAACAAGAGAGCAATCAACGATATTTTTCAGTTCAATAAAACAGTAAAAACTTTCACTGTTCAAATCAAAATCTGTATTCTGTTTTTCACTTTTTCTTTTCAATCTCTTCAAACTCTTTCAAGTATATATTGTCATCCAGCTTTCAATTAATTAAAATACCAAGACAGCTCAATAATCTATATGCCGAAGAAATACCGACTTTTTCTTTCAATATAATTTGTTGAATAACTTGGAAATCAGGAAACTGTAAAACAAAAAAATCCTTTCTTCAGTTGGATTAGAAATACAAACCTATACACCATTAATTACGTGGTAAAGTCTTCCTGTTATGAAAAGGATTAAAAAAAACTAGTTAATTAAGTCCAGATAGTACAAGGATTTGCATTGCCCTATTATATACAAAAATCTATTTAAAAAAGTCCGGATTGTACATGGATTCGCATGCACATTGCCCTATATATATATATGCAGTGCGCAGCCAGCCAGCTATAATACCCCCAACATATTCAGTTCTTTAATTTGCTTGTCTTTTGAGTTGTCCCTGGGTGATTTCTTTCTTCGAGTTAGAGATTTAGCAAATATATCCCTAAAGATATATATGGCACGGCTTTGCGGTTGCGGTCAAAGTGATCGTCATATATTCATTGCTGATATGATTGATGAATATGACGATGGGTCTTTTGATCAACTGTTTGAAAAGTATAGACAAGAAACAGATGACAATGATGAGGCATTTACGTTGATGGAGAAGGAAATTGTCAAGGGTTTGTTGTGGATGAGGAACAATGGTGCCAAGAGAGAGTCTTCCGAGTCCAGAAGTACAAGCCCCTCTAGTGATGGTAGTAGCTATGCTCAATTTACACACCCACTTGTGATATTGCCTGTTATACCCAAGAAGAAGAGAAGTGGAGATAAAGGGTTTATATATCCCAAGAAAAGCCCAAGTAGTTATGATAACAGTCAAGATGACGACGACGATCATCATCGTATTCTTGAGGAGGAGGAGGGTACTGTCTTTGGTAGGAAAGAGAGAGGATCTGGAATTCCTAATGGGTTTGTCAACAAAAACAATTACTCTAAGACTAGTGTTACTCATGAAGATAAGAAAGAGGGGAGACAGAAAGAGAAAAGGATCAATAGTACTAATAGAAAACGATGCTTTGCACTTGAAGATATTGACGAGGAGGAGGGAATGAGGTCGACAAGCAAACGAAGGAAGGGTGATTCAAGGGCACTGGACTTGGGTTTTGATTTCTCTGATGAAATAAAAGCTCTAATCGGAGAAGATGGAGATAAGGATTTCAAGTTAAGGATAAGGAAAAAGTTGTACCAAACTGATACGAGTGCACACCATGATCGTTTCACAATGCCTTGTAGACAAATTAATGAATGCGAAAGTCTTTTAATTGGTGATGAGAAGACGAATATCTGTCAAGGCGATGGCATAGGAGTAACATTGGTAGAACTGGGTCTTGGTGATGAAAAAGATAGCACGTTCACCAGTCAACTGAGGCTGAAGCAGTGGAACATGAAGAACAGCAGTTCCTATGCGCTAAGAAGTAGCTGGAATGACGTTATGGTGAGGAATGTGGGAGCGCTCCATCAAGATGACTATGTGCAGATTTATTCCTTTAGGCGCAACGAGGAACTATGGTTCGTCCTCATCAAGGAGTCTGATCATGAAGAAGGCCGCACAGATGGTGTCTTTGGAAGGACTAGTACTCAAGGGGAATGATGGAAAAGGTCCTGCTACAGTTTTGCTAGCCACCAGTACGCACGCATGATAATAGTATCAGTCAAGAGAAGGAGAATGGAGATGGTGCTAGCTAGTACAAGCCATGCATAGATAGATATATAGAGAAGAGCAACCTTAAGCTTAATGTTTAATTACAGTCAATCATGTCTTTTATAAGTAATGGGTGATGAATTTGCTTTTAATAAATATAGTTTGAAGTACTTTCTCAGAACAATTTATTAATTAGTTCTTATATATATATATATATATATATATATATATATATAGAAGCAAGGTCATTTATTTAGCCAAAAAAGTCTCATGGATTCTGAGCTCATGGTCCTGATTATACATTGAGCCCATGTATTAGCTCAATGGCCCATATTGGCCTAGTATTAAAAACACGAGCTGAAAATCTTCTCTCCCTCTGGATTCATATCATGGCAGAACGACAAGAAGAAGATTCAAAAGTCAATTCTCCTCCTCCTCCTCCTCCTGTACTCTCTTTCTCTATCTTTCTGATACAGTCTTGTTGTGTATGTTAAATTGCCAAGTTATCCATTGGCTTTACTCAGTGTTGTGTTTTTTTTTTTTTTGCCTGTTATTATTTAAGAAATAGTGTTGAGCTAATTCACTTTATAAGCAAAAAGAACACCATTCTCAATGAAATTGAAAGAAAACCATTAATCTCAATTTTAAATTTGATTTTTTATTGCATTTGATTTAACAAAACCTATATGGGATTTGTTGAATTATGAACCTTTTTTTTTTTATCAATGCATGGATAAGATTTGGAGCCCATTTACATTTATTAGGAGATGAACTATGGGTTCATTCATTTTATTTATTATTAATAGTGTTTCTTCTTCTCAATAAAACTCATTAATTAATATTTGACAATTTGCTGTCACCAATAGTTTTTGGAGGTCATATGCAAAAGTTTGGGAAAGACGAGTCGCTTTGCAGCAGGCACCAAGGCGGGATTTGCAGTGTCTTTGATAAACAGGAAGTTGGATGTTGGGGCACCTTTTGTTTTGCATATTGAAGCCGTTAAGGATGGGGAGGAGCCCATTAGCTTTGGCCCAGATGCGGTGCTTGTTGATTATGGCAATGACTGGAAGTTGCAAACATTTACTGTGTTAGATTATGGTGGTATTAGCTTCTTTTAGTGTAGATTATCTTGTTGTCTTCTCTTGTGGTTGCTGTGTAGAGTTTGCTTAAGTGTTGGTTTTGCTAACATGATTTCTTTTCTGAAGTAGGTGTTAGACAAGCAGAACACTTTCAGCGGATTCCAAAACAGGTATGGATTTCTATATTGTCTTCATCAAGTTTTATTTTTTATTGTATCCATTAAGTAGAAGTTGCTGTACATACATATACTGTTTGATAAAAGAAACTTGGATGTATTTACAATATCGCTATATAGGGTACTGGGATAGTCTTCTTTCAACTCATAATCCATTGCAAAACTTGAAAAACTACATCTCAATAAGTTCTATTGAATTTTTTTGTTTGAGTCAATATTTATTTCGATACCATGGAGTTGATGAACTTGATTTTCTGAATTCCTAAATCTGTTGCTAATGAATGAGATATGGAAGATAGTAGTAGAAACTAGGCTGTATTTTTGGGTAAAACCAAATATAGGAACCTGACTTCAGCTTTTCTTTCTAATATGTTTACCAGAAGAGGTCAAGATGATTGATTGCATTTCAGATTTCAATGAATTTATATTATATAAGATTATTTTAATTAAAAATAGGATTGTGGCCTGGCAATGTGTTCCCAGCACTGAACTACTACCTGTCTCAAGATTCTAGACTAATTTGATGCCTGTCTGTCAGAAGAAATTTGAATGGAATCAAATTGGAAATAGGACAGCCTTTGCTTCTTCCTTCTTTTAATCTATGCATAGCTTGGTGCTGGTAGACAGCCAAGTGCTGGTTGCATTCATTTGAAGGCTGTAATAATGGCTTGGTTAAAAAATGTGACAAAAGACAATAGTCCGTGTACCTTGGTGAGACCTTTTTATTTTCGAAGAACTATGATTTGATCTGTAGTCATAGTTGCTGCCTTACTATATAAATACATACCGATATATAGAGAGACTGGTAGGTTTCAACCCACAAGTTCACTCTGTTCTGTATACCATATGGCACCATTTTTTTGATCTGTCTTGACCCATACCAGCCTACTTCAGTCATAATGGATGACCTTATATCAGATTGATTAAGAAAAGAAACAGGCAAGATTCCTTGCAACATTGTGAGAAATCTTGTAATGTGGTGCTAAAAGCACAAATTATTGGTTGTGAGGAATACATATTGTGACCGATTATTAGGGTGACACCCCTTTGCCTGTTATTTGCCAATCTTGTGCGGTTGTATGCTAGTTGTGTACCAGTATATTTGTGATAATTATTTGGCTTTGTTGGTAAATACATTTTTTGTTGGTAAATACATATTCTTGGGCCTATATTAGCATATGTATCATGTCATAAATCTGTATAAAATGAACTGGTAGCAGGACATCCATTCCAATATTGTATTCACAAACTTGCCTTAATTTGATAGTGATTCATTAGAAGAATACTAAACTCTGATCTTGATGAATATGAGGTTAAAGGCCTAATCTGATAATGATCTATTTATGAACCGAGTATAATGCTGCTTAGTGCCATAATTTTTCCTCTGTGAGAGAAACTTTGGCTAATGAATTATTCTCCTCGTGTAAATGTTTACTGGGATTTGAAAATCGTGTGCTTAGCTAAATGATCTAATATCTTCTTTTACTTTCAGCAGAGTTCTGATGGTTCACGTCCTGCAAAGACAGCTACCAACCCAGGCATCAGTTTTTTGTACATGGCAAAGATACTAGTAGCCTTCGTTTTGCTTTTTGTGCTTGGTGCAAGTTTCACATTAGCTCTTGAGAATCTTCCTAGACTCATATTGTTCATTAACTCGTTCATGTAAATACTTGCTGGCATTCTTCTAGTGATGTATGGAGTGAATGATGCTGAGTTTGTATTTCTTTCTGAATAATTTGAATTGAGGCCCTTGAGAGTTGTAACGCCAGAAGAGAAGAGCAACAGCAGAAGAAGGCCTCGTAACAGGATGATCAAAATCTTTCAGAGGACCAGTGAATAAAACCTTGCACTGACAATGGGGCTGGAAAGATTAATTCTGATTCCCTGTATATATATTACAGCCGAAGATTTATTCTCTTCTTGGTTGAACCATTGATTTGCTGTTTGATTCGTTACCTTGTCAAAATCCTGAATGTCTGTGGCTTGAGTTGAAAAAAACCATAAACCCGAGTTGCAAATACAAGATGAATTGTGCCTTTTTGTAACAATTTTAAGATGGAGGGAAAATCATATTGAAACAAATCAACCATAGATGGAGGGGTTTCCAGTAGACAATCCAATAGAGGAAGCTGTCACTGACCATTTACAAAAACACTGACGTAATGTGTGATTTCTCGCGCAGTGTTAAATTCACTGGATATTATATTTGTATGGACTTTCTCTTAGTATGCTCAAGCTGGATATATTAATAATAATAATAATAATAATAATAATAATAATAATAATAATATGATATAAGAGCCGTCATGACCAAGTGACTAAGTGGTTACGTGTGATATAAGCAAAACAATGAAAAGATTTTAATCTTCGTACATGAACAATCTTCTGATAAAGCTGGAGACATGAACTGGTCAAAGTAGCCACCATCTTTTATCTTCAATGCAATTACATCACTCAAGCGATCAGCATGTTAATGTTCCCCTGTTTCTGGTCATCTGACTTGGACGGCAAGTTGTAGACCCTGTATATAAATAACCATAGAAGCTCAAGCGAAAAGGAGTATACAGAAAGTGATAGCTTTTATAAAAAAAAAATGGAAAATTCAAGGTCTGGTTTTTGTTTCTTGGTTCTTTGTTGTGCTAGCCTTCTCTTCCCAACATGCTGCAGCAGTAAGCATATTCCCTTGTTTATATTTGGAGACTCATATTTTGAAGCTGGAAATAATAACTATATCAGAAATGCATTTGGCCGGGCAAACTTCTGGCCTTATGGTGAAACCTTCTTCAAGTATCCTACTGGGAGATTTTCGGACGGTCGAGTAATTCCAGATTTTATTGGTAAGATGAGAGGCTGATTTTTATTTCTTTATTTTTGTAATTTTTCTGCTGCTTTACTTCGTTAGGAAATAATTAATGGATGCTTGTTACTGTTTGACAGCTGAGTATGCAAAGTTGCCATTCATTCCTCCATATCTGCAACCTGGCAATCACCAGATTACAGATGGGGTGAACTTTGCATCAGGAGCAGCTGGTGCTCTAGCTCAAACCAGACCTGCTGGATCGGTATGCACTCTTACTCACCGCAGGCTTCGTGCTGATAAATTATTTAGGCTAAACTCCATAGGTTTTCCCCTTTCTGTCACAGGTTATAGACCTTAATACGCAAGCAATTTATTTCAAGAACGTGGAGAGGCAGATAAGTCAGAAACTGGGGGATAAAGAAACTAAGAAATTGCTGTCTAAGGCTATCTACATGTTCAACATTGGTATCAATGACTACTTAGCACCTTTCACAACAAACTCCAGTTTGCTCCAGGCCTACTCCAGAAAGGAGTACGTCGGAATGGTTATCGGCAATACAACAACTGTGATCAAAGTAATCAATATATAACATCAAAAACATCTTTTCCTTCTCAGATATCTTCCTTTTCCTAATTAGTTGATCATAGCTTATGGCTACATTTTGATGTTTCAGGAAATATATAGGAATGGAGGAAGGAAATTCGTGTTTGTCAGCATGGGTCCTTTAGGTTGTTTACCATATCTGAGAGCATCAAACAAGAATGGCACAGGTGGTTGCATGGATGAAGTCACGGTGTTTTCAAAACTACACAATAGCGCACTCATTGAAGCCCTCAAGGAGCTCCAGACACAACTTCGAGGGTTTAAATACTCTTATTTTGATTTCTACACTTCATTAAGTGAAAGAATTAAGCGCCATTCAAAATATGGTGTGTTTTCCTGCCCTGTCAACTAGTTACACAGCTCTCTGTAAGAACTAACTGCACACATTTGATTTACTTTCTTGTGTGTTTGCTTTGTAAGGTTTTGAGAAGGGGAAGGTGGCGTGTTGTGGCAGTGGTCCATACAGAGGAATCTTGAGTTGCGGCGGAAGGGGAGCAGAAGAGTACCAATTATGTGACAATCCTAGCGACTATTTGTTCTTTGATGGTGGTCATCTCACCGAGAAAGCCAACAATCAACTTGCAAAGTTGATGTGGAGTGGGAATTCTAATGTCATATGGCCTTACAATCTCAAAACATTATTCCAGGAGTAGTCCAAAAATAGGTCATGCAACCATATCTATGGTAGTTTTCCTAGGATTCAATAACCATATATTCGATATCTTGTTGTTCTATCATGTATCACAAGAATGATATCTAATGGTAAAATGATCTTTTCAATGGATTCATTTATAATTATTTAATTGTTTACGTTTAGGGCATCTTTTTTTTTCTTTCCTTTTTCACCCAATTCCTACCATTTTGATCAAGAAAAGTAATTTCATAAGAGATTAATCAAAAACATAGTTTTTTGATGTTCATTAATGAACAGTTGATCAGTGAGGATATTAGTTTTTAGAGAAGAAAGAAATCATAACACAAATACAAACACTCAATGGAATTCATAACTGTCTTAATGTTTTTTTTTTCAGTATTATTGTTGAAATATTCAAGAGCTAAGACCATTCCAATGCTCATTTTCACCTTGCATAAACTAAACCAACAATTAGGATAAGCACAATAAAAATAGATGGTGAGTACCTGATAGAATTGATCGAGTCATATAGAAAGAAGATACAAGTCTACCAGTTTATTAGGATGCCTCAACTGCACACATCACTGCATTTTCACTATGTATTCTATCTCATCATATCACATTATATTCTACGATATTTGAGAATCACCATCAATAACAAAGAAGGAAGAAAACTCATAGCCCTTTGTCTTCCTATATAACATCAAACAAGCATAACGAACCATATTTCAAGTTATGGATGAGAAACTAATTTTTTTTATTTTTTTTTAAAAACACTTAACTATTGTCTAGAGACTTTTATGATATTTCACCTTTTTAAACATAGTTTAATAACTATATTGCCTTTAAAATCAAAATTCTCAAAGCTTAGCTACATGAACTTATTTGTAATTCACAATGGTTTTTTCATAATAACTATATGGTCCTATTTTGATAAATAAGAAAAAAAAAAGTTATTGATGTTAGTGCGTCAATCGCTTAGCTGCCTTTGGGTTGCGTGTGCAACTAATTCTGGTGGTGAAAATCATTGTTCCGTCGCGCCATTAGATTCGTAATGAAATCCTTTTTCTCTCTAAATTGCGTGTTTGGTCCACAGATCTACAATTCGGTGTCGGCAACCCCTTTTTTTCACCTTCTTTTCTCTATCCTTCTATAAATTCACGTTTGACCCTTTAAATTTGTATATCAACCCTTCAAGGGTTTTCTCTTTGGATTTACCCCCTCTTTTTTATTCTTATTTGTTTTATTTTAATTAATTTTCAAAATCAGATTTTTTTTCTCAATTTCATCCTCTGATTTTTTTTAGCCTGTCAGATTTAGTCTTAATTTTTTTATTTTTTATTTGTGGTAATTTTTTAATTTGATTTGTTTTTCAATTTCACCCTCTATTTTTTTTCCTTCAGATTTGATACTCATTCTTTTTATTACTATTTTGTTTGCTTAGGTAAATATTTTAAATCGAGATTTGTTTTCTGATTTTATCCTTCAATATTAAATTGGTTGAGAATAGAGCTTTTTAATTGAACTCGTGCCTATGATTTTATGGGTTGTGAATTGAAAAATTAACTTATTTTTAAAAGATTTTGTAAACCCTGAGATAAATTAAGAATAATATAATAAAAATTATGGCGCAATAAAATGAAATAAGAAAAAGAATAGAATAAATGTGGAAAGAAGAGTTAAAAAAAAAAGTTTATAGCCAAATGTGTGCATTTTTCCAGAACTAGAAATGGTTAGATGAACTTAATAAATGGTCAAACCGTTTTCCAAAACAATTAGATTGTTTTAGCTATTGTCCCTATTAAAACTCGATGGTGCAACCAAGAAAGAGAGATTATTTTCTCTTTTTTTTTCTTTCTTATCACCTACAGGGGTAAGATAAGTGATGATTAGGAGTGAAAAGAGGAGATTTTGAAAGAGAAAAACTTATTCACACTATAAATTTAGAAAAATCAAAGTGAGTGTTTTGGAGAGATTTGAAAGAGAAGAAGAAAGGTGAAGGGAGCCAAGGTATTCTTGCATTTTACACTTGAATTACCATCTAACTAAGGTAACAAACTCATCTCAAATGATCAATTTGATTGATTTTATAATATGTGAAATATTGGGTTTGGATTTTGGGTAGTTGAATTGTTGTTTGTATGATTGATTTATGTTTGTTAACATTAAAGATGGTTGGGTATCAATCCAATTGAAATAATTGAAAAAAAAACTATTTCTTTTTATGGGATAATTTTGACCTAAAATGGGATAAAGAGAGAGGTGTAGGAAAAATTTGACTGGTTATAATATGAAAATCATTTTACTACCGGGTTAGGGACATTAGACTTATATATGTGAGCCTAAACGAATTCGATTAAGAAATGATATTTAAATCATGAATTTTGGGTTAGGATTTGTAATACAAATTTGAGGGGAAATGCAAGTGGATGGTGAATGGAATCAATTGAGTTAGGTTAGCTTGTGATGAGTGTTGAATCATTAAGAAATAATGAAGAAAAACAAGGTGTTTTTAGGGGCATATAGGGTCGGCCAAGAGAGAACAAGTTAGCATGCAATGAAATTGTGTTTGCTTAAGAAAATTGTGAGAGGCTAATACAAAATGTTATGCGGGAAATGAATTTTGAATGAGTTTAGTTATATTATATAAAATGAGTAAAATTTGCATATGGTAGTTAACTGGAATGTTGAGGAAGGTTATTGCATTTAAAGGTAAAGATTATTGTGTAGTGCTTAATTTATCATGTAAGGGAAAATTTTGATTAAAACTTTTAAGAATAAATCATGATATAAAAGAAGAAATAAATTGAAAGTGAATGTGACGATTATGATCATGGTTGTGAAATGTAGTATATATGTGAATTGTTGTAATGTGTATGCTTTTCTTGAAATAATTTTGACTATTTTAAATAAAATGTGAGTTGGATTGATTGGTTCTTAGAAAGTTGAAATTAGAGATATTATTACATTGTTGAAAAGGCAATTCTTGTTTGAATGAGGATAAAACAAATAGAAATGCTTAGATGTTTGTAAAATTTATAGATAAAAACTGGATAATTTCATTATCTAATTTTCAAGGGAAATTAGGGCGTGAAAATGATAAAATTTAGGATAAGTTTCTTCATAAAAATTATAGTTATAGATGTTAGCTTTCCAACTGAATTGACCTTGCATGATTTGAAGTTAAAAAACTCCAAATATAGGTTAAAAGCTGAAGGGGAGGTCGAACTGGAATCACATTGAAAAGTTTTATGTATTATAATAACGAGTGATTTTAGGTGTGTTAATGAAAAACCTAGGCTTTAATTCATCAATGAAGTTTTATATCTATGTTTTAATTTTTTATAAAGATAAGTCATACCTAAATTTGAATTCTACAACTTTAAAAATAGTCAAAATAGTGACCAGTGTTAATAAGGATTAAATTAAAAATTGCTAGAGTAGCAAATTCCTGAAAATTATCTAGAAATTATTTCGGGTGAAAGACTTAAATAATAGAGGTTGTATGAATAAAATACTCAACATGAACTATGTGTAAATGATGCTTTAAATGTGGGTAAAATTAAACTAAAATTGGAAAAGGGAGGGAGGGAAGGAGAGAGACTATGATTGGTTCAAAATGTTATGATGTTATGTTAAAATCATGTTATATTAAAGCATGGAATAATTGAGTATAAAGTTAAATTCATGATTAATTAAAGATTGAATGGTGCATTATGTTGTGTGCCAAATGGTACAGGAGAGGTACGGGTTTAGTTCAATAGCAGGACTTCCTCATGAGTTCAGACCCTAGTTAGGTGTTCTTCACCTCCATCATGCATGCGTTTTTTTCTTTAGAATTTTAAATCATTATGTTATTAAAGTAATTGTTGTTAATTTATGTGATATAAATATTATTATGGAAATGATATGCATAGACTAACCGACCTTGATGGAGCTCATATCATCTATTTTTGGATGATTAAGATTGAATATTTAGACTAGCCGACTTTGATGGGTTAGTGGCACCTGTATTTGGATGACCGAGATTAAATGTTTAGACTAGCCAACCTTAACTAGGCTAGTGACATCCATGTTTGGATGATCAAAATTAAATATTTAGACCAGCTAGCATTGATAGGGCTAGTGGTATCTATGATTAGAGTGTCGAGATAATGCTGCTTGAATTACTTCTTGGAAGATGTTATTAATCGTGACTTGTTTGATTTTTAGTAAGTTTAGAATCACTATAAAAGTAAAATATAAATCTAAAATGGTGTGTATGAATTAGAATATGGAAATGAACTGAAATTGTTTAAAAGAATGAATTCATACATAAATTAGAAAAGTATGAGATTAATTATTAAATTTTTATCATCTATTCTAGTGAATTGTATAAATTGTAAAATGTTGACAGGTACCTTTAATCCTAGAACAAATTAGTAGATTTCTGTCATTATTTCTCTTTTAAATTAGATTTAACTATATAATTGGTAGGCAAGTTTTGGTATGTATTTAAATATTGATAACTTTCTTTTGAATTATTTAACTAAGAATAATATAGATGTTTATGAAACTAATAACTTGTAATGCATTAAATTATATTAGTAAGTCAAATATAAATGTATGTGATGATGGATATAAAATTTATTGTTTTTGAATGATGTGGTTGTGAATGAGTTTGACAAAAGGTCCAGGATGGTTCAACCATGATTATACATTATTTTGAGATGTATATAGAAGTGTGTTGATAACTTTAGATGGTTTTAATATAAAGAAAACTCTAACAAAATTTAAGTAGAAATTTGGTTAGACTATTTATAGCTTACAACACATGAGAAAAGAAAAAAATATATAATGGTTTTTGGTTAACCTATGGAATAGACATATGATTTTGTATGCTAAAAAATAGGGTTGTTATAGATTTGTCCGCGTCAAATTCTGTTGATTAGATATTTTTTAATTGACTAAGGTTATTGTTATCTTTTTTACAATTTTTTTTGTATAGTTAAATTACTAGAGTGCTCTTAAAAGCAAAATTCTTTAACTTAAGTCTAGACTCTTTTTTTTTGTTTTTTAAAATTTCACTTTTCAAAGCATGGTGTAATTACTCTATTGCTCTTAAAATCAAAATTCTTAAAGCTTAACTTCAAGGGCTTATTTGTAATCTCATTTTTTTTTTTTGTTATATTCATTTGGTCTTAGGGGCAATTTGATCTTCTAATTAATATCAATAACGATTAAAAAAAAGTTGTTGACGCGTGAGAATTGAGCTTCTTGATTGAGTTCATGTTTGAGATTTAATAGGTTGTGATTTTTTAAGATTAACATAAGTTTTGCAGATTCGTTTGAGTTTGCTTGGTTTTTCAAATTATTAAATTAGAGTTTTTTTTTATATTATTAAATTAACCGAACTTATTAAACATGGTCAACTCAATGAACCAAGTTTCGGGTTGTTCCTTCTTTTTTAGAAATCCTAGTGTCACCTAAACTTTTACTCTTTTATGTTCAAAAACATCTGGTCCGGCCTGCAGTGTTGCGCTGACCACCATATTGGTTTATTCAGGTCATTTTTTTAGTCTTTTTTTTTATTTGTTCTGCTTTTGATCTTTAATATTTGATTTATTATAATCGAGCTTTCTAATTTGTTTTATATGGATTCCATAGTTTTATCACAATCTCATACCTCAAATAACAAGTCTCGTATATTAACTATAGTTAAGTTAGATCAATTGAATATATCATTATTTTATTATTTTTAAAAAAAAATATATCATCCAACATTTATTTAAGTGTTTTAAAAGTGTTTCTCCAAGTATATATCAAATTAAAAACTTAAAATAATTCTACACGCAGCATATCACATCTAAACAATCTAGTATCTACAAATCTTTGGGGACTCATTTGAAGATTAGCAGAGAAGTGGATCTGGCTTTTATGTGGGCCGAGAGTTCTGCAACACATTTGTTTGCAACGTCCACCAAGTTAGGAGGCAATGATAGAGAGAATTACACAGGAACTATGATTAAACATGAGACTATCAATTTAAGCTTATCATTGGAAAAAAAAACCCCACATAAATGGGATGGTTTGCATCAAGGCAAGTGCAAAGGAAATCCAGGTCCTGGCGCACACACCGCAGATGTGTTGCGTGTGTAGAGAGAGAGAGAGAGAGAGAGAGAGAGAGAGAGTCATTGTAAATTCTATAAAAGAAAGGATCTTCTTGAATCAGAATATTTACATTGTTTTGAGCAAGTCCCCAAACCACCCACCTATGTATATATTATATACTACATAAGACAGATTTAAGCCATCACTAATATTATAACTTATAATAAAACAAATAACAAATGGGGAAGGGGGGAAATAATATTATAAATGATTATAATCATACAACAAAGAGATTCTGTTGTAAGAACCGCATGGGATTGCATCCTGGATGCTGTAAACTGGAAATGCATTATTCTATGCTGAACTTTCTCCAGAACTGCGATAAATTTCATCAGCGTGAGTTGCAGGCACATAGACAGCATCCAGCAGTGAGCTGTGTGTCCGCCCATAGAACGTATATACAAGCACTCCAACTATAAGCCATACAGAGACACGGGTCCAAGTGGCAGCACTGAAAGGTCAGCGAGAGAGGGAGGAAGCATGTTATATGACATGTTGAGAAAGAGAAATGAAGATCCACAGAATGAACAAATCATACAAGAGGATTGTTGGATAAATACACAAAGAAATGTTCAATAAATAGGCAAAATACTAATTCTCTGAATGGTAATCGCATAGTAACTGCAGCTTGATTGATTTTCACTCACCCAAGGTTAATCAAAAGGTAGATGTTGACAAGAAAGCAGACAATAGGAAGGAGTGGAACAAATGGGCAAATAAAACCTGAAAAGATATTCAATTTTTCTTAGTTCACCAAACTTTAATCAAACGAATTCTTAATAATGTAATACCAACATAACCAGCTATATGGTAACATATACTTGTGTGTGTTTACACTGCAAATGAATGCCTGGTAATACAAAACCTACCGAATCAAGTAATGATTAGAATTTAATACACTAACAACATGCAGTGGTATGAGATAAGACTCGATTGGAAGACGAGCATGCATGTATAGAACACTCCTCACGTGTGCAGTTATGAGAGCCAATGGAAACCTAGTGGAGTCCCATCTAGGAACTATCTCAGGATGCTATAGATAATGGTAGCTTAACCGCTGGATTTACTTGAATGTCCACATGTTATTAGCAAGTATTGTGGCTAGACTGTTGAACATACCGTTTCCTCCAGAGCGATTCAAGTGAGCAGTTGACCTACAAGAGAACTCCTTTATTTGGGAACACGACACAGAAATTAATTCCTAACTGTGGAAGGGCATTACTATAGTTGAGCATTTTTTTTTTATTATGTAACATAAAGGCCCATGGTCAGACATCCAAGTTATCCTATATAAATGGCATGCTAAATGCATGTACTTGACATATTATGACGTTTCCATCAAATTTATGTGCATGTAGTAACTAGACTGACCTTATGAAAACAAGAAACTGCACTGGGTATAAGAGCAAAAAGCCACATACCTCCTGAATGCCCAAAGGTGTGCCTCGCATCATCTTGTTCTATACAGGTCAGCACAATCAGACCAAAAAGGAGAAGTGCACCACCAATTCCACACACTATAAAACGAAGAAGTCTGATGGAGGAACAATCCAATCAAATAATAGCATTGAAAGAAAAGCAGAAAAAAGTTCATGTCTTGTCCAAAAGCATTGGGAAATGTATGTATGTAACTGGAAATTACTGTTACGGTTAATATTGACTCACCTGGGAAGATTCAAGTCTGAAGCTGCATAAGCAAGGAGAAATGCCCCAACACATGTGGCTGTTATGGTCCAGCCAGCAATTTTTCGCCTGCTCCCTTCATTTATAACAACTGAAACAAATTAAAAATAAACAAGAATCAAAGTTACAAACCATCAGATGAAAGTCAAAGTTGCGCAATAAATTCAGCTCAGGTGCTACACTACGTTAAAGTACTGGGAGTCAGGTCTAACATCTTTAGATTAAAATCTATAGATGAATACCATCTGTAAACATTTCAAAGCACTGTAATTTAAGCAATATATCTTTTACGTATGCCAATTAGGAATTCTGAAACACATGCCATATAAATGGGCGGGTGATTGGAGATGATGACAGATGTTTAGATTATTTACAGATCCTAATAAGTAATATTCATATGCATGCCAAGAAAAGTAAAAAGCGATAGCTGAAATGAACTTACAATTGCCTTGAGCCTCTTGCTTTACAATTATTGGATATTCAATTGCTGTTGCTTTGCCTAATAAAGGCAAATTGCTATCCATAGAGGTACCGGCATGAAAACCAGACTTTTCCTTAGTGACATCTCGGCTACCTGTACTGTACCGTAATGACACAGAATCAATAATCTCCTGAAGTGAAGATGGAAAAGGCACCTCATTTGGTGGTACATATCTCAGTATCAATACAGAAATTGCTACCATAGTGAATGCCAGAAGCGTTCCCACACTGACCTGCACAAAATGACATTATTCAGAATTGACGTTACAGTAAGAAAAAATTATTTGAAAGTGTAGAGGTTTCCCATAGGCATTATTCATATACCATAATGTTATTGCATGCCACTCTCATGCCACAATCCATAGTTTAGGTACTCATAATTTGAACATAAAAAATGTGGTCAGACAATACCTCAAGAAATGTGACATCCATCTTGAAATTAGCACACCAAAGATGTGAACTTTCTCCCTTTCTTTGGGTTTTAACTTTTTCATATTAGTGGATTTCAAGGGGAGGTCACTGTTGCTTAGTGTAGGTGGGACATTTATGTATGTATATGTACATAGAAATACACATGCATGCATAGTATATAGAGCAGCAGTCTCTTGAATTTTTTATGTACATGAGCTTGCCAGAGAATGAAGCAATCATTAATTTTCTTTTGATTTTGATTTGAATGTGTTGCATAAGTTGGATAATAGAAACTGGTAAAAATCTTAAAACAAAGGGGCAGGTCAGAGGTAGGGAAAAACTTTGGTTTAACATTTACAGAAAGACAACCTATTTGTTCATTTTCCAAAGTAAAGAACTATTAGCAGTAACAACCCTCATTCACACATGAAGATGGAAGCAGGAAATCTCCTATTTCCTCCATCAGGAACTGATGGCACAGGAAACTATTATTCTTGGCAGGTAGGAAATAGGAGAGGGAGAGACTACTCAGCCGTTTCCCGTCCCATCACCTTTCCTACTTAAACTTGAAGTAAATGGGTCCAAGCCCAACCCACACAGGCCTCATCAGTGACAACAATACTATACTGCACATTTACTTTCAAATTTCACTTACCATCCCGGCTAATTGTGAAACATCCATAAAAAATGCCAGTACTGCAGAACCTAAGCCAGTCACCAATGTGCTCTTAACAGGAACTTGGCTCTTTTTATTAATATCTGAAAAGAATGATGGCAGCAATCCATCTCTAGCCATTGCCATTAAAATTCGAGGCTGAGAAAGACAAAATCTATGTGTGAATCAACCACTTAGAGATAAAGACAAAGTCAATACAATTCACCAAGAAAAAAAAAATTTCACAAACAAACAGAAGAGTTCAGTTAACATTTGGCGGATCTTCTAAAGTAAGAGACAAAAGAAACAGATTAAGCATTCCTTCCCACTAAGGCAGATGTACAAGATAACCACCAATTAGAGAAAATTTAAGCTGAGTTATTGCCTCTCCTAAATAACACATTCTAGCATTAACCAGCCAGTAGCTGTCCTCAAGTTTATTACACACATGGTTTACTTACTCAAGAATCCCTTTATGAACCTATTGCAACAAGCTTTTCATCTTGACAATGGTGCTCGATGAGATTAACACCAATGACTTGTTGCATATTAGGCATCACAAGGTCTTCTAATATTTGTGTTATGTTCCATCATGATAGAGAATCTCAAAGTCAATCTCTTTCTGTATTGCCCATTGTTTGCGTTTGTTACCGTTGAAATTATGAGGATGGTTGAACAACTGTTGCTGATCTCTTTTGTGGCCAAGGGTGGGAGAGAGATTTTAAGAACCATGGAGATGTGCTTTTAGTGCAGTTTTTGGTGCATTTGGAAGGAGGGCAAGGCAGGATTTTCAATCATCATTTCACATTGAGGCAGTTCGTGTGGGATAGGATACTCTTCCTGGCTTCTTTGTGGTGTCACATGGGAGCTTTTAGGGGCATTTCCAGAGCTGATATTCAGAGGGATTGGAGTGCTTTATTATTTTGATCTAGATTACTGTGTATATTTCACTTTCCCAGAGGATGACTTACTCTCAATGTTGTTGTGTACAATTCATTCTTTCTAATAATACTCTCTTCCTTATCAAAAAAAAGAATGAGAATCATGATAGAAGGAAAAGACAGTGTGGAGCCTACTGATAAAGTACTGGAATGTCAGACAATACAAACTAATACAACACAAGTTTTGAAGGATCAGCCATGTTTATGAAATAAAGGAAATCAAAATACACTTTGTACTTGAACTAAAAGTTATAGTCTATGTGGGCAGTCATGAGGTGCATGGCTAGTTGAGAACAACCACGAACAATATTCATCATATAACAGATTGCATCCAGGAGTAGCAAGTCAGAAAAATATGGTATGCTAGTACCTTGAAGATTCTGTTTAATTACCTGAGGAAGTATTGAGCCCATCAATGTTGAGCAGAGAGCCATAACTGCTCCGGCAGCTACTAAGTACCTGCACACACAAGCAACAAAAGGACTTGTAAACCAAAACAGTTCAATTACTTCCTATATAATTTAGGAGAAAACAGTAATGTACCACGCATTTGACCAAAAGAAACAAACTTACGCTGCCCATTGCATCCCATATGCAGCGAATGCAGAGGAAATAGGGGTATCAGGATCCATAGCATAATAAGGTACCAGACCAACAATGACAACAGAGACCAGCATATACAAACAACAACAAATAGACAATGCGAGACCAATGCCTAGAGGTAAATCTCGCTGAGGATTTTTAACCTGTTAGAAAATATGCAGGCACAAAATAAGATTCCCTCAAGTCGCTGTGTTCCTATGAAATGAAGACTGCACACATAAAATAACTACTGTAGGAAAGAATAGGGAAGGATTAACCAAAAAAAGGGAGATGCATACCTCCTCAGCAGTGCTGGCAACTGAATCAAAACCAATGTACGCAAAAAAGACAGTTGCAGACCCTGCAAGCATCCCGTCCACCCCAAAAGGAAAGTACCTATGAGTTCAGAAACATCATATCAGTTATGAACTTTTTACAGAAAAAGTTTCAAAATTGAATCTACAATCTGGGATGTCTATTACCCAGCAGGAAGTTCATATCCAGCCCATCCAGTCTTGAAGCCAAGATAACTACCAGCTATTATGATGAATAGCATGGCACACACATTTATGGAGGTTACTACAGCTTGTGCCAGAGTACTCTGCACAATGATGTTACTAGAGGACATCAATATAATAACAAGATAAGAAAGAAGAACTTTACCCAAGTATAATTGCATGACAAAAGAGAAAAAAGGAACATGACAAAGAGTTATGGTAGGGACCTCCTTTATTCCCACACACAAGAGCCCAGTGACAACCAATACCAGAACAGCAGCACAAGGGTCAACCGCAACATCAAGCCCGGGTATATGTTGACGAGCCAGAAAAAATGGTAGACTGTCCTGACCTCCAAAGAACAATGCCTATAATCATAAAACAAATAAGTAAGAAAAATAAATAATAATTCAAAAATTGATGAAGGAAAAAAGTAATAAAAGAAAGCACACAGACTATCCCAATCTGGAGAACATCCTCCATAAAAAAAATGCCTGGACAGATCAGAGGAAAAAAAATTAAGACTTTCTCATAAAAAAATACTGATTATTTACCACCTTGTCAGTCAACTAATCAAATTAAAGAGCATCAGCAATTCCTTTCCTAGATTTATTTATTTATTTTTGGTTGAAACCAAGGATCTAGTCTAAAGCATACTACCTACTTACCACTTCGACTAATAACTGGAAGCATCGTAGACATTTAATTTGCAGTGGTAAACATGGAAGAACATTAATATATTAGGAATTCTTGTAAAGGAAACGAGGATGCCCCAAATGACTCTTCAAGTTTCAAATGTAAATGGTAATAATCAAAGAGCTCAAGCATTTTAGTAAAATATTCAATTACATTGAAGCTAGAATCCACAAAAGGACTGACATGTTGTCACTCTAGCTTGATCATCTGAGAAAAATTACTAGCATGTTCTTTCATACATCATACAAGAAATGAAAGAATTGGCAATGCTACTAATTTTGTGTTCTTTCCAAAATTCTAAATCAACAACAGGGATGCAATTAGCCACTATGCATCAAGATCACAATGCGTGAAAACAGGAAATTGAGAACCTTTTCCATCTACAAAGAGAACAATGTAAACTAATTATACTCAAAACAATAAGATTGAAATAATTAAACCCATAGAATTAAAAGAACCAAAATCTTAGTAAATTGAAGATTAGGTAACAGAAAGTCACTGAACTAGGTTTGGGGATATGCCACGAGCAACTGCTGAACCACCGATTGTGTATTCCAATATTAAAGCCCAGCCAATCAACCAAGCAACGCTGCAAATTAAAAATGTAGAAATCACTGAGCATAGGGCATTGCAGGTTCTAGAAAATGCATTATTCAGTCCAAAAATAAAACATAAATACAAACAAAGAACTACCAGAACACAATGCCCGAGGTTACTATTATATAAATCAGAAACTATATCAGCAACAGCAAGAAGCGTGCTGAAAGTTTATTGCATCATGGAACCAAGATATGGTCAACCAAATCCCCCAACAAAATGTTGCAATGGTAATTGAAAAATTAAGCAAAGCATCAACTTATTTATAACCTTTGAATAAAGAGATAACACGATATAAACCAGGAACCAAATCTTTGAGAGGCTGCCACAGAAGTAAATATGCTCTCGTAGAAGAAACAACTAATACTTACCCTTCTCCAACACATATGTAGGAATAATGATATGCACTGCCGGCAGATGGACAACGACTTGCAAGTTCTGCATAGCAAAATGCTGAAAGAGCAGCAGCAATTCCAGCTATCAGAAAGGATATAAATAGAGCAGGTCCAGAATGCTCCCTAGCAACTGTTCCAACAAGAATATAAATTCCAGCTCCAATAGTTGAGCCAACACCTGATTGCAGTTCAAAAGTCAGCAATTCATAGATAGAAGGCAAGCTATAGCACATGAACCACCATTCGAAACTTAGAAAACTAACACAGTAAATACTGAAACTTACAAAAACGATAAAATATTTTCAACGTTTTGGATTGGCATCAAGATAATGCTTGGCAGGACCAAACATTTTGGCTTATGTTTTAATAGAAGTTAAATTTTAATTAAAAAAAAGTTAATACAAAGAAAATATTATTTGGTTAAGACAACAAGGAACTGACTGACATATCCAATAAAAATAAAGGGGGAAGAAAGCTTAAATTCCTGACCAAAGCAAAAGGCCAAGACCAGAAACCAATTAACACAATCACCATCAACTCATCAAGCAAAGTAGCAAAGAAAAATGAATGAAGAAGAACAAGACAACCAAAACCCATGATCCAAAAAGACCAACAACAAACCCCATATGAAATTCTTTGGTCAAAAAGAATAATTATTATCCAAAAAAGAAGAAGAAGAAGATACCAATAGCAATAAGGTGTGGAACAGACAACTCCTTGGCTAATTGATGATGACCATGTCGTTTAAAATGAACAGAATCAACCTGTTTTCTCCTTATCAAACTCCTAAAACAACCACCACCGCTCACACCGTTTTGTGAACCAACAAGAAAACCCATCAAGTTTCTCAACTCCCCCCTTACAAAAACAACAACTTCTTCTGTGAATAATAATTTACCAACTGGGTATGTTTCAAACTTGCAATAAATAAATAAAAAAATCCTCCTAAAAGTTGGTAAATTTTATTATGAACAAATACTAAAATCTAAGCAAATCCTGCCAGCATTTCCTCCTTGTCAAAATAATTAAGTTTTATGGGATCTATTATCGTTTTGGTTTAAATAAGGGAAGCGGCAGATCCTGAAGACCCAAAGGAAATGAGGGAGGAGTTGTTTTACGGACAAGAGTGTTTGACCAAGGAAAATGAAAAAAAGCCCTGTCAAGTGTTTGTTTCCTTTTAGAACAGTAAATTAAAGGATTCAAGAAGAAAAGATTAGACAAGGTCTTGATTGCCTGTTGCCCGCTCTGCCTCTGCCCATGAATTGGATTGGATTGGTCGCCAACTCCATGATGAATGTAGATGTAGAGAGAGAAGTGAATCCAATTCCGTAGATTCTTCTGGTCCCACTATTTCTGCTTTTCCATTTATGCATGCATTCTTTTTGCAAGGCAGTCTTCCCATTTCACAGGCCAATGAAAACAAAAAACATTATGGAAAGGCTTTCTTATTTTAGGAAATTATTGTTTTTTTTTAATATTTTTTATTTAAAAAATAATTAATGTAAATTTTTTTATTTTTAACATCAATATAATAAAAAAAATTAAATAATTTTTTAAAAAAATTTAAAATATAAAAACAAACAAATTTTAAGTTGTCTATTCATCCTTATATTTATTATTTATTAGTTGATAAATTTAAAAATTTATTTGGCATAAATTTTCAATTATTTTTTTTATAAATAAATTGTGATAAAAATAAATTAAAATAAATTTGATTTATAATCATGAATTAAATCAATATTTTTTTAAGAAAAGATGTAATATAAGTTATAATTCTAAAATTAAAAATGTTAACTTTTGATTAAATTAAAATTTTGACTCAAGTTTTCAATAAATTTTTTATTTAATTAAAAAATTATTTCTAACAAATATATTCATAACTTTTTTTGAGTTAATTTTTTAATATAAAAAACAACTTAAATTAATTTTAAAAAATCATACCAAACATAATCATAGTTCTCTCATGTTAATGGTAATATGATATGTCATATCATTGAAATGAAAATTGTTAATTTTGAAAATGAATGGTTTTTAGGAAAAACTCCAGCTGCCCGCAGATTGATAAATTAATTTGCAATTGAATTTACCTCTTCGGCATTGTTAAAACGACATGCTTTCTCCAGGATTTACATGATACCTTAGCCAAGTCCAAGGTTGATATTTTTGAACTTGACTTTTTTATGTTTTAATATTATTTCAGTGTTGTTTATTTTTGTGTTTAAAAAGTATTTTTAAAAAAATAAATTTTTTTTAAATTAATATCTTTTGGTATTTTCATATTATTTTCAAATTAATATTTATTTGTTACGAGTTTGACGAATTAACTTAGATTGATCAGAATCAATCCAATACGTCATATTCTTAATGTTAAAAAAAAATTAGCTTTAATTATTTTTTAAAATTCAAATCTCTTTTTAATAGTAGTTCAGATCGCCTTCATACCTGAGTGTCTAGTCTTTATTTTTATGTTATTTTTTGTTTTTTGATTTTTTTTTCTTGAAACCCACTAAGTCGATGGAGTCATTCAAAGCAATTCTCACATAATTTAATTGGAAACTCATACTTATCAAAGACTCGAGTCGGGAGTTTTAAATTTGACTTTTTGGACCGTGTTTTATTATAATATTAAAAAATTCCCCACAACTTTAATATTCTTTTTTATGTTAAAAAAATCTTAATTAAGCTCATAGCATAGCACGAGAAGTAAACTAATAAGTACTTATTTTTAATTTATGGCATCTTTAAAATATTAGTTTATTGATTATACAAGAGATGAAATGACATAAAAGACAAACATTTGTTTAATATATTGGGTTTGACGTTGGCGTGTGCAAATAACTTGCTTTTTGAATAGAGTTTGGATGTGTTCGGCAATATGATGCATAGTATTTTTATAGAGTGCTTTTCAATTAAGAATATATTAAAATGGTGTTTTTTTTTTAATTTTTTTAACACCAACATATCAAAACTATCAAAAATCACCTAAAAGCATTAATTTGATTTTTTTTTCCAGTGAAAATACTTTCAAAAACAGCTTGAAAATACAAAACCAAACACTCCTATGTGAGTAGTTTTTGCAACCCAAACTCTAAATAAACCAAAATTTTAGGATAGATAGACCTAACTCATGTGTGTTAACTACCATATTAAATTTGAAGTTTAAAAACCTAAATATACTAATAGTAATAAATAAATTTAAATTTAAATTTTTTAACAATTTCTTTCATTCTTAGTTCTCATTTGGTAAAACTTTAGTATATGACATTAAGAGATATGCTAAGTGATTAAAAAAGTTTGCTCTCTTTTTTAATTTCTTGAATTCAAATTTTAAGATTAATAATTAGAAGAATTTATACCCTTAAATGCATTAATGAGGTGAGATGTGCTTTTAAAATCTTTTAAGAAGAGAATTTAATCATTATTGACACACAAGCTTATCTGAGAATACCTTTAATTAATTGAATATAAAGAAAAAAAAATACAACATAATATATAAAACAATCCTTTTTTTCATTTTTTTCCTTGAAAAAGAGAAAGATTTATCTTCCTTCTCTTTCCATTTAGCTTTTTATTCTATATTGTTATTCATTTTGTACAAGTTAGGCTTTTATAATAGGATATGTAACTAACCCTTTTAAGGTTGGACTATCGATCGAAAATGTTCATCATTAATTAGTGGTCACGATTATCTATTGAAAGTGAGAATAGTCAATCAATTGCATGTACATCATAATCTAAGGTAAATCTCCCTGAGATTTCATGTCTTTTCCTTTAAAGTTTGATCATTTAAAGGTGATGAACCAGAATTTATTAGTATTTTTTAAATAACTTTTTGTTATCTCAAAGCCCATTTTAACAACGGTTCATGCCTTAGAGGCTTTTTGAAAATGGGTTCGGGCTTAGGAGCCAAGTGCAATGTGTGTCTTAATGTCTCATAGGCCTTGTGATACAATCCAAGAAAGGGTTGAACAAGGAAATTTGGTTCTAATGTAATTGTGTCTACTATCTAGTTTTATGATAATAATTATAATTATCAATCATACTGTTTAATTGGGCTAAAAATTTACCCAAAGTTTCCAGACATATAGTTCTATGTTGGGGTAAAATTTCATGTTAATCGGAATTTAAGAAGGCCTTGCCATATCAGTTAGAATAGACTATATAAGTTTTGTTATTTACTTTCTTTTGACTTGTAGACTTTCTATTTAGCAATGATTCTTTTTCCAACAAGGATGTGACAACTTGTTTTGGGAATTTCTTAGTTCTACAAGGATCTTTAAGGGGTTGCAACATAATTTCCAAGTATGGCAAGGATTTATTAATATTCCAAAATCCTTTTCTTATAAGGATTTCTTATTCATCCTAGCTACACAAGGAAAGAAGGGTTAGTAGTATTTAATGACAAATTATTTAGCTTCTCTTGGTAAGTTTTCTAATCCTACAAGGAAGGTTAAAGGAAGGCAACAAATGTTTTCATATTTTGAAAGGATTCTTATGAAAGTATCATCTTCGTTGGGGGTTACTTGACCACATGATCAAGAGGTTCGAATCATTTAATATCAAAGCTGGGCTCCATAATCAAGTTATATCCCTTATTTCTTGTGTTTTTGTTTTTATGTTTTTCTTAGTGTCAATTTCATCATCGTCCTTGCATCTTTGTTTTCGATCAAAATCCTAGGGGTCACTTTCAATCATATTTGTTTTTTTTTCCTACATGATTTCTTGTTTATGTTTATTTTTATTATTATTATTCTTAGATTTTAAAAAAAAATTACACACTAAAAATGTTAGTTGGGCTAAATCTGATATAATTATATTTGTTTCGCGTAAGCTTATCAAAACACCTCATAATTAACTCAAAATTTATATTCATGAATTTAACTTTAAGTGCTCCTTTCTGAAGAGAAGGATAATTTTGAGATGGAGATGCCATCATTGGTGGATGCTAGTGATAAGTGTATTAAGTATGCCATTGAGAGGGAGGTACTAGGAGTGAAACGAGCATTTAAAGTTAGACAATATGATCAAAACCTGAATAATGATAACATTTAATGTCATGACTATGAGAAGTAGTAGTCTCAACTTTACCTTTACCATTCGTGAGGGTGTATTTCTTCTCTTTAGAAGTCTTAGAATCCCCTTTCATAGTAGCTTGAACTTGGGCAGCCCTATCTCTCCTCGAATTAGGCTTCCAAGATGAAGAAAAAGTGTTTAGAATGAATGGTGGTCATGCTCTCCCCCTCCTGTTAATTGTTTCTCCACTTTCATGGTCATATGTATTATATCCTCCAACTCTACATACTGTTGTAACTCCATAACATTCACGACTTCACAATTTAGCTCATTAAGAAACCTAGCCATAGTGACCTCTTTATCATCCACTTCAGTAGCCTGAAGCATCATGATCTCTAAAAAAAAAGGAAATTGACTCCTAAATGAGATGGTAATTTCAAGGTAATAAAAGTGATCAAAGTCAACACCTACCATCTATAAGATGAAAAAGGAAAGACTTTCTCTTATATCTAGCAGTTTGATCACCTAGATATGTTTTTCCAATAAACTAAAAGAGAGTTGATCCATGTCTCCATTACTTTTTATCCTTAGTTTTATCTCCATATGTCTCTGTATTTACTAACTTCATACCATTATCTATTAAGTAACAATGGAAGTTATTATAACAAAATGTCACAAGAAAGATAATTTATTTTATCATAATAGTCCATTTTATTTTAATAAATGTTTCAAGTATGATCAAATAAACATAAGCACAAGACAAATGTCAGTATATATATACAGCTAAGCTTCATCCTTCTTTTTATTGGGCTCCAAAAAAAGGTATCCTCCATAAACAACAATCTCTGCATGTCCGAGGAAAAACTCATCAAAATAGGGATCATTGTTGGGATGGAAAACTCGAGTGAGATCTGTATTATTATTCTTGGATATGTTGTCAAAATAAAGATCCCCCATTAAACCTATCAACTCATCATCCACACATTCTTTAAAGGCAAGGGTCTTTCCATACACAATATAATATTCTTCATCATTATTCCTAAAATCTTGCAACCTCGACACCTTTATTTGAGTACTAACCAGCATAGACTTCACCTCTATGAGCCTCTATGGATAAAAAGTCAATTGTTGTCTAATTTTTTTGATTTCATCACGAAGACCATTAAGATCAACCAAATAAGCATCTATTGCAGCTTGATATAGTGGCTTTAGTTCACATATTCCACTCTCTGGTCCTCCATAATAGATCTTAAATCTTTAAGTTCACTCTGTTATTAATATGCTATCCTCAATATCACTAATATCCTTTCTTAACTTTTCACCTCTTACAGCCATAGATTGCATTTAAAAATACTACAAAGTTATAATATTTAGAAAAACACTTAAGACAAGAGGGAGAAAGAAGAGTGAAGTGCACTCATATGTAAAGTCAATCTTTATGTTACGTTGAATGGTTAGACAAACTAGAATATAACTAGTGTTTACTTCTTCAAGTATTTATGATATTATCCCTTTATGCCCATTAATTCTATGTTATTTTATCACTGAAAATATAAGTATTCTCCTAGTAATGCATTTATAACCCCACTTTACTCTTATGACCATGCGACATCAAGAGATTATGAATAATTTATCGTTTGCAAATCCTGACATGTATAAAAAATGATCTCTATCTCAAATTGAGAAAAAAAAGTGTTAGAGAAAAAGACAATGAAGGAGAATTGACAAGGGTGGTCTTTGGTGTAACAAAAACTAAAGGAAAGAGAGAACTTTCTTATTTTCCAATAGAGTAAAGATTAGCAGCTACATGCCTACTATTACATGCAATTAACCTAGTAGTTACAGGTCTAAAATCTCTTTCTTTGCTCTTCCAAATCCAATGATGATTATGTTCATATTTTTATTTTATTATCGATGTCCTCATCTTTAATGTTCTTGTTGTCTTCGAATTCTTCTTGTGACACTAAATATTGAA
Organism: Populus deltoides; assembly: GCA_015852605.2. Lineage (NCBI taxonomy): Eukaryota > Viridiplantae > Streptophyta > Magnoliopsida > Malpighiales > Salicaceae > Populus > Populus deltoides. The sequence continues at coordinate 5,536,359 of CM027582.2, read as the reverse complement.
TTTTCCTAGCTCATTTAATAGAACCATAACCATATTTGAAGGTACAAAAAAAAATCAAATCATGAGAAGATGGGAAGTAAGGCAAGAAAAATAATACATGTACTCCACATACATCGCTCCAAAGGAAACTCATTTTCTAAAAGCATAAAATTGTATCAATTTTGGCTATATCACAATTGGATACATAAAAACCTTTATGTGTTTGTTAAGGAAGGTAAGGTATTATAGCATGTTATTGGTACTCTCCCATTAGAAAAACACCTTTACTTCTTGTATTCACCTGATAGAAAAATTAATCCAATATATTTTACAACCCATTCTTTTTTTTTTTTCCTATTATGGACTTAAATTTTCCTTAAAATATGTTTGTTAAGGTATTGTTTGGACAATGTTAAAAGGTGAAAAAACCAAGCAACATCTTTATTCCCTTCATTTGCATTCTTTTAGTTCAAAACAGTTCTTAAATATCCAAAATACATCATGAATTTATTAAAAACTAAGTTGACTAAGTTATATTTCATAGCTTAGAAAATATACCCCTCACCAACTAATCTACCGAGAAAAACTCGAATCTATATTTTAAATTAGCAATAAGAACAATTAATTTTGATTCCCTAATAACTAAAAACTATAAATAAAAACCCTAAAATTCCTTTACCACATGTTGCCACGATACTTGAGGGTGTATAGCCACCCTCTAGTGAATGATCAAAGTGATTATGAACTTTATGTTTTTCTTTACTATTATTTTCAACCAAGGTGATGTCGAAAAGGACACGAACATCACTATTTTCTCTAGAAAAATCAATAAAAACAGAGACATAAGAAGAATTGTCTGAGTAGAAATAAATAGCCCATTCATAACGAACAACAGTGAAAATGTAGTTAGTTATATGTTTTCCTATACCAATTACCTTGGCTAATGAGTAGCCTTGAATTGTAAATTTATGGGATCCATTTACTATTTTTGTTATGGACAAGGAGGAGGTTGGGGATGTGCATGGTAGTGGTGGGGAGGTGGGTTGGAAGAGAAGAAGAAATGCTATGGTGCTGGGAATCTAAGAGAAAATTGATTGAAACTTGAAATGTGAGAAAGTTAAATTTATAAGAGGGGATTTGGTCTTCATGAAGGTAGTGGTTGTGGTGGGTCCCTTGAAATAAGAGGTGAAAAGATTATTATTTATTAATTATTTACGGGTAAAGGTTAAAACTACTTGGAAGAAGATTTGAGATACTTTATTGTTCTAAAAGTACTAATAGATTTTTTGTTTTTCTTTGCTCTTTTACTAGAGAAAATATTTTGTTTTGATAATAGGGAGATTTTTTTTTGTATATTAAAGAGAAGGATCCTTTGTTGGATTTTGTTCAATTCATCATAGTAGAAATTTTGTTTTTGATTTCTTTGAATCATATGAGTTAATTTAATTTTTTTTGGAATACTTTAAATAGTTCCTAAGATTGTTATTTTGATGACCTAGTTTCTGCAAAACATAAAACAAGCATATAAATCAACAACTAAAAGATAAATCAACATGCAATCCTTGTTGATAGAAAATAAACTTGAAGAAATAGATTAAGGCAATGATAATCCTCTGGCTTTAAAATAATTTATTACTTATTCTTTGATGCTAACAATGTGATTGTAATATTGTTTCTCAAGCTTAATTTTTTATTTTTAGTAGCAAAAACCAAGAATAAACAGCAAATCAAAGTTTGTCACTCTATAATAATTTTATCTGAAATTATATATAAAAAAAACAAGTTCTAAAAAGATAAAAAATTTTCTCCATTATCAAAACCATATCAGAATTGTTTCTTTTTTATAGGTAATTTTGAAAATTAATTGTAACATAACTTTTAAAATAAAATGTTAAAACTTTTTGTTTTAAAATAAATAACTATTTCAAATAAAGTTTCAATAAATACAACATATGATTCACATTCTACCAAATTTTTTTTGTTAGAATAAAATACAAAATAAATATAAAAATAGAGAATAACAAAAACTAAAATCACTACATCAGACTAACTTTTAGCGTTGAACTTTTCCTAGTAAGAACTTTTAGATTCACTCAGCAAACTAGAGAACACAATATCTTGAATTGTTCAGTCTATTATGTGAAACTAGACAAGAAAGATCACACAGTTCCTTAGCAAACAACTTACAAAAACCAACAAATCTATGTTTCAAGGTATTTGTTTACTTCAATATTTTGTCATCGCCAAGATGACACTTCGAGAATAAATAATCAAGAACTAACGATAGCATTCCATTCTGTACCGAACTGTAGTTTTATACTTACAGACCTACCTTGCATATCTTTTGGTTATTACATTGATTGAATTCTGAAAACATACAGCTAATCAAATGGTTAGCTAATCCTAGGAAAAAAATGTCATTCGGCTTGTTGGTATTGCTTGATGGTGCAGCGAACTAGATTCCTAAACTATTGCCACCTCTCTACACAATCTAAGGAGCAGATCCCTGACTGCAGGAGCAGATCCCTGACTGCTACTATAACTTTTCTAGTCCAGTCTCTACCAATTGAAAAGGCTAAATGGTTTGCCATTCCCGGCAACAGACGCATCTGTGGAGTCTGATTCACTTCCCACCATTTCTTCAGAACCATAATTGCTTGGAAGGAGTTGAATACGGTCAGCATTGTTGATGATCCAATTGGTGACTTCAGGTGATGCTGCCCATTCCATTACGGCTTCATGTGTCGATTCCCTGGTGAAATCCTCCCACTGTTTCTTTGTGAACTTCTTTCGTCTTGGTGTTTTGTGGAAGGTTGAATAGTGATCCTGCTTATCTACTGTTGCCAAGTGAGAAGATGGTGATACCACACCTGCCAATGCCAAGAAAAGCAAATCACTCTATACTGGATGGTTGATAAATGACAGATCCAGTACCTTGTTGAATGATCCAAAAACATTAGATAAAGAATGACCATACAAGATAAATGAACCTACATATCATCCAAATTAGAGGCACAAAAATATTGCCTCGGAAGCATCTGAATTTGTTACTTTAAATTCCTTTCAAGGAATGGAAACAGAAATTATATACTTGGTGTAGCAAGGAACGTGAACAGATCAGTGATACTGGAACATTCTGTCCACCTAAAGTAAATAACCAGATTTCCCCCCCTAAAATCTCAACACCATAGTCATTGGGAATCTCTGGTTATCATTAGGCATGGAAACTCTAGATGTTGAATTTCCAGTTACATTAGGCAAGGAAACTCTAGATGTTGATGAAACCTACAAGGGGACACATTTATAACATAATGCAAGGATATGAGTCATGAGCCAGTTCTCTTAATTAATATTTTAGGATGAGCAAGGAAAGTGTTAGAATGGATGATTTCAATTGCACATAATGGCGGAAATTTTTTTGGGAAAAAGAAGATGAAAAATCTCAGTTTTTGCTTAAGTAAAGAAAAATGCATAGTGCAAGAACTAGCACATACATGAGATGTGTTCATAAAACTGCCAATGACCTGGTTAATAGCAGCAAAATAAATGCAGAACCAGAAAAACAAACATAAAAGTAAAAACAAGAAATTAAGTAAAATAAAGCATGGAAAAATCCACAGTGACACACACCCTTAACACAAACCCACAACACAAATGTCAATTTATGTTTTGATCCCTAATTTCTGTGATTGTGTGATTAGGTCCCAGACCAAACAAAAATAATAGAACCTTTTTTTCCCATTTTGCCCTTGTAGGTTTTAATATTTATGTAACTCTTAAAATAGTTTGGTTGTTAAGTTATAAAGTGCGCAATTAACTCTTGAATTTTCAAAACTGGAAAAAGAAGCAGATACAGTTGTTGACGTTCAATTTTGTTTGTGTTAATTGGATAATTATATCAACACCTAATCATAATCAAGTTTTTTTCTAAATAGGTTAGTATATTTTGGATCTCTTATTCATTGAATCAAATTTTCTCAATTGACCAATTTCATTTCAGATTTGAATCTGATTTGGTCCTTTTCATGTAACTTGTTTGTTTAGGGATAGTTTCATGTAACTTGTTTGTTTAGGGATAGTTTCATGTTTAGTACCAGAGTCTAGAGCTAAAACGAACTTGTAGGATAAGGACAAAATAAACAAAAAGATTATAATCCAATGGCCCATATTTAATGTGTTCCCAGTTTCTATGACAAAATCGTGCCAAGGTATCATGGTCCGTAATACTTACCTTTAACAGGAGAGCTGGTCCAAGCAGATGAGCTTTTTGGACTGTTCCACATCTTCCCCTGGGGGCTCATTTTTCCTGACCTACTATGGAATTCAGCGCGTCGAAATCTTGCTGTTGTCTGTCCTGCAGGCTGGAGCCAAGAACTCCCACCCCCAGAATCTGATTGATCCCTGTATTAAATCACAGTTGGGTGCTGAAGTTATTTACTGAACTAAAAATACATGAAGTGAAATATTTAGAGCACATACAAAAAAGCAAGTCTTTCAGAAGCACTTAGCAAACAGACACTAATACAATCTTGTTTCTACCATCTGAAATAAGTCCAACTTCACCTTTGTTTTCTAACAATGCCAATGCTCTACTATAGGGTGTCCAACTTCACCTTTGTTTTCTAACAATGCCAATGCTCTACTATAGGGTGTCCAACTTCACCTTTGATTTCTAACAATGTCAATGCTCTACTATAGGGTGTCAGGATGACATTGGTCAACTTCCACATCTGTTCATTAAACTTCATAAACAAGGATCATAACGACCACCCATCCAATTAATTTTTCTTAAGACCATTGTGATGCACAATCTAGATAAGTTCTACGCATTATTCACAAGATCATTAATTTGGTTTCAATCCCAAATACTAATTTGATACAGAATTACCACCCTTTAAACTGAATGCAGCTACTACAAAACAACAGTACTCTTAAACAACAGGAGGGAAGTGAAAATTACAGAGCTTACCTTTTATACCACCACTTCAAAGTAACAGAGCAGATTGCACAAGAAGAAAGCAAGGCGCCCATTGCTAAAGGAGTATCAAGAGTGCTCTGAGAAAGAAAAGGAAAGCAAGAAAACCTGGTCATACAGCAGTCATCACTCAAAATATGCTGTCAAAACAAAATTTGTTCTTAAAATAACTACAAGAAAATGAGCTAAGAAGAAAAAAGCTTAACTAGTAGCACACAAAAAGAGTGTAACAGAATGACAGTATAGACTGCATAAGTCAGTGAAATATGATGACACGTTTCATATAAAGTCAAGTCTATACTAAATGGACTCTGGAGGGCATAGAGGAAGTATCAAGTTTAGAGACTTGTATAATCCTAGTGTCATAGGAAAACAACTTGACGGGGATACCAGACACAAGACACGGCTCACGCACACGTATGATTATAGACAATGGAGGGTAGCCCAACTTGTTGTTCTTTGGTTGGGAGATTGGGCTTTAGCCTATGTTATTGGGTTTAATTTATTTGGACTTTTGAGTTTTATTATTAGGTTTGATATTATTCTATTTTGGATTTCAATCTATTTTTGTAAAGTTGCAGACTTCACCTCCTCCCTTTCTCTTCTTTTCTTTAGTTTTTTATTATCTTTCTTTGGCTTCTTCTTAGCTTCTTCCTTCTTTCTTTTACTTTTCTTAAATTTCTTTGTCCCGCATCACAACTATGGCACAATTAATGGAAGGATAAAAAAATTGCCTTCACAGGGCTGAAACTAAGGTGAACTGGCCACAGTGGAATTAATTCAGCAGAAGGCATATCACTGTAAACAGAAAAGCTCCCCTTCAAACCAACACAAGTACACAACCCCAGACCTATTGTAATTTATCTAACACAATTCAAATGGCTGGCTAACATCAAACAACGTCAAATCAGGAATTACCTAGTCCTATATAAGATTATTTGTCCAATAATAGTAGTAACTTGATGAATATCATACCATAGAAGCAAGTCAGAGAAAACCAATTATCATTCTCTAACTTTCTCTTGTCAAAAAGAGAACTGGATACCTTTAAATAGGTAGTAAATCTTGTTAACTGATTAAAGCACCCATCATTGGCCGTGCAGTAACCTCTATCTTTCCCAAAAAAATCCCCCCTGATGATATATGCATGATTATGAACCTTTTGTTCTTTAATAACAGATCTTCAACTCTAAATATCCATGCACCAAAAGGAGGGTATTCATTGTGAATTGGTGAACTTTGTGTGCTAATAAATGTGTGCATGATTACAATGCGTGCATGATTACAATGTGTGCTACTTATATTCATGTGAAAATGTAAAATGGAGCACGTCAGTAAAATGCTGCAGCTGTATAAAAATTCTTTAATTTTGAGGCACTCAAGCAACTTTAGAAATCTTCTTTTAGTTTGATATCAAGCAATGGAATTAACATGAACGGGTGTCTTACCTGTAAAATAAAGGTGGATGCAATAATGCGCATTGCCCATTTAACAAACTGTGCTACACCATCATCCACACTTCCATCCTTTGAGATTACAAATTTCCTCACCATCCAGAACCCTAAACCAGCTCCTGTGAGAACAATCCCTACTAGTATAAATATGTAAACCTGTAGTGAAATAGGGAAAGGTCAAAACATAATGCTTTAAAAGAAGCAAATAGAGAATAAACTTCATGTGAGGAATAATATTGTAAAAAAGAATCACATGCACACAATTGGTTCTTCCCTCTTTTCCTTTCGTAAAAGTGCTTTGAGAGAGAGGGATTCTGAATTAAGTAAAAAATGCATTGCTCTTATTTATCAAAACTTTCAAATATTACCAGAATAAATCACATCTGTCAAACAGGAAAGTAATGCCAATGTGTGTCTTGAGAAGCCTATGAGAACATAGAATGTAGTTTGTGGATGATGGCTTAAGGTACCCCAAAAAATAGGAAAAAAGAGAAACTACATGTGTCTACTTATTAATGCAGTATCAATATGGAAGTGCTGGGAAGATCAGATGTGAGTTCGTTGCAGGACTGGCTCTAGAACATTGATTCCCTTGAACCTGTAACTGCAAGTACTCTACAAAACTCTGCATAAAAATCTATGTAGAGAAAGACTTACAGGATTGTGCATGTCTTCACTCAGCCCAAAGTTGACTAGAATCGAATTTACCAGCATTGAAATTTGATGTAAAATAAAAGTGCCAGCTCCAAGCTGCAACAGAAATAGATAAAGAGAGTTATGCATCTTAGATAAAAGAAAAGGGAACATTATCTAAAAAATGGGAGGAAGTGTGGGGAAATAATGAGAGGATATTGGAACTTAAAGCTAAAGTAAAAGCAAACTCACCACTGATCCATATATGGAAAGATAGAAAAAATTCTTCCTTCCAGTTGGCAACAATTTCATTCCCTGCAACATTACAGCAAAGATAAACATAAGTAAGTCTGTCTACACAGTAATGAACTGAAAAGCTAAGATGAAATTCTTAATCACAAAATTGCAGGCATTGAATAGAAACTTGCAAATATTGAAAGCATATTAATATTCAGATACATTCTTAATACGACCATAATAAACCAAAATAATTTATAACAAAACTAACATCAAAGTTTTGCTATTTGAAAATTATATCCCTAAACACCATTATAAAGTGTTGTGTTATTGCCAAAAAAAAAAAAATGTTATATTGAAACTTCCAACTTTATTTCAATGAATAGATTGAGGCACAGAAACTGGCCATGGAGCTTAAGAGATCTAGAACAAATCCTTTTTGGACATTATATGTTGATGACAAAAACCTAAAAATAAGTGACATGAAATAACAAAATTATCAACTGAAGAATAGTCTAGGGAATTTGATTTTGAAAATTCATGAGAATGCCATTAAACATCCATTCTGTCACAAGCAGGTTGCGCAATGCACCATGCGTGAAAATGCAGTTACCTACAACCTGAGTCCCTAAAAACAGCTGGATCAGCTAACAAAGTATCATGGCAATCCCCTTCCATTATAAGCTCTAGGTGTACAGGCCCCATTTGGTTTGGTGCATGTTGAGTAGAACAATCCACACAAGGATGGTAAATTTTCTCTATTTTCAACTCAGACTGAATGCAGCCCAGCCCCTTCCATGAAGAAAAGATGTTTGGGACATAAAAGAGCTCCATATCTATCACTAGGTATTTACAACTCAATCAGGCACATATTGGCACATGCTGGACCTTAGCCAAAAATTCAAATAAGCGAATAACATCAATGCTCTGAATTTTTTATTTAAAACTTTTGGTTCTGCATTTCAAACCAATTTGGTGATACTGGTGTTGGCAAAGAGAAAAATTGAAGAAGGGGGAGGAAGATCTGAAAGCAACAAAACCAAACTTACAGACCTGAAAAAGGAGGATTATAATGACAAGAAAAACCCCAATAGCCATTGAAGTGCTATAATAAAAGGGAACCCAGCTGCTGACTATTGGTGCCAGCAATAGTAAAGCAAATCCAACTGCTAGACACATGAGTCGCCATTGCTGTAAATCTGCACTAACATCAATTAATCAGTGTCAATAAAGGAATTTAAATCCAGTGTGCAAGACCAAACACAACAGGGAACAAGGGGAACCAAACCTTCATCAACAGCAATTGCGACAGATCCAGAAGTATCACCAATGAACTTTACATCAACATATCTCTCCTCATAAGGAGACATGACAGATGTCCACAGCCCCTTCTGAACAATTCTCCAATCATCCTTTTCGCACTGGCATAATCCAAGGGAAGCATTCCTGGAAATGCTCCATGGACGAGACGTAAATTTTCATTATCAAATTGAGAGAGAAAGAGAAAAAAAAAAATCAAGATGCAAGAAATTCACTTACCGGTGAAAGCAAACCTGAATATTGCTATGCAATCTCTCTGGGATTAGTGCAGACGGAGCTAAAGTAACTCGAAATGAACTAGCATACCTACTGAGTTTCCATCTCAAGTGACCAGAAACTTTAACTCGTTCACAAAAGAAAGCATCTTTAGAACCATCATGGCTAAACAGACGCTCATGAAAGTGGGACGGAGTGACATCTAGAGCTGGATTCTCAGAGTCAATGCCTGTAATTGTAGAAGGCATTATTAATTATCAATCATTCAAAGTAGAAAAAAACGAATCACTCAAAGTACATGAGAAGATTTAAGACTTCAAACAAATGCTCTCAATCACATGAAGAAAAACATAAATCAACCAAGCAGCACTAAGGCATACTATAACTACCTAAACAGACCCTCGATTTCAAACCATGTCTAAGATTCAAGAGTAGAAAGGAAGAAAACAACCCCAAGAAAAGATTTGTTTCAAGTTTACGATATCAAGAAACTTCGAATCTCCATTAAACCTTCCAAAACTCAAAAGGCACAAAAAAAAGACGCCTATTCAGCTACAACAAGCAACATTCCTTATCAAAGGCAAACGATTTTATATACATCAAACCCAACATATAATACCAAGAGTGCCTACCTGTAGCGATTTTAACAAAACCCCATAAATAATCTACAGATATTTGTTAGAATAATTATTTTCACTTCACTACACTACACAACCAAAAAATAAAGCCCTAACAAACCCATCAACTCCGAAGAAAAAAGAAATTAATATACTGTATAGATTTCAATTGCCAGCACCTTAGCTCCAAAAACTTTCTTTTAAAAAAAAAGACCCCACAATAACATGCAGTTTTATTTCCAAACGGTGTTTGTCCAAAACCAAAAAGAGCACTACACCACGACAGATCACAGCAATCAATCAAGAAGCGAGCAAAATAAAAGGGAGGAGACATCAGAAGTCAGTAGTACCTTTGAGAGTGGTCTCGTGAGTGGCACGTGAGAGGAACAGAGAGGAGGCAAATACCAAAGAGAAAAGAAGCAGAAGAGAAGGAGAACGAGACGAGGAACCCATTGCTGCTCTCTCCCTCTCTTCCTGTCGCTCTGTTATTTAGGTGAAATGAAATAGTATTAGTTAGGGAAAAAGAAGAAACGAAGGCAGTGAGAGCGCGCTTCGAATCAGCCAGTTGTATTGTTGTATTAGTCACTTGTATGTTCTTCTACGCCGCGTTTCGTGTTTTAATTATTTGCGTGCTGGCGTCGTGTTTTTTATTTATTTTTTTATGCGTGTTGGCGTCGTTGCTAAGCATGGATGCTCTCTTCGAGACTAATGTCCAGTCATCAAATTACCAAGATCGTATTGGACCTTGCTTTTGCCATGCTGGTTTGTGTTTGTTTTTATGTTTTAATTTTTAAATTAACATTTTTTTTAGTATTTTAACTGATATTAAAAATAATTTTAAAAAATAAAAAAAATATTATTTTAATATATTTTTAAATAAAAAACATTTTAAATAGTAATTATATTTTAAAACATTCTTTAAAATTTAAGTGCTTTCTTAGGAGGTGTTTGGTTTATGGAAATCTCACATCATTTGTACTAAAATATTTTAACAACTGTACATTGAATTGAATTCATTTGGCAAACAATACACATTTTTTGTAATTGAATTTAGAATTATTAATAAAATTCAATTTTAAAATTTTCTTTATTGCCTACATCTCCATTGCCTTCCTTTCCATCTTTGAAAAACCACCAAGTCAGGACAACCACCAAGAATAACAGAGCAGCAGCCAAGAACGATCCAGCCAAAAATAAAATGTTTGAAAGTGACATTAGGTGATCCTAGACGTGCAACCGCGCTATGTTCCGGGGTCTTTTTTTTTTTTGTGTTAAAAATAATATTTAGATGATGTAAATATGTTTTTTAAAAAATTATAATTATTGGATTGGATTAAAGAAGTTAATTTTATTTTAATTAGATAATAATAAAAAAATAACAATAATAACGGATCAAATTAAAAAAATAACAATAACTTGATAAAAAATAATATTTTTTAAAAGATAACATACAATGAAGCTTAATTATTAGCCCATTAAATTTGAAAAGGAAAATTTGGTTAAAAAAACAAGTTTGAGTTAATTCAAGTTAACATGACAAACCTATAATTCAGGGGATAAGAGGCAAGCCAACCTGTCAATCTGGGTTAATCTGCTAAATTGGCAGCCCAAGTCATGAGATTAAAATAATCTGGTAGAAAAAAAAAACATAAAAAACCACAAAGCTAAAAAGAAAATAAGTTAATATTAGTCTACGTTAACTTTTCAAACTTGTGATTTGGGGCATTAGATTTGATGTATTTTATCTGGAAAAACCATGAAATTCAATTCCCAAACAATTAGATGTTGAAGAATTAACTTGGAAAAAAAATATCAATTACACAAAAAAATTTAAAATAAAAAAAATAATTAAAAAAATCAAAATTAAAATTAAAATTGAAATACAAAATAAATTGTGTATTTAATTGAAAGGTGAAATTAAAAATAAAAGAAGAAAAAAAAAACAATTGCTCTTCATAAAATTCCAGCGGAAAAATATTCTTGTGCTTGCTTCCCAAGCACACAGGTGACATAAACTTGTTCTGGTTCTTTCATGTTTGGCAGCCCCTTCACCATTCTTTTTATGGACAATGACTTCAGTCCATGGAAATAGAGATGGCCAAAACATAGATGCCATTTTGCAGCTTCATCTTTTAAGTCCATGGCGAGGTAGTGATGCAGGTTGTGTGCATGGATGTAAAAGAAACATACCATTTTGTGTCATTTTCACACGAGCAATTAGTCTCCTTTCTGCACTTTTTAATTCAAGACAGACAGATCCCTTCCATGTGGATAACAGTCGCCCATCTTTCTGATATATTGCCATGTTTCCTTCCCTAGCCCCCCCCCCCCCCCCCCCGAACCCCCCCCCTTCCAAAAATTTCCTTATAGTTCAGAAAACACACACGGCTATTTGATCCTGAGTCCATATACCAGACATCTCCTCCTTCAAGTGTTCTTTTGCCAGCAACAAATAGCGTTGGCTCTTCCTCTTTATTCTTCTCCTCGGTTCTCGAAACCTTTTTTTTCAACTAGCTTTTCGTTCTGCTTTGAAATTGCCTTTTTTTTTGTTGTCGGGTTTGTGCTCCATAAATTTGAACGTTTTCCCGGTAATTTTGATAGAAATTAGCAGAAAAGAAAAGGGCGGGGACGAAAGAAATAACCATAGCAGATGCATCGGATAGACGTCAGGAACTTTGATTTGTTTCTTCAATTTCTTGGACATTCATAAGCAAGATATCCATGGTGACCACAATTCTAGCACTATTGCCCTTACCTTGTTGAGCATTCCTTGCTTGCATGAATCCTCCACGTCTTCTGTATCCCTATTCAATGAAACCACCACGTCCTCTTCCTTGTCCTCCACTGTTGTTTTCAAAAACAAGCTTTGATTTTAGAGATTGCTCAATAGCTGATACATTGTCATTCCTTCATATGCATTAACTGATCAGGAACCCGTAGCTAGGACCCCAGAAACCCCTCAATGCTCATGGTCTTCAAGGCTTTGACTGTAACTATATGTTCAAATCTTGAAGTTAGTGATCGCATCATCTTCTCGATTAAATTACCATCATCAAGCTTTTCTCCATTTCTTCACTTTTGATTGACAATGCCAGTCAACCGGTAGTGATGCCTGACACACAGCTTCTCCTTACATGCGAGTTGTTTCAAACTCCTCTCTTAATTTCTGCAAACGTAGCTTCTTCACTCGTTCAACTTCTTTATAGATCACACCTAGCTTGTCCCACAATTCCTTGCTTGTGGCAGCTTCTGAAACTTTCTCAAAATTTTAACACCGCAAGCCTTGATACAGAAGAGCCAAGGCTTTCTTGTCCTCCTTTCACTGGTCATTGGGAGCGTTCTTTTTCTCTAGAGCGTACCTGTCTTCTTCCTCAGCCATGGGATCAGCATAGCCATTAATGACTATCTCCCACGGATCCTGTGAACCAAATAGGATGCACCATTTTCCATAATTCTCCTTCATCAATACAGCCATACACATGAAGTTGTACCAAATGATGGTTTCAAATTGTGTCTTACATAAGCCAAAGAAAGAGAGACAAAAATAAAACTGTGCAAGAACATAACCACAAAGCAATTCTGAACCTCTTCTTCTTTTCTTTTTCTTTTTTTTGATTTTTGTTCTTTTACCAATTAAAACGGGATACCCCGACTAAGGGGGGAGATTACAGGCTAATGATGAAGAACAAGCGCGAAATAATCTAATCGTAGTAGAAACTAAATGGTAGTAAACTGATCAACTCAAAAAGCAGCAACAAAAATGCATTTGCAGCAGACTACAACTCAAGTAGAACTAGCTTGCTATTTCCAACATACTTTAGGTTTCATGTGATGCATATATAAGGTTCTTCTTCTTCTTCTTCTTCTTCTTCTTCTTCTTCTTCTTCTTTCCTGAATTAGGAACGAGAAAATCAGTAGTAGAGAAGCAAAGCTACAAAAAACCTTAAGCAGTTGCCATAGCTGAACTTCAACATATCAAAACTCGTTCAATGAGCAAGACAAAATTGCAAACTATCATGCTCTTGGATTTAAATTGAAATTCATGTTCATACAATTGAACTGATAATGGTCAATGATAGGACTCTTTTTTCTAAGAATAGGGTCAATAATGAACTCGGAAGGAGTGGTCGAATTTTTTGAATTTATTTATTTATTTTTTTAATATTTTTAAAATATTTTAATGCACTTGTGTAAAAATAAATTTTTTTAAAAAAATATTTTAATTTATTTTTAAGTAAAAATAAATTAAAATATTTCTCCAAACATACCAACTCGCACAAGTTGCATAATCTGCCGGCCGGCCCAGCCCAGACGAAGGGCAAGTCCTCATAAACTGAAACCCAAAATTAGACGTTTGATATTTATCCAAACCAAAAAACAAAAAACGTGAATTAAATATATATAAATGAAAATTAAAAAAATATTTTTTAAAACCCAATAAGAGGAGAGATAGAAAAATTCTTTTTATCTGCTCTATCTTGGCTGATAACAAAATCCAAATCCAAAAAACACATAAATTAATCAGAAAATTTTGAAGTTTTTTTTTTTCAAAAAAAGAAAAATTGGATGGGAACTCTGACGAGCTCTAGTTTTAGCACAGTGAATTTGAAGCTGTGTTCAGATCTTATAGTCAAAGATTTCAGGGACAGAACTCAGCTCAAGAAATGGAAGAAACAGAGCGCTTTATGCTTTTCGTGTAAAGGAGGAATTTTAAAGAGAGAGGCTTGTAATTTTAGTAAAATTAGGTGTTTTAGTGTTAATAATAATAATCATCATCATGATAGTGAAAAAGATGTAGTAGATAATGGTAGTGATAGTGAGAATGATGATAAATATTCAAATGTGAAAGCGGCGTTGTCTGAAGAGAAAGAAGAGAGGAGCAGCACTGAGTTTGGTTCGGATAAGGCACAAGCTTCTGTTTCTTCAAGGGTACTTTTCTTTTCTTTTGCTTTTTTTGGTTAATTTTTGTTTTTTTTTTTAATGTTGATTTATTTTGGGGTTTTTGTGGAATTGAAAATGAATGCAACTGGAACTCAAATGAATTAGTAGATGGAGATTTTTTTGTGATTGAAAATGAAATGCAATTTGAGTGAACTTAAGGGATGGATTTGTTTGCGCCAAATGGAATTCGAGTTTTGGCTGATAATGCCAATTGGTTATTGGTAATAGCATCTTAACTGCTGACAGAGAGTCTCACATGTATGGTGATACAAGGTTTGTTGATTTGAGGTTTTTGATAAAAGATGAAATGCGAGCGAGGAAACCTTAGGCTGTTTTTAATTGTTTTCTGTACGAGAACTAACTCTAGAATTGGAGGTCTCATTTCAACATTAATGGGTTTTTTTTTGGTATATTCTTTTTTAAATGCAATTGGATTTGGATTGATGTGTAATTACTCAAACTTTTGGATAAACATTTCCAACAATGCAAGATTTATTAGTGTCATAAAGTGAGATTTTTTCAAAATTTAGGCCAGATTTACTTTTTGTAGAACTTGGAGCATTTTCAATCTTGATTAGGTAGACAAGTTTGATTCTTATTCACTTGGAAATGCTTTTGAAAAAACTAGTTTTTTTTTTTGGGTAGTGGCAAGTGTTCATATTTCTAAACAGTGGAATTTAGAGAAGCTCAGCTGAGTGTTCTGGAATTTCTGAGTTCAGTGCGTTTACTTGTTTGACATGTTTTTGGCACAATTCTATTCCTTTCTGTTTCCTTTAAGTAGCCTACTGCCAATCGATACGCATAGCATGACCTCACCTTACTTACATGTTTCATACTTTTGCCTGTATGTGCTTATGAGTTTGGTTAAGAGGACATAGCAAGAAAGCTGATAATAACAAAAAATGGGATACATAGACATTCATAAATGTGTATGAGTAAGCATTATTTTTATCAGTGTTCTAATAGTTGGAATACAGTCGAAAATGGAATATAAGCATGCACATTCATGCATGTAGATGACTGTACGTTTCTTGTATATAAGGGTTGTAAACTTGTAATGAGCAGGGTTAAGATGCAACTGCAAGAAAGATGATAGCAAAAAATGGGATACAAAAACATACACATTTAGTATAGTGCGATGGTTGCTTTTATTTTAACATGCTAGTGTTTCTCTTTGTCAGCCACCAACCATATCTCCAGTTGGACCAGCTTACAATAATTTCCAAGTAGACTCTTTTAAACTGATGGAGCTTCTTGGACCTGAAAAGGTTGATCCAGCAGATGTAAAGCTAATTAAGGACAAGCTTTTTGGTTATTCAACCTTCTGGGTAACAAAGGAAGAGCCATTTGGAGACCTTGGTGAGGGCATTCTTTTCCTGGGAAATTTGAGGGGAAACAGAGAAGATGTTTTTGCCAAACTGCTGAGTCGGCTGGCTGAGGCAACTGGTGATAAATACAATCTGTTTATGGTGGAAGAACCCAATTCAGAAGCACCAGACCCTCGTGGTGGACCACGTGTTAGTTTTGGATTACTACGGAAAGAGGTATCAGAGCCAGGGCCAACAACACTTTGGCAATATGTGATTGCCCTCTTGTTATTCCTTTTAACTACTGGATCTTCTGTGGAGTTAGGGATTGCATCTCAGGTTAGCTATTTTCTAGAACACTTTCAACATGATGGTTTTAATCTCTAGATGCATTCAGATTTGTTCTTTTAGTATCTTTCTGGATGCCATTGATGATTCTTAAACAATTTCTTCCAGTATCATTCATTGTCTGAATGTGTTCTAACAGATCAATCGCCTTCCTCCAGAGGTAGTAAAGTACTTCACAGATCCCAATGCTGTTGAACCGCCAGATATGGAGCTGTTGTTCCCATTTGTGGATTCTGCTTTGCCTTTAGCTTATGGTGTTTTGGGGATTCTTTTGTTTCATGTAAGCAAATCTGGATTCCGTGCAAAAAAAAAAATAGCAGCATCACTATCAGCACGCTAGATAATCCTAGAAACTTGGAGTGGGAGTGTAATGTCACCATGTGTTGAATGAGAAAGTCACAAGAATCACATGCCACCATGGCTCATTCATTAACATTTCTCCAACTATTTTAATGTTATCGCATTCCAGTTCATATTCAAACTTTTATGTTTTAGTTGTTATCTTTAATTTTATATATTCATTATTATCTCTTACACTTTCCTTGATGGAGTTGGGTTACATGCAGGAAGTGGGGCACTTTCTTGTTGCTTTCCCGAAGAAAGTAAAACTAAGCATTCCATTCTGCATACCTAACATTACTCTTGGAAGCTTTGGTGCAATCACTCAGGTGAATATATCTAATTATCTTGGGCAAACTCTAAGATAGCAACCATAAGCGGCTAATGCTTTCTTTTATATCTTTGTAAACTGCTTATCCTTGTGAATCAAATCAGTTCAAAATATTATTTTTATCTATGGAAAACTCCAAAAGTTTATATGTTTGAATGCAACCTTGAGAGTTAAACTTCTATAACGGCTTGCTACTTAGAGCTACATATAATCTCTATCCTCTATCCTAACTGCTATAAGAATGAGGAAGATTAATTAACAACTTGCTGATCTCCAGTTTTTATCCTTGTAGTTCAAATCTATTATTCCTGATCGGAGTACAAAAGTTGACATTTCCCTTGCCGGACCATTTGCTGGTGCTGCTCTCTCTTTCTCAATGTTTGCTGTTGGTCTGCTGCTTTCATCAAATCCAGCTGCTGCTGGAGATTTGGTACAAGTTCCAAGCATGCTGTTTCAAGGCTCTTTGCTTCTTGGACTAATTAGTAGAGCCATTCTTGGTTATGCGTATGTCTACCTCATGCTTTTTATTACTTTTCTTTAACCAACATAATTGTCGATATGCGATTCTATGAAGTGTTTCAAGGATTCAGTGGCTCTTATTCCATCTTCCATTAATCTAGCATTTCTCATTCATTGAATTTTTGGTGGTAACCAAGCTATTGTAAATGTGCAGAGCACTGCATGCTTCAACGGTTTCCATTCATCCTCTAGTGATTGCAGGCTGGTAATGCACTGTTCTCAACTCTCTTTATTCACTGCAGTATGCTCTGAAGTTGATATATGCTTACTATACAATGACTTGTGGCAGGTGTGGATTAACCACAACAGCTTTTAATATGCTTCCAGTAGGGTGCCTTGATGGTGGAAGAGCTGTTCAGGTACTCTTCTCTTGCTCATATTTTTTAATCTTATCCCTTCCCTTTTTTCTTTGATTTTATGCTACTTAGTTTATGAAGGAAGAATTTACGCGGTTGCCTGTTGAGCTTCCCTGATACGTATAAAATGCATTTCATATATCTCTCACATATATATACAACGAAGATGAACTATTTCCATGTGGGAATTCTGGAATGGCAGTATCTGTTACTCAACGTACAAATTTTATCCTTAAAAGAATGTATTGATGTGGATACGTATCTGCTTTAGGAGTTCAATGTATTTATTTCCCCAATTAAAAATTTTATTTTTGAGTACTTTTATGCTCTCTCTATCTGCGCTTTGAAGCAATATCAAGTCCCAAGTGACAATATCCTCTTTTATCATCTCTAGTGATGTTTGTTTTGTGCCATTCTCTTATTATTTCAATGCCTTCTGTGGTTCTACTTGTAAAAAGTATTATTTAAGATTTTCAAAAGCAACCTCCTTTTGTATCCCAAATCTTGCCTCAACGAAATTTGTTATGATGCAATGATTTTCTTGTTGCTGGGCTGGTTATGGGCTACTGGACTTTGACCTGCAACTAGAGAAAGATCGCTTAGGGGGTCACTGTGGGGTGGCTGAATGCAGAGCAGTCTGCCCCTAAAGTGTTTATCAGTATATTTTTTCGAACTTGGGAAGGACCAGGTAGCATGCTTCCAAGCCACTGCACTAGATGCAAACGTGGTCACAGTAGTCTGCTCAGAATGCCTCTTTTCTATACTAAAAGACTAGCATTTTTTTTTAAAAAAAGAAAGAGGAATTATGCTTCTCTTTGTTCTTCTCTTTGATGTGCAGAGTAAGGTCTCCGAGCTCTCCAAAAGAGTATTATCAATCTGCGTCTCATTGTTCCTAACTCCCACAATGTTGACTTATTATTTTCCTTAGAAATTGTCTCACACAATAATGTTTTTTCGCCTCTCATTACTTATTTTTGCAGGGTGCTTTTGGGAAAGGTGCACTAATTGGGTTTGGCTTGACAACTTACACATTGCTTGGTTTAGGAGTGGTATGTCTAACCTTGTTCTATGTGCTTAGCCTGTTTTCAAAAACATAATGGCACTACTGAAATAAAGAGTTAATTTTAATTTATATCAAGATGACCCTGGCTATTAAATGAAAAACTACTGCTTTTTTTTTTATATATATGAAGTAAACAACACCGCTATAGACTCCAGATTTGGGCTTTCACCCGTGGCACAAGTATGCCTGTTTTGCCAAAGAGCCGATTCTGTTGCAAACTGCTATGTTACTTAATAAGCATTTATGCTGTCATCTTTCATGACATGTGCAATCCTGTTTATAATCGACACCACTACGCCACCGCCTCTATGACTTCGCTGATTCTTTAGTATCATCTTTTACAACTGAGACCTCATTTATTCTCTTCATTTCAGCTTGGCGGGCCATTGTCACTTCCCTGGGGGATATACGTCTTGATATGTCAGGTATGCGAATGATAAGAAAACAACAGAGTGATAAGTATCCGGTTATGGGTTTAGATGGCTAAAATCATTTTCTAATGATTCTGTTTTGACAACACATATTTAGAGGGCACCAGAAAAACCATGCCTGAATGACGTGACGGAAGTTGGAACATGGAGGAAAGCAGCTGTTACAGCGGCCATTTTCCTTGTTGCCTTGACGCTTCTTCCAGTATGGGATGAGCTTGCAGAAGAGTTGGGTATAGGTCTTGTAAGCACATTTTGATGTGTAATACATGGGATAAAGCCATTTTTGACGTATATTAAAAATCAAATGATAGTCAAGGAAATCATGTTCAATTTGTATTCAACCCTTGTAATTATTAATTTTATTAACTTCCCCATTTTTATCATGGAGAAAAAAAAAACTTCCAATGAAAAATTGGTGTAATATGTTTATTGTTAATTATTTTAATTTTGACCAAACAAAATGTCATATTGTTTACAATAATCAATTGAACATGAACAACAATAGTTGTTCATTATCAAACAACAAAAGGAAAGCTAAAATCAATGGTTAATAATAAGATCGACAAGAGAGCTAGAAATTATTATCGATCATGAGAGCTAGAAAATGTATGGTTTGGATGCAAGCAAATTCTATAAGTAAAGTTATCAGTATATTAATTTGACAAATATTATTGATTAGTTAGGGTTTATATGATTGCCAAAAAAAAGATGTGTGCATTTAGAAATTAAGATTGTATAAGAATTTATTATGTTAAACTTATTATTTATTGTAAATAGTTTGTAGAAGGCTCAAAATCATAGTTCATGTATGATTTAATTTTTTTAATAATATAGAAATGTCATCCATATATTAAAAATGATAAACAATTTTATATATCATTTCTTTTTCCTTTTCAATTTTCTTTTTTTCGTTGTTCCTTGTTTTTTCTTTATTCTTTTTCTCTTTTCTTACACTAGTTTACTCATGTTTTCTTTCTTTCTAATTTGTTAAAATCAAGCAAGGTGTACTTTGGGAATGTTCTTCAATATTCTTGGCATAATAATGTTTATTACATTATTTTATTAATGACTAAGATTTTTAGATTTTGAGGAGTCTAAGAAGCGTTTAAGATGCAGTCTGGTAAATCAATCATAACTTTTAATTCGTCTGTTGGATCGAGCTGAAATTTTAACAAAAGATTTTGAAGCATTGTTTCTCATTAGGTTAAACTTTCATGATGATCACAAATAGGGAAGACTTTCAAATCATGGATGAAAGTTACTAAGCAAGATTGTCTTTATTTACTTTGTTGTATTTTTGTATTTTCTTTTAGATTAAGACTTTTAATTTAATTAGTAGTTTACTATTTAGGAATCATAATGTTAGATGAATTCTATTAATTAAGTAAGTTTTAATTAGAAATCATTTTTTATAAAGGATTTTAGGTCTAGAACTAGTATAAATAAGGATGGCTAGTTTATTTTAAGAAGATCCAGATTATCTAGAATTTTATAAAATATTATAGAGATTTCTCTAAATTTCTCTAAAACATAAGTCTGTAGTTTTAAGGCTAGAGAACTCTAATTTTTATTCACACTATACGTCGCGTTAATTGGTATCAAAGCATGTTGGCCTTTTTTATTGAAAGAGACAGTAGCAACCCACTACAAAATGCAAAAGTAAAGGCTATTTAGAGTGTTGTGTGAGCTCAATAATAGATATCAAATTGTTTTGTGCTAGCTCAAGAATAGAGAATGGATCATTTGGAGCAACCCCTAGCAGATCTAACTTAGCTATTTGGTAAACCAAACAAGGATCGTGAAAAGAAGAAGAACTTGTCTAGAGACTTACTTTAAGGTAGGTCAAACCCCAAACCTATTCATGAATTTGATGACATTCCTTTCTATGATAGAAGATTTTTGAAGAAAGGATTTATTAATTGACAGAGTTAGAAGCTTACTTTTATTTCAACAAGGTTTTTTATCATCAAAAGGTAGGACTTGTCGCATGCAAACTTTATTATGGTGCTAGAGAATGGTGGTTTGAATTTCTAAACTTTAGAACTTGTATTGGTATGCCTTTAATTCCATCATGGTAAGATTTGAGACAATGGTTAACTATGGAGTTTATACAAGATGATTATGGAGAGATTTTATATTGGGTAGATAATCAATTAGATTGTTATTATTTGCATTTTGTTTAACCTTTTTAAAATAGTAAGGAAGAAAATTATGAAGGAGGTGCCTCTTTAAAATAGATAGTTTCAACAACACATCAATGATAACAACATGACTGCAAATACCTATACTTTTCGATAATTAATCTACTAATGATGAAGAAAAAATCAAGAAATCTCTTAAATTAGTATCTTGTGATGATTCTAAAGATCTTACAAACAAAGATACAGTAATTTCTGACAAGTCTTCTAAAGATATTATAGAAAATTTTAAAGTTCACAAATCAAAGACATGTTACTTCATAAATAGACTAGCTTTCATGCTATATTCAAAGTATCAATTTATTTGGAGTGGTTGAGTTCAATTTATGATAGTTAACTCAAAGACGAGTTTTTCAGAAGTAGAAGGAACTCACATGGGAAACTTTCTTCAAAATTCTTGGCATAATAATCTTTATTACATTATTTATTTAATGGCTGAGATTTTTAGATTTTAAGGAGTTTAAGAAGAGTCCAAAATACAATTTGATAAATCAAGCATAACTTTTAATCTGATCTTTGAATTAATCTATAATTTTGACAAAAGAGTCTGGAGGCATTGTTTCCTATTAGGTTAAACTTTCATGATGACTAGAGACTAAAAAGACCTTCAAATCATGGATGAAAGTTACTATGCAAAATTATCTTTATTTATCTTTGTACTTAGATTCTTTTTTTCTATTTAGATTAAAACTTTTAATTTAAATGTATTTTACTATTTAGAGATTCTAATGTTAGATGACTTATATTAATTAGGTAAATTTTAATTATGAATCCTTATATAAAGGATTCTAGGTCTAAAACTAGTATAAATAAAGATGTCTGGTTTATTTGAAAAACATTTAGATTATCCAGAATTTTAATAAAATATCATAGTTCTTTCTCTACAATTTAGGTCTGTAAACTTAAGACTTGAGAGCCCTAACTTTTATCCATGTTATACGCTACATCAATTGGTGTCAAAGCATGTTGACCTTTTTAATGGACGAAGACGGTAACAACTCACACCGCGATGCAGGAGTGGAGACCCTATAGGCTCTGAGTGAGCTTAAAAGTAAATATTATATTGTTTTGTGTTAGCTTAGAAATAGAGAATAGATCATTTTCAGCAAGCCATAACAAATCTAACTTGGCTAAAAGATAAAGTAAACATGGGTCGTGAAGAGAAAAAGGATTTACTTAGAGACTTACCTTGAGACAGGCCAAACCTTAGACCTATTCATGAATTCATGAGATTCTTTTCTATGATGGAAGAATTTGGAAGAAAAGATTTATTAACTAGTTGATAGAATTGGAAGCTTATTTTTATTCAACAAGGTTTCTTATCATCAAAAGACAAGACTTGTCACACACAAACTTTCTTCTAGTGCTAGAGAATGGTGGTTTGAATTTCTAAACTTTAGAACTTGTATTGGTTTACCTTTAATTCCATCAAGGTAATATTTGAGACAATAATTAATTATAGAGTTTATACAAGATGATTATGAAGAGATTTTATATTAGGTTGATAAGTTAATAGATTGTTATTATTTGTCTTTTGTTTAACCTTCTAAAATAGCAAGGAATAAAATTATGAAGAAGTAGTTATCTCTTCAACGTAGACAGTTTCAACAATACAACAGTGATAATATTATTGCAAATACTATTTTACTTGTCGGTGTTTCATCTGCTAATAATAAAGAAGAAATCAAAAAAGCTTTTAAATTAGTATCTTGTGGTGATTCCAAATATCTTACAAATAAGGACATATAGGACATGGTAATTTCTGATAAGCCTTCAGAATATATTATGAAAAATTATCTTGGAATTCCTTTACAATCAAAGGATGGAGTACTAGGAGTCGTAAATGATAAAGAGGTCAAGTTTTAAAGTTCATAAATAAAAAAAGCTACTTCATAAATAGACTAGCTACCATGCTATATTTGAAGTAT
This sequence comes from Populus deltoides, assembly GCA_015852605.2. Lineage (NCBI taxonomy): Eukaryota > Viridiplantae > Streptophyta > Magnoliopsida > Malpighiales > Salicaceae > Populus > Populus deltoides. The sequence goes on along the minus strand of CM027582.2, from coordinate 5,513,167 downwards.
CAATTTATTTGGAGTGGTCGAGTTTAATTTCCAATGGTTAACTCGGGGGCAAGTTTTTTAAAAATAGAGGGGACTCATGTGTGAAACTTTCTTTTAGGTTTTAAGGAGTTTAAGAAGAGTCCATAATGCAGTTTATAAATCTAGCGTAACGTTTAATCTAACTGTTGGATTAAGTTGAAAGTTTGACCAAAGATTTTGAAGGCATTGTTTTTTATTGGCTTAAAATTACATTATGGTCAAAGATCGAGAAGACCTTTAAATCATGGATGGAAGTTGCTATGTAAGATTATCTTTATTTGCATTGTTGTATTTGATTTTTTTTTCCATTTAGATTAAGACTTTTAATTTATTTATTATTTAAAAATCCTAATGCTAGATAGATTCTATTAGTTATGTAAGTTCTAATTATGAATTATTTTCTATAAATGATTTTATGTTTAGGATCAATAAAAATAAGAATGTCTAGCTTGTTTTAAGAAGATTCAGATATCCATATTTTTTATTAAATATCATAGAGTTTTCTCTAAATTTCTCTATAGTTTAGATTTGTAACCTTAGAGATTGAGAACCCTAACTTTTATCCACGCTATACACCATGTCAAGGGTTCCTTATATTTTGTTTGATTTGCGAGGCTACTTTTTTTCTTTTCCAGGAATTCAGTTATGAATTATAGTTTCTCCTCAGAAATTATATACTTTCATGCTTTTATGTGTTGTTTAAATTCTTATAACTTTTTTTATTCACAATTTTTATTTTTATAGGGATCAATATTAACTTTTTATATGATATAAATGATAAATAAGGAAAAAGGTTTATAAGAAAGAAATAGATGGATCAACATAAATATTTTTATTTATATCTAAAAAAATCTTTAAAGTGATTTTATGTTTTAAAATGAATTAGTTTTAAGATATATTCATTGTCGCATCCTTTTTCTTTTAGTAGTTTTTTACTTTTTATACTAGGGTTGTGGTTGATATGAATTTTGCTAGAATGTTATTTTTCCAATAGAACACTAGTCTTGGTGTCTTCATTACATTACAGGCTTGATTAAAAGCTAAATTAAACTTCACAACTAGATCAAAACTTAATTTCAATGTAAAAAAAATATGTGGGCATTTCTAAGATTTTTATAAAAAAAAAAACTAAGAAAAATCTCAAATGTAAATTAAAAATATTACACTTATTTAATAAAATTAATCCATGGTCATATGTGTCAATAAATACTAAAAAGAATTATTAACAATAACCAAATACTAAACTAGAAAGCTAAGAGGTAGATGCAAATAAATGACCATGATTTTGTGCTGCATCATCTATTTATTTATTTTTATTTAATTATTTGTCTATTTGTTTTGGAAAAAATAAATAATTTGCTAGCACAATTCCTCCTTTTCTTATTAATTTGATTTGGCCCTACGATATAGGCATTTGCATAGCCTAAGTTTTAAATTAAACTATGTTGAAGTCGACCTGATACAACCCGTTCAGCTCAGTAGGTCCACATGTGACTCAATGTCCTATTTAAAACTCAATTTATCTAAAAAAAATAAATCAAGCCCTATCTTTTATTTTTTGTAATTTTTTTAGACAGTGATATTTTTTATCGATCTAATTTAACATGAGTTAACCTATCACATAGGTGATGCAATGGGTTTTAATAATGTTTTTTGCATTATAGCTCACAAATTTGATCCGTAAGTCTTAATCTTTTTCTTAATAAAATTGAATTTTATTTTACAAAATCAAACATCAATATAATACAAGGAAAAAAAAATTCATTCTAATAAGCACATGAAAAATAAATAGAAACAAATTATTAAACTTAATTCATAACCAATAAAATGTAGAAAGACTCAATTGAAACAAGTAGATTGTTTGGTGATGTCAATGAAAATAAAATTTAAAAAGATTAAGAAAATATAAACAATGCATGAATTCATTTATTGTGTTTGTGTATACATAGTGTTGCAAAGTATTTTGACCAACGACTTAGCTTTCTTTTTAGAGGGTGTTTAAGAGTATGGTAGCGGTTGCATTTCAAAGTCTTTTCGCTTTGAAATACATTAAAATAATATTTATTTATTTATTTATTTAAAATTATTTTTGATATCAACATATCAAAATGATATAAAAATTCTAAAACAATATTAATTTGAAGCAAAGAAAAAAAATAAATATTTTTAATTTTTTAAAAAAATACTTTTGAAATGCAAAAACAAACAGTTGTTAATCTTAATTCTTAATGCCTTTGTTTTGTCCTTTTTAGGTGTAGTTTGGCCCTACCCAGACTACCCTACAAGTCTAGGTACCGTTTGAGCATTTTAAAGAAAAAGGCAAAACAAAATATTCAAGTTATAGATACATCCAAGTTTAATAAATTAGTTTTATTTAGTTCAAACAATAAAGTTTTTAGTAATGATAGTAAACATATAATTTTTTTTTAAAAAAATTATGATAAATTGAAAAAAAAAACTTTTGGAGGTATATAATTGAATCAAAAGGAGTTAAAAAAATCAGTTTGAGTCAATTCAAGGTTATGTAATAGACATGTAATCTGGATAATATGAGGTGAGTCAATCTGGGTTAACCTGCAAAACCCGTAATTTAGGTTATGAGATCGAGATAACCTGATAGAAAAGAAATTGAATAAAATCACAAAACCAATTTAAAAAAAAAAACTAATATCGAACAATGAAATCGAAAAAAAATAAGAAAAAAAGGACACTGACTTGTATTAACTTTTCAAAACCGTGACGTGGGTTATTAGACTGGAAGCACCATACATGGAAAAGTCATGAAATTCAATCCCAAGCAAATCAAACGTTGAAGGATGAAATCGAGGAAAAAAATCGATTACATCAAATGATCTAAAAAAAAATAGTAATTAAAAGAATGAGGGTGAAAATCAAAATAAAAATAAATTAGAGGGCAAGAACATATTTTTGATTGGAGGGTTAAATTGAAAAGAAAAAAAATTTACCAAAAGGACAACACAAAAATAGAAAGAATGAAGACCAAATTAGAAAAACAAAACAATACACCATAAATTTGAATTGAATGATGAAATTAAAGACTATCAAAACTTTTATAAAAGGTTTACAGAAAAAAATTAGAAATTAAAAGAAAATGGACCAAATTGAAAAAAAATTATACATGATAAATTAGAATTAAAGAATTAAATTGAAAACAAATAAAACTTTAACAAAAGAGCTATTACAAAAATTATAAATCAAAATAATAAAAACTGAAGTTGAAATATCAAGAACAAAGAGAATTAGTCTATATTTTTCAAGTTAAGAGGGAGAAAAAAAAAAGAAAGGTTGATTGATGACAAACTGTTTAATTGTTGCTGATACGCACCACATCAGAAGAAAGATGATGAGACGATGCATCCAATAACTTGGTGGAAGGGCATTTTCTTTCACTAGAAGATGGCGTTGCATGTGCCAATTTTTTTTCAAATTAATTAATATTAAATTGATGTTAAAAAAACAAAAATACCCCTAATTGCCCTAATAATTACAAAAAAATGAGAGACATGAATGAAGAGAGTTGTCAAAAATTTCTTATCCCAAAGGCATACCTGTCAATTTACTATAATACATTATTAAATAAAAAGATATTTATTTATTTTTTTTTATCAATTTTATAATTTTTTTTATTCCAAGAACAATAGATCAATTTCACTTGGTTTTAAAAGATGCAAAATAAAATTATACCTCTTAACAATTTTTTAATAACAAATACATAGTGTGAAAATATCAATACATCACATATACAAAGACATTTAATTTTTTAAAGAGATAAAAATATATCATTTTATTATTTTATTATTGTAGTAAATAGTAAATTTATTTTAAAAGAGGTTTGAAAATATAATAGTGGTTGATTTTTAAAGTATTTTTTATTTAAAAATATATTAAAATAATATTTTTTAAAAAATTATTTTTAATATTAATATATTAAAATACCTGAAAACATTAAAATGAAATTAATTTAAAGTAATTTTAGGTTTTACTTTAATTTTGTTTTTTTTTTTAGGTTTTACTTTAATTTTGTTTTTTTTTAAAAAAAAAAAAACTGTGGCATCTTTCAAGTTTCAACTGAACTCTTTTCTTTTTTAAAAAACTTTTATTCGTGATTGCAAGTGATTTAATATTGAGTTCAAGATCGCTCAACAAACCCAGCCTCAAAATGCCCCAAGGCCGACAGCAAGAACCTGCAGCAGCAGCAAATAAATCAAACAAGAAGGATCCTCCTCTAATCCAATGCGCAGACCTAATCCTGCCATGGCTAACCCCACTTGAACTAGCCAACATTTCCTCAACCTGCAAAGCCCTTTCTCAAATCTCTAAATCTATCACTCTCCAGCGAACCCTAGACGCCTCCAGATTCTTAGAGAACCACCTTATCCCATTTCTCAACCCCAATAACCAACACCCTTATGCCTATTTCCTCTACACCCCTTCTCAACTCCTTCCCTCCCAATCCCCACTTCGCCAGCCTTGGGGCTCACAACTCGATCGTGACTCTCTGGGTCGACACCATGGTGGCTCAGCTTGCAAATTGAATGAGTCCTGGGAGGTTTTACGTGGGTGTGATTCGGAATTGGAGACTCCGCGCCGTGTTATGGGTGAGTCAGGGAAGGGTGTGTGTGGGTGTGATTGTGAAGGGTGCGAAGAGGGTGGGACAGGGTGGGAATTTTGGGGGTTGGAGGAAATGGGGATAATGACCGAGTGTGGACCGGGTTGTGGGTGTGGGTTGGAGTGTAGCAATCGGTTGACTCAGAGAGGGGTTTTGGTGAAGTTGAAGATCGTGAGAGATGGCAAGAAGGGTTGGGGTTTGTTTGCTGATCAAATGATTTGTCAAGGCCAGTTCATCTGCGAGTATGCTGGTAATTTCTTCTCCCATTAACAAAATATGATTACTTTTGAACATAAGGAATCACGTTTGCCCTAAAATATGTATGTTCTTGGCACTCATATTATGTTACTATGATGTTTTTCTTTTTGTTGGACTATTGGTGTTAGTCTGTTAGGTAACTGTTTAAAGAACAAACCCCTGCAATTTACAAAATGCAAGTGTTAGAAACATAGGGACTATGTAAGAAGCGTTGTTCTTGTTGAGAGTGCAATCTAGGCTAGATTATTAAGGATAGCACATTTGAGAGAATAGCTGAAAGAGAAAAACATTATTGGTCATATTTGTAGATAATGAACTAGCTTGATAATGGAAATTTAAATAATCAAAGACCTATTTGATGTTTGTGTGCTTTATCATTTGGATATACTTTGGCAAAATAGAAACTGCAAACATGTTCACTTGTCGTATGATTGTGTTATTCATCTCATAAAATAATGATACATCTATCCCCCCTAAAGCTGCCAATATCTGTGTTTGTGCAATTTATGGCTCTTGTATCTTTTAACTAGACAATTTCTATATCAAAATAGCAAATGAAACACTTCATTTAAATGACTGAGGTATCTTCTAATAACCATCCCATTGAAATAGCTATTGTTTTTAAAAAAATCCTTCTCATATTCCTTGGTTGTTTTTCATTTTGCTGCACATACTTTTCCATTTACTGGTTTTTGTGTATGTTTTTGGTAATAACTGATTGCGTGAGATTCTCTCTGCTGTGCTATGGGGTTTAAATGTAATGTATTAACTGCATCGTTCAGACTTAATTGTGATTTTGATGAACTTCCTCTGAATTTGAACAGGTGAACTTTTAACGACTGAAGAAGCAAGAAGGCGGCAACAAATCTATGATGAGCTTGCATCTAGTGGCCAATTCTCTTCTGCTCTCTTGGTTGTGAGAGAGCATCTTCCATCAGGGAAAGCTTGCTTGAGGATAAATATTGATGCCACAAGAACTGGAAATGTTGCGCGATTCATTAACCATTCTTGTGATGGTGGTAATCTAACAACAGTACTAGTGAGACACACAGGATCTTTGCTGCCTCGCCTTTGTTTCTTTGCTTCTAGAAACATAAAAGAAGGTGAAGAGCTCACATTTAGCTATGGGGAAATAAGGGTCAGGTCCAAGGGCTTGCAATGTTTTTGTGGCAGCTCTTGTTGTTTTGGTACTTTGCCTTCAGAACACACTTAAATCCGAGGAAGTGATAACAAAAATCTGTTTTGCAAGAAAAGGCCCGTGGTTCATTTTTACCGAATCATTCCTCCAACATAATGTATTCTCTTATTTTGACTATTGTGTTATAATAGTAAACTAGTTTTGCATCTGTGTTCTCCTACATGTTATCCTGTCCAGTTTATAGAATTTTCACTTTGCCTCTTGACCAAAGTAGTTGCTAGGCTTGCAGATGCATCAGCCATTAATGAGCAGAAAAATACTCAGCAAGAATACAAGGATTCTTTTAGATAATCTAATTTCAAATCCCACATTGCAAATAAATATGGTATATTATCTTGCAGATGCATATCCGCTTCAGAACCAGAAGTAGCTCTTTGCATTTTCCTTATAATACATTGGTTGATGATGCATGGAGGGGGAAAGATTCAGGTTCCTGTGATCACTGAGTCAGTGAATATGCTGTATGGGTTTGCAAATATATTTGCCAGGCCATTACTAGGAAAACTCTTCTCGTTGACAACAACTTCTGTCAGGCATGATCATAGATATATTGCTTTCTTTCATGAAGGATCTTAATAATGACAATTAAAAAAAAAAAAACAATTTCTTTCTTTATATAGTAAAGAATTAAAATCATACAGCAGGAGCTGTGTTTCCTCTCATGCTGCATATGATATCCATGTACGTCTGGTCCTTTAAGCTTCACCTATCATCCCACACGCCACGGGCAGCACAAATCTTGTGGCTTCCCTCGAAGACAACCTTCTTCAAGCTAAACACACAAACATTATTTACCATTTTAATATCATTTCATTACAAAGCTCTCTCTCTTAACATCCCTATCAAATTGATGATTTATATCCTAATTAATTATTACACCTAATAACCATCTAATATGAATCCCTATAACTTGTTCTTATTCTCCATTTGCACCTGCTTCTCACACCACCAACCATACCCTTCTCATTCCCTTTACCAACCATAACGTCTTTTATTATTATTATTTTTATCTAATATGTGTATTTCTGAATATAATTAAAATTGTATTTTTAAAAAATTAAAAATTTTTATTAAAAATTATTTTTTTTATATTTTTGGATCGTTTTAATCTGCTAATATCAAAAATAATTTTTAAAAATATAAAAATATTGCTTTGATACATTTTCAAGTGAAAAATACTTTGAAAAACAATCATTACTAAACTTTTAAATACTCATACATAAATGTGTATTGTACGAGTATTAACAAGAACAATTATTACATGTACATATTCATGTGAATCAAAAAAATGACATGAAATTACTAGAAAAATGCAATTGAATAATGTACAAATACATAAATGTGTATTACGTAATGTAGACGATGACATAAGAAACGAAAAATATATGAAAAAGGAAAGAAAAGAAACAAAGAAGGTTCCCACATTCACCTTGCTAGCCCCATCACGAGACTAACGCGTCCCCCATCCATTTTGTTTCCACATATAAACACCAAACCCACCACCTTTCTCTTTTGCTATCTCTGATCACTCTCTTTTTTCTACCCTAAATCTCTAATGACTGAGCCACTCGGCGATGCTATGTCCGAAACTCGAAGAAAGGGAATCGGTAAGCGTGCCGCTACCATGTCAGATCATGAGTCCCAAGCGGTGTCCGAACTGGCACCGACCCCGGCATCTCCTTGTGGCGCATGCAAATTTCTGAGGAGGAAATGCATTAGCGGGTGCATATTTGCACCTCACTTTGGTTCCGACCAAGGAGCAGCTCGGTTCGCCGCAGTTCACAAGGTTTTTGGTGCTAGCAATGTGTCCAAGCTCTTGCTGCATATTCCTCTGAACCGAAGGCATGAGGCGATCGTCACGATATCTTATGAGGCTCAAGCAAGGCTATCCGACCCGGTTTATGGTTGTGTCTCGACCATTCTCGCTTTGCAACAGCAGGTTTTACAATAATTTCAAAGTTCTAGTTCCTATATATATGCATGTATATACTTCTGATTTAGATTTACTTACATGGACAATATTTATCTCTAAATATAATTACATTAATAAATAAATCAGTGAAGAACACGTGATTATGCTAGTGTAGCATGATAATTCATTGTATACGTTTTGAAGAAACAGAAGCTAGCGGAGCGTTAGAGAGATATGCTATCAATATTTTGACTTGACTTTTGTAGCTATTATTTATAATAATCATCATCCAATTGCCTTTATTAAAAAAATAAAAATAAAAACTATGCTACTCCCAAACAACTTCTCTTTTATTTATTTCTTTTTTTCTGCCCAGTTGAACAGAGAGGATCGAATTTCATTTCTCTTGAGTGCTCTTCACCTATCTGGTTCTCCCATGTCCTCCCTTTTGCAGGTGGCATCATTGCAAGCTGAGCTTTCAGTGGTCCAAACTCAACTGATAAACAGTCGGTTTGCCATGGCAAATGCCCTTCAGCAGCAGCACCATGTTGCAATGCTACAACCAGCCTACTCAAACAATTCCTCAGCTTCCACTAACTTCATCAACATGAGCAGTTTCACCTCCAACTTCGACCTTGTCACTGACACTGCACCATCTTCTCATAGCATGGAGCCTCTCCATATCTCACAGCCCTCCCACGACGAGGAAGAAGATGAAGAGGAGAGTCAGCTTCCGGGAGTAATTTTCGCCAACGAAGTACTTCATCGGAGATGAATTAATTCTTAGAGTTTCTTCGTGAAAATTTAACCTTCACAAAATAACCTTCAATATATAGTGCCATGAGTTCCAAATTATGCAAACATAAGCTCAATACATATGTAGTAAACTTCATTAGTATTTCAAATACCTCATCTTTACTCATGTCCAATATGCTTTAGTTTTGTCGGTTGACAATTAAGCGTGACGATCATTTTTTTTCTTTTTTTCTTTTTTAATATTTTTTTATTAACGTGGTTGTCCGGGTTAGTTTACGCGCACCTCAACTAATTCTACGGACTATGAAGTTAACGACCATATAACTCTTTAATAACCCTGAGAGAACTCGAACTCGTAACCATTAGAAAATAAACTCAAGACCTGAGCAGTTGAGCTATCCCTTAGAATTGTTTCTCTCTTAATCTTGAATTCAGCATCAATTGTTTCAAAATTCCATAACAATCCTTTCAATTTATTTTTCCTTCATTTTTTTTCCAAGTTCTTTTAATTGTTATTTTTTATATTTTGAATAGTTATAAAATTATAAATATTTTTTAATTTCACCTCTTTTATTTTTTTAATCTTTCAAATTTGTTCCCTATACTTTCGATCACTATTTTTTTTATTCTTAATAAGCTATAAAATTATAATTTTTTTCAATTTCATCCCCTTTCATTTCTTAATCTTTAAAATTTAGTCCTCTTTTTTTTATTGCTACTTATTTTTTTGGGATCATTTTTTAGATTTTGTTCTACAATTTTATCCTTTATAGTTTTTTTTTTATCAAATCTAATCTCTATTGTTTTTATTGCTATCATTTTTTTTAAGGAAGTTTTTAAAATTGATTTTTTTTTCACAATTTCATCCTTCAAAATTAAATTAGTAGGAAATTAAGTTTCTTGATGAAACCCGGGACACTGATTTCATGAGTTGTAAGTTTTAGAGATTATATCAGGTTTAAAAGGTTTGCACGGGTTGACTTGTATTTTTTTTTTAAAGATAAAGTTTATTTTATTTTTTATCTTTTTTTTAGTTTTGCTTTATTATTTTTTACGGTGTCTTCTATAGGATTGGTTTTGAGTTCATGACTAGAGTCACTGGTTTAAAGGTTAATGTGGGTTGACTTTTTTTTTCTTTAAATTAATTTATCTCAATTTCATTCTTAAATAGTTAATTTATTTGCAATTGGTCTTCCTACTTTTTTTTCTTTTCTTTCTATTGGGTTATCCTGATCTTGTGCCCTTGTTAACCGGGTTTATGAGTTAACTCAGGTTGACTCAAATTTATTTTTTTAGTTGTGAAATTAGTCTAGAGTTCATGACCAGAGTCATCGGTTCAAAGGTTAATGCAAATTGATTTTTTTTAATTCTTTTTTTAAAATTGATTTGTTTTAATTTTATTTTTCAATATTTAATTTATTGGAAATTAGTCTTCATGTTTTTTTCTTTTTTTATTGGGTTATCTCGATCTTGTGCCTCTAGTCACGAGGTTTGCGAGTTAACCCAGGTTGACTCATATTTTTTTATTTTTTTTTATTTTGGTCTTTTAAAATTGAGTTATTCGATAATTGAACTTTATTGATTTATTATCATGAAAATGAGCAAATATTTTCTTTTTCTTTCTTTTACATAACTTGTTTCACCTTTCCATCCTTAAGAACCAATATCTTGTTAGTTTATTAGTTGTTCCTGTCATCATGCAAGAACTATTTCATTTTAATAATATTTTTAGTTATTTAATAAAATTTCAGCAGCACTATCCAAAAACTATAGTATTTTAATTTCTATAGTATAATCATAACAACATCCAATCAATATATTACTCAATATTGAACAATCTTCCATAGTGGCCTTAAGCTCATTACTCATCAATACACATACATTATCTTATTCTTTCCATAAAATAGCATACTACACAAGCCATATAGGATTTCAAATACAACATAACTAAATGGTAGAAGAAAATCAAAAGTTGATTTACCAACCATACTACTTAGGAGTTAAAATTACTTAATTATCAACATTACAAATATTTACCTGCTAAAAAGTGCTTTATTACCTATTACATCTTTATAAAGTAATGAAGAAAAGAAGATCGGATCACAACTGAGAAGGCTTATGCAAATAACTTGTGGAGCACAATAATTTCATGGAATAAGTATTATACAATTTATGATATTTAACACATAGAGAAAGCTTGATTACTACATATCATCAATATTTTTCTAATACATGGTATAACCATTTGAAGTTCATCATGTCACTAGGTTTGTGGTTACTTTGAATCCTTACCATTATGGTTGGATTTGTTCCTTATTCATCTTCCCCAAGGATATTATCTTTAATTATTACAAGTTTTTCTACAATGTAGGCATTATTTTCAATCAATATAATTGTTTTCCGCTCGAGGGCATTAAAATCACTCATTACCCTTAAAGTCATTATAATCAATCTTAATTAATTACCCCCTAGCGTTAAAGACATTATAATCCATCATTACAATAATCCTAAGATCCGCATAAAGATAATTTATCCAAATCATTATATTATCCCGCTTTGAAGGCAATATTATTTTTGGGATTCTATTATCTCACTCTAAAGGCAATTTTTATTCTTGGAATTCCATTATTCGGCCCCGAAGGTAATATTATTCCTTTAATATTGACTTTTTTTTTTACTTTGATAACTAGCAATTTTATAAATGAACTAGCATTATTTTATTATTGAGAAAAACAATGAATTTCAAGAGGTAAATGAGAGCCCTTACCAGGAACTCTTGCAATGCGAGTTCTTAGAAAGACAGACTCCACTCTAGATGAACCTTCTACAAACCAAAGCATCAACAAGTCAACAATCATCTTTCCATCTAAGATTTTCCATGTATTAAGCATTCATCTAAATGTTTCTTCATAATTGTCATTAACATTTCATTTCCATGTTCTAATTTACCTATAAGCATATGTCCACACCATTTCCTCTTTCAATACTATCAAAAACATTAACACTAATTTAACTTAGTTTAGCAAGTTTTCATCATTCTAATTTAGCCACAATAACACAATTCTTAATAATTTGTATAACACCACAACCCAAACCAATCCTTTTCTTACTAACACCATCAAAGCAATAATATCAACACAAGTTAACTAAATTTTCAACCTCGCAATTCTCTAACCTATGGCCAACACTTGAGAATTCAAAGAAACTCACATTCTATTTTAAATTTTCTTCCATTCTCATCCTTAACTACATCATTTAAACTAAAATCAATCCATCAATACACAATTTTTCACTTCTTATACTATTTCTAAATAAACCCTAACTTGTACATAAGAAATGAAGATTTTCATCCACAACTCCAAGAATCACTCCTTTCTCTTTCCAAATCACTCTTTCTCACTCTAACCACAACTTCCATCTTTTTTACCTCTCTCTTTCTAGAACTCACATAGTTGATTAATCCCTTGCTAAACTTTTCCTAAACTACTCCAAGTCTCATTAATTTGAAAGAAACCAGGAAAGATAAGAGAAAATAAAGAAAACCCCCCTCATTTTCCTTAAAAACCATTAGCCACAAAAGAGAGGGAGAGGGATCGTTTTCATCATATTTACAAAATGCCCCTCTTATTATTTATGTGTTAATTTAGTTAAATCTTCAATCGTTTGCTGGTATTTTTGTTTTTGCTTTTTTTATTATTATTTATCCGTGATTTCTTGCTATATAAACAGAAAGTTCCCGTATTTTAAATTAATTTTGATCTAAATTCCTTATTCCTTGATTTAAAATTATGTCATTAAATTTGTAGGTTTAAATTCTTGGGTTGGGGTTTAGAGGAGCTGCCCTAACGGATAGAATGATACAAAAGAAGGCCATATTCAATGTTTGGTGGTTGTTGCCCGTGCCGCCCAAGTGTAACTGTCCTTTCCACATGAACACATGCGCTAGCCACTTTTTATCCTTTCATTCAATTCAATCTTTTAATACCTATTCCAGTTTTATATTCAGTCTTTAAAGCTTTTGATGTTTTAAATCAATAAAATAAAATTTTATTTTGTAAAATCAAGTATCAAACAAGTATCTGATTTCTTCCTTGACACTACAATCCCTCATATGAAACCAGTGAAAGCAAATCTTCAGGTCCAATTATAAATCAATTTAATTTTAAAATATAAAATCTAAGAGGAAAGAAACTTGAGTTAGAGAAAAAAAAAAAAAAACTTGTACACTGTTTTTGTGATGGGTCTTCAATGATATATGAAAATAGGGAGACCTCGATTAATTAATGTTGTGCGCATGTCATGAAGAAAAATAAATAGTGTAGACGTGTACAGTATTTGTGTCTTACACGTGTACAGTATTGTAGAGGCTCTCATCGAATCTTTTCTACTGCTGCAAAATAGAACTACAGATCCTCATGGCTCACATATAATTATGTTTTTATGCATCCACTTGCTCTTGATATTTATTTATTTTTGGAACCATGCAAAAGATGCCTCCCCCATTATTCACAGGAGAAGATTCTCCATGTATTATAATATTCAGATATAACAATTTAATAGAATAAAATAAATATTGATTTGATTTGAATATTTTTTAACCCGAGTATAATATATAGAATATAAATATTATTAAATCTGACTTGAAATCTTAACCTAAAATATATATTTGTAGAATATTTAGGTTTTTTTTAATATAATATGACATATGCAAACCTTAATATTAACATAAAACACACACATATAAAATATATATATATATATATCAACTATTTATTATTTATTTATTAATAAATAATAGTAAATAATAAATACTCAAAAAATATGATGGATAATTTATAGAATATAAATATCAAAAAAATTATCATACAATACCCATTGCGTTTCTAATCGGAGTATACATAATCATCCATCATCCACGTTAAGATAAAAATTAATTTGCATTTTATTTGTAAGGATATGAACCGATTTCTTTTTTTATTATTATTCTTTTGCATTTTAATTAGAAATTTTGAATAATTACAAGTTCAGTAAAAATTAAAAATATAATTAAAAGTAGGTTATAAGATAAGAAAAAAAGAAAAGATATAATTAAAAGTATGTTATAAGATAAAAATCAATATGCTTATGTATTTTTGGTGGCTCTAAAATTATAGAACTAGATTTATCAAGTGCACGTTATTTATTTAATAAAAATATAGGATATCCACTTTATATTATATTTTTATTATTTACTTATTATTTATAAGAATTATTATCAATCTTATTATTCTTCTATTGTCATAATGGATTTTAATAATTTTCCGTAATTATTTTTAAAATTACAATTTAAAGTCTTCATATCTTCTTTTATTTCATTGTAAAACCTTAAATTTGATAGACAGGCAATGCTAGCTTTAGTTTATCAATTTTGAAAAAAAGAAGTGTAATTTAGGAAAAATAAAAGGTAAAATAAAATAATAAAAAAAAGCTCAAGGACGTAAGTGAAAAACAATCTTAAAGTTATGTGTGAAGAATGACAACACAGAAATCTTGGACGAGCTTTAAGACCTTGTTTCGCGAAGCACGCAAGTAAAGAACTCAGAACGCCAGCCCCACAAAAAAGAAAAGAAAAGAAAAGAAAAGAAAAGGCAAACCCTCCTCCTCCTCCTCCTCCTCCTCCTCGCTCTCATGGATCTTTGATAGATTTTCTCACATCATCTTCATCATAAGATCTCTCTCTCTGTCTGTCTTTTTTTTCTCTATCTAGAAAGGAAAACAAGAAACAAGAACAAGAAACAGAAAGAGAAAGATGTCAACCCCAGCAAGGAAGAGGTTGATGAGGGATTTCAAGAGGCTTCAGCAGGATCCACCTGCTGGTATCAGTGGAGCCCCTCAAGACAACAACATCATGCTTTGGAACGCTGTTATTTTTGGGTACCCTTTTCTTTCTTTCTTTCTTTCTTTCTTCTTTTCCCTTGTTTGATTTCTAATTTTTGTTTTTTTTTTGTTTTTTTGTAGACCTGATGATACTCCTTGGGATGGAGGTGGGTAATTCTGATTCCTGCTTCTTCTTCAGTTTTCTTATCACTCTTTATAACTTTATTTTTTGTTTTTTGTGTTATTGAATGATGGATTATGGTGATTGTTAATTAATTGAATTTTTTTTTAACTGGGTAGCTTTAATTCCTGCAATTTTAAGAGTGTCAATCATAATTTAAATGGTATACACTGAAAAGGCACAATCACCCTTAAGATCATGACTACTACTCCAAATCTCAAAAAATCTTGATCTGGATTACCGGAAACTGATAGCTTTTGGAAATTAAGTAAATATTCTTGGCTGTATAGTTGGGCGATTGGAAATTAGGGGAAG
Organism: Populus deltoides; assembly: GCA_015852605.2. Lineage (NCBI taxonomy): Eukaryota > Viridiplantae > Streptophyta > Magnoliopsida > Malpighiales > Salicaceae > Populus > Populus deltoides. The sequence goes on along the minus strand of CM027582.2, from coordinate 5,498,043 downwards.
TCAGTCTGAAAGCTACTACTCATCCCTCTTGATTCATGAGTTTTAGACGTGTATGTCAATATGGATTTTTTTATGTTTTTGTATGATTAAGCAGATGTGAATAGGTTGTGATTGGATTCTTTTCTTTTTTTCATTAAAGGGTGATGTGGGCATTGTTGGCCCTTGGATACATATGTGTGAACTTGGGTGCTTAATATTATTTGCAATTTAAGTGTTTGTTAAAAGCTTGTGGTGTTGTGTCTAAAGCTTATTTGAGGTGAATACCGTTTTCAATATGGCATTTTTTTATGGTGTCTTAACTCTTTCTCAATCTTCTTCAGGGACGTTTAAGTTGACTCTTCAATTCACAGAGGATTATCCAAATAAACCTCCAACAGTCCGCTTTGTCTCTCGAATGTTTCATCCAAATAGTATGTTGATTTCTTTCTTGTATTTTTACTTGCATTCAGTAAATCAGTGAACTGGTTCCTTGTATAGTTTCTTTCTTACAAGTATTTTTCTTTTATTTTTTTGGGATTAACTACCATGCGATTTTTCTTTGTAAAGATTGTCTTCTTATTTTGGAGGATTGGCAATTGTTTGACTTTGTTTCTATTGGTATCACCAGTTTATGCCGATGGAAGTATATGCTTAGACATTTTACAAAATCAGTGGAGTCCCATATATGATGTTGCTGCTATACTAACTTCCATCCAGGTTTGACTCTGTACAGCTTGTTTCTTTTTTATATTGGTAATAAAGAATTGTTATTTTTGCTCATTAGTAGCTTTGCACGATGTGTTTAACTATCTCTATTCACGCGATCAACTTTTGCAATTGAGAACCCATAGGCAACATTCTGTTGAGAAATTTTAGATAATTTCTAGATAGTAAGTCTCAGGGGTTGAATTACAATCCATAAGTCTTAATCGCAGCTACTTAAAAAAAAACATCAAAGGATGGGGTGTTGAGGTTATCCCTCCAAGAATTTTCATAAATGGAACAATCAGCAGATAATGGCCGATACTTTGCTATCATAGATTCCCTTCATGTTGTTCAAAGTTTCCTTTCTGTTTCATTGATATGTGCTGAAAGTGTGTTATGAATCATGGAGTCAACTTTCATGGTTGTCTCATAGTGCAGACATATATTCCCAGATCTGTTCGCTTTGAATGTAATTAAGAAGCTAACATTAATAGTGGAAAACTTTGACCAGTAAATGCTTACATCACCTGGCTTCCTGGCTTATATGCAAGCTGATTGCACTATAATACACCTACAATTTGCATGGTTCTAACTTGGAATTTGCCATGGTCTGGGCTATTACATATTCGATACAGAGTCCAAGTAGACTGATGACATGAATTGTTGGCTTTAACAATTTTTAAAAGTCGAAATGACAACTAAACAGCACAATACTAGTTCTGTCAGCGGTGATGGATTTGAGTACTTGGGCTTGGGCTTGGGCTTGGGCTTGGAAAATGAAGTTTTTAGGATTTACCATGCTAGAAGGGGTGTGTTGGTGCTCTGACATGGTTTCATAATAGTTTTGGTCAAAAAATATTGAAGGCCTCAAAAATATAGCTTTCGTAATAGTTTTAAATTGATGTTCTTTCACATCTTATTATTTGCTGTTCTTTGGATTGTTCTTTACCATGCACAGGTTTATAAACTTAAGCATATATATTTTTCAGTTGATTAATTCAAATAATCTCACTCCAAACCTTTTCTTTTTGCTCTTGAGAAGCCTTGCCAATTTTTTGTGTTCTTTTACAAAAGTTGTTAGCATCCTGAAATGATAATCATTTGATTATTTTATTTTCAAAAGAAGATTGGCTTGTTTGATTCATTGTATGAACCTTGATCATCCCTTTATGACACTGTTTGAGGAGGATGGTCACTGATTTTCAGTTCTAGGGTGGCAAACTTGTTTTGAATTGACAGTAAAAATTAAGCATTTGTTCAAGTCCTTAAATAACCTCATGTTTTTACATGTATAATAAGCCTCTATTTTTTAATTTCTCTGTTCACTATGGATTACTGAATGGAATTGTTCAGTGCAATGATAAGTATCTGGTGTCTGCAATCAAGAGGTTGCTGATTCGGAACTGATGAGCACCAGTTAATGGAGAAAAAAAATGTTGATTGCTATTTGCGAATCTATTTCATCAGGACAAAAGATAATCAATGGCCTTCATTTGTAATTTTATCTGTTTGATGTAATTTGATTTCTTGTATGGGCTTTCCCACATTTGTTAATATGGTATCTGTTGTGATTGTATGCAAATTGTCATTGATATTGTTGTTTCTTCAGATTGTTTTCGAAAGTTTCTCAAGTGATTTTGTAAAGACTAACAAAAGATTATTCTGTTTTTTTTGCCAGTCCCTGCTCTGTGATCCAAACCCAAATTCCCCAGCAAACTCTGAAGCTGCTCGCATGTTCAGTGAGAATAAGCGGGAATACAATCGCAGAGTTCGTGAAATTGTGGAGCAGAGCTGGACTGCTGACTGAGGTTCATATCAGAAAGCAATAAGAGTGGTGTGGTGGACCTGAAGTGCTTTTCTCTGAACTTCTAGGTAGTGCTGTACTCTGTAATATTGCATTGATGATGTGCATTGTTCTTAGAGGATTCTCTTTGGATGATTTATTTGTGTCTGTTAGACAACTTGACTGGAAGTTGTTGATTTTCTGAATGTTTTTATTTTTTCTGAATCTTCTTTGATTATCTATCGTGCAAGGGTCCGTTAGCTCTCTTTGTATCATGTTCATAGGAAGTGCTGTCTGTAGTTGTCAAATATTTGCATTTTGAGTTGAACCTCGCACCTAGAGATGGTTTTAAGGAAGCTCTCCTTTGCAATTTTTGGATACAAAATTCAAATGTTACGAATGGCTGTTAGGAACTTGATCTTTTGGGAGTTCGCTTGCAAGTTTGTCAGATGGATGCCATGCATATTTATCGAGTTCTATTTGATGCTCGGATATTTGCAAGGATATCTGTTGGTTTGATGCTTGTGCACTTCCATTTAAAATCTACCAAAATGTTTGTGCTTGTGGGCCTTTCGCTTTTCACAGTCAATGGCTGATGAGAAATCAATCCCTGCATTCAACTGAAAACCAGGTGAAGTGTCTATTTGGGAATGCAGTACAACCCGCGCCTTCCCAATCATTGGGTCCAGCTTTTGTTTGTAAGCCAAATCAAAGAATTTGTTTTATCAGAAAAGATTTTTATAGATGCTCTAATTCTCTTAGAATTAACATGTTTTGATCATGTTATGAAACTAAATTCCACCCATGCCCCCCCCCCCCCCTTTTTTGACCCGCTCATGTTCCACGTTTTAAAGAATAAAAAAACACAGTGGAGTGGCTCATTCACTAATATGCTTGTAAAGTCAAGCCTAATAATTTTTTATTCCAAGGGACATACTCTCCACGCGGCCACAGTTAATTTATTTCCCTTTTAAGAATAGTCAAGTAATTTTATTATACAAAAATTATAAAAAGATTAAAATAACCTTGTTTGTGTGATTTTTTACCATCAAATTACTATTATAATTCATAGTAATTAAAGGCATGACTACAATAGTTTTACCACGTGACTTAGGCTCTGTTAATTCATTTCCCTTATGACCGAGGAGGTTTTGTTGGAGTAAACAGCGAAACTAACATGATAACTAGTTTGAATCTTTTTCAGGAACGCTAAGACGCATATTTTCATAGTGATATTATAGTAATTATTCTATTCATTTGTTCTCGACTTGAATCACGAGTTGCCATGGCTTGAGGGTGGTCCGAAGAGTCTCGATGCCTTCGGAGATGGGGAAGTCGGAACATTCCTTTCTAGTTGATGCCACTTCTTTTGACCTCGATATATGCACAGCTGGTGCTGTGATATTTTCCAGTACTGTGCTGGAAAAAGAGGGTGGCAATTGGCCATGATCATGTGTGTATGTGTGTATTGCACAAGGGAAATTGTAAATTTTCTTTTTGATTGAATGAAGGGCTTATTCCCCGAGGGAGGGAAGCAGCAATCTAAAGTGACTGTCAAGAAAACTTTGATAGAGGGGAGAAAAACCCTTCAATGATGCCTGCTGAAACAGCCGGGATGTATCGTTTGCCGGGTATCAATTCTCTTACAGATCGTTTTCTGCATTACAATGTTAGTTGTTGTGATCATGTAACTTGGATGGCAAGGGATACGAGGATTCAAATTTTTGCGCGACAAAAATAAATAAAAAAACTAATGATTAACGAGGTTCTGTTGTTTCAACTGCGGAAACAACAGGGGAGGAAAAGAGCTAGCCTTTGAAGATGCATCATATACAGACCAAAATTTCATTACCACATTCGCGTATCGAAGGACAAGGCCATACCATAAAGTGAAATAGTAACTAAGATCTCATTATGGGAGAAATTGTAAGAACCTAAATGTTACTGCTAATGAATGGTAATATGTAATTGCGGTTGGTGGGTAGCTGCAACTGGAGACCCTTCACTGCTCTGGGAGTCTCCCCGCCAGGGATCCTGAACTTGAGCAGCGAACTGCAAGTTCCACAGAATATCCTCGATTGAAGGTCTGTCTGCAGGGTTCTTGAGCAGACACCTGACGCAGATCTCCATCATTGTTTTTAGTGATTGATATGAACATACCCTTCTCACTGCTGGATCAACCATGCTCCTTCGAGCAGCATCATCACGTGTAATGCTTGCTTGCAGCTGCATAATTTTCAAGCAGAAATATTGAACTGAAAGAAAATCTACCAATAGAAAAGGACAGGAAGAGATGCTTTGGATCTCATTGTCAGGAATTTGGAACTAGGACGAGTTCATTGACGCTTTTAATGATGAGGAAAAAAAGCGTTGGACAAGGTTTCTCTGCAGACTAAATATAAAAACCAAAGAAAAATATCAGTCACCTGATCTTGTAGAACATCTACATCATTCCCAGAGGTCAATGATCTCCCCAAAAGGATTTCGAGCAATATTAATCCGAAGTCATAAACATCAACCTTCTCGTCTTGATTTATCCTGTTCAAGATCAACATTCAACGAAAAAGTTCTCATGAGACTGATAGCTCTGAAGTGTTTAGCTTTCTGATACATTCCAGTTCACCAGATTAACGAAATTATAGATGCATTAATCCATGATAGTGCCTTTGTGTTTTATCTCTGTTGAACCACCATAGTATGCCAGCAAATACTATGCTCAAACTATTTTAACAGTTTGAACCGACCTAACACAAAATATACCAGCAGTGAGAACTAACCTTGCACTAAGGCTAAGATCTTTGGATGCACCAGAAGATGCTCCATGGCCAACCTGAAACAATGAATTTGTTATGTACCAGTTCCCAAGTATTGCTCAATGGAAAAGAGTATACAGCCTTCAGGAAGGAGAAAAGAAAATACCATTCCCCTGTTTTCTGCTAATAAGGGCAGGTTATAACTGCTAATTTTTGCAACAAGATTCTGATCCAATAAAACATCTGTTATTTTCAGATTATTTGAATATACACCAGGCACAATCCCTGTATGCAAAAATTGGATTCCCTTTGCTACACCTATTGCAGCAGCTATACGGTGTGTCCAATGAATTTTTTGCCCGGCATGTCCTCCTGCAAAAAAAAAAAAAAAATGTTGTCGTGAAATCCAACAGAGACAGTAGTATAAACCTAACAAAAATTCAAGATGGACGACACAAAATAACACCCTGTTGGCACTATGCTGTGACATTTTTGGGTTTCTCAGACTAAAAGATTTTGAGCAAACGGTTAACTCATATTGGAAGTCACAGCACTACCAGCATGTTCTCCATCCTAGAAAGTAAATGAGAAATTTATGGATTACCAGAGATCCAGCTTCTTAGCGTGCCATTTGGTACATATTCGAAAACCAGAAATATTCTGCTGACACTTGAATCATCCAAGTAGTACTCAAAGCCGTGTCCAAGAGCACTGACCAAATGTCGATGTCTGAGTTTTGAAATGAGCTCTATATGGTGCATAAAGTTATGGGTACCATGACTTCGTTTCATTTTCAAGCATCTGATGACGACAAAGGAACCATCCTTAAGCCGGCCCCTGTATATCTGAAAGCATAAACAAATAGTCTGGAATATCAGGAGATCGAATTCCCGGTTAACAGCACTGATACTAGGGAGGGGATTTTCTAACGTGCAATTTAATGAAAAGTTCCTACTATGAAACTAATCACAAGAGCAAGAGAAAAAAACAACTTGTTATAGAAAAAGCAGACTATCTTCCCAAACAATCAAGGGATTCATTTTCAGCAACCATTTGTGAATCGTGTGCTGAGTTGATCAAGGAAATTTCCTTTGGCATGCACTTGAAAAAACTTTGCTAACCTCGAATTCTGAGAGCATTTGAGAAAGCTCATTTTTGTAGGAAATTATGAGAGTATCACAGAATAATTCAATCTGAATGAAATGCAAAGTATTTGTTACGACAGATTTGCATTACCTGCCCTTGAGAACCTTCACCCATGAAAGCAGATGTGTCAAAATTGTTTGTGGCCTCCTCTAGCTCTTCTAGTGAGAAGGTACGATATGCTGGAAGGCCAAGTGCTCCTAGCTTCATTGTTTGAGAAATATACCCTTCATTTTTTGCCAAAAAGAAAAAATTAAAAAAGAACTTTAAGGTTTTCTGCTCTTCTTGGTAGTAATATTATGTGTAATCTTTCTATGCTTTATAGCATGCTAGAGCCTGACCAACTTGTATTTTTCAAGTGAACACTTCTGGATGGGCTGTCTGAAAATCTGTCATCAAACTGTAAGTAAAGCCCTCTCTTAAGCAAATCAATTTTGACCAATAAACAAAAATCATCAAACAATTGAGGTGAGGATTAAGGCATTCTTTTTATGATAATAAGAAGATTCTCATCACCTGAATTTCATAAATTTGACAAGGGATTCACTTGATTGTGCTTATTTCGGGATAGAATAGGGATGTCCTAAATGCAGACTTGCTGAGCAGTCATCGTTCCATTTCAGTTAGACTTTACAATTCCCTATTACTGCAGAGCTCTTAGATTCTGCTACTATGCATGCACGATGCACAAAACCATGAAAATGTATGGCCACATACAATAGACACAGCAAAAAGCACAAGCAGAGACAAAAACTTACTTGCATCCGAGAGCAACTTTGTAGGGTACCCTGTTGATGCATTCTCTGCAATTAATCTAATTGTTGATTTCCGGATTGTCTTCCCGGATTTCACCTTTCTCACGGCCAAGAAAATCAAACCAACAAGGGCAATTCCTCCAACAATCCCTCCTATTACACTGATTGCAATAATTGCTTTAGAAGGTTTCCTTTTCTTTTGCTGAGGCAAAATCCCAACAGCTAATGCTTCATTACGACAAATGGAAATAGGACGTTGGTCTTGATCACCAGTTGCTAGACAGTTCCCAGCATACAAGGCCTTTTTCTTGGAGTCTTGCAGAAGACAATTCGGCATGTGTCCGGTCATAAGATTCGAGGACAAATCCACAAACTCAAGGTCAGCACTGCAAGACTGGTTTTCGAAAAGCATTCCCGTAAACTTGTTATCTGCAATGTTCAAGTAAGTTACTGATGGCAATGACAATAATGATTGTGGAAATGGTCCCACAAATGTATTATTTGAGAGATCTAGCCTTTGAAGTTGATAATAGGAGGTCACTTCAGCCGGGAGGCCATCCCTGAACTTGTTCCTGCTCAACACAAGAGAAACCAACTTGTTTCCAAGCTGAGGAAACTGGGGTCCGAAAGCATTATCTTCCAAGTCAAGCACTTGAAGGTTTGTCAAACTGCTAAGGTCAGGAACTTCTCCTTTGAAGTAGTTGTGTGCAAGTGCTAGAACTCTAAGATTTTCCAAATTACTCAATGAATCTGGCAATGAACCATTGAGCATATTCTTCCTGAGACTCAAGACAGACAAAACTTGAAGTGAACCGATCCAATTTGGCACCTCACCAGCAAACATGTTATCATCAAGTCCCAGTGATTGGAGGCCAGATAATGATGAAAGCTCTTGAGGGATAGCATCATATAGGAAATTTGAGCTCATGTTAAGTATTTCCAATGAAGACAAACGCGCAATTTTACCAGGCAAGGGACCCCATAGACCTAGAGAAACCAATGTCAAGACTTTCAAACTCGGCAGACCGACAACTGTTGTGACAAATGAATCAATTGAAAAGTTTCTAGGCAAAAGAGGAGTTCCCTTGTTGCCAACAATATGCAGCTGCGTTATGCTTTTCTCATAGCATGCTACAGTTACAGATGCATTTGGCTCGCTGTTGCAGAAGTCAATGGAGCTATTCCAACTGCTTAGAGAAGATGGATAGTTCAAAAGCCGCTGAATTCTCAAAAGGGTTTCACCCTGGGAGGATTGTAATTGCTCTGAACCACTAATTAAAAGCACAAGGACAACGCAAAGTAGAATTGCGGAATATCGAAATGCCTTCGCCATTTGTTGTGTACAAAGAGTCAGCACACGAGCATAGAAGATATTGCAGAGTTCTCAAGGAATAGGAAATGAGCATCAGCTGCAAGATTGCAATAAAAAACAGCAGGTTGGTAATGAGTTGATGCTATGTACTAAAAAAGCTTAGATCTCCAACTATTGATGCAAGACCAAAATAGAACAAATGCAAACCACTATTTATAGCAGATCATGGAAATAGAAAAACTCCAATTAGCCTTTCACTGCAAACAATTTATAGATAGTTACTCTTTTTTCAGAAAACAACAACAACAAAAGTCAGAAGACTTCGCTTATTATCACAGCAATGAAGCATATAACCATGCATGCTCAAATTTCAATGGAAAAGCTTACATAACAGAGTGGATAGGCAAACCAGTTTGATCCCTTCTGAGCTCAAACTGGAAGTGAAGAAACTTCCAAATTTATCTGCAAACTTATGCTTATTCTATCCCTCTGAGAATCATCAAGAATAAAATCTAAGATGAAACAAATCCAAACCCACGAGTTTTTCTTAAGCCCTGTAGCTAGAAAGGTCAATTAAAACTGACTAATGGAGGATTATGACTTCAAATTGAAGACACACCCTCAACAAACTCCAAAGAAATTTCCAAAATCAGGACAAGATTTAATCTTCAAAAATGGCTCAAAGCCAGTTCTGACTAGGAACATTTACTTGCGTTTCACACTTGATGACACCATTGAAAACCTAACTACAGAACCTACTTCCAATCCTTAAAAGAGAGAAATTTAAGAAGCCTCAAATGTTACATCACACAGTCTCTAGAGACCACCCACTTCAACTCAAAAAGCCCAACCACCACGCACTCATAGACATGTCAATGAGGGTCCTCTAAATCCTACTGACACGCTTTTTCTCTCTACATGCTAAGACAATTTAGCGACACGGGTTCAAGAAAACTTGTAAGAACCACAACATCATTCATGCACAAGTGACCTGATAATTAATACCACAACTCTGTCTTCTTCTTCTTCTTTTTCTCCTTTTACTCTCAAGATCAATAAAAGAACACTAACAATCTTTCTTTAAGTGTATTATTTTGCAGTTATTTATTTCAAGTGCTTCTTTTGGAAGTCTAAAGAGATGGATAGCCATGAAAAAAGAGAAAGAAAAAGATTCTTGTTGCAGAAGCAGAAGAGAAACCTTCAGTCCTTCCATGCAACAATTCAGCTGTGATTTTATTTTTCCAAATATACACTTTCTGGCATAATAGACAGGAGCGGAACTAGAGAAAAAGTTTTAAGGGAAGTTAAAATTAAAATTTTTTTATTTTTTTTTAAAATCTAATTTATTAAAAGTGAAGTGATAAAAAAAAAAAACATTTCTTATAGCAGAGCTCTGTCAGCCCCACTTAATTCTGTCCCTGATACTGTAAGAGGTGACGTGCTGCGTCGTGTGCCAACAAAAAAACATTTTAATATAAAAAAGATATTAAGGTAATGTAATAATTTTTTTAAAAAAAACATGTCTTTAACTCAATTATATTTAATAAATTTGATTGATTTAAAAAATAAAAATTAAAAAAATAAAACGATAATAAAAAAATATCAGCATAAAAAAAAAAAAAACTCGATTTGAGTTTATTCAAATTAGCATGTTAAATATACAATCTAGTTGTGATATCAAGCTAACTCATCGAAAATAAATAAAATAAAATTATGAAGTTTAATTATCAAATAATTTAATATTAAAGGGCATAACTGAAAAAAAAATTAAATGAAAAAAAATGAAAAAAAGGATTTGAGTCATCACAAGTTAACTTGTTAAACCCGTAACTATGGCTACAAGATTAGGATAACCCTATGGAAAGAAGATCAGGGAAAAAAAATATAAAGACCAATTCTCAATAAATCAAATGATAAATGATAAAATTAAAAAAAATTTTAAATTAAATTTTAAAAAAGACCTAAAAAACTAAAATCAAATTGTGTTAACTTTCAAAACTCGTGACTATAATCATGAGCCTAATACTAATTTCATAGAAGACGAACCCTAAACAATAACGAAACAAAATTCCAAATCATCAAAATGCAAAGGGATGAGATTGAAAAAAATGGAATAAAAGAAATTCAAAACAAAATAAATAACAATTAAAAGAATGAACATTAAATTTGATATAAAAATAATTTAAAATCAAATTCTGAGGGATAAAAAAAACAACAATTAAAAGAATAAAGATCAAATTTAATATAAAAACTAAATGACGAGAGAGAAATTGAATAAAAAACCAATTAAAAAATATAAAAAAAAAACAAAAAACAAATTAAAAACATAAAATAAATTAAATGAAATATTTATATTTTGATAAGGGGAAGAGAAAAGAAAAAAAAATCTAATAGAGCTCAACCACAACACCATCATACATACAAGTGAAATCAATAAAAAAAGAATGGAAAAGCCCTTCCAACACCACTTTAGAATGTGACATTTGGAGGTGGGACGAAGATGTATGCGTCATTTAAAGGGTCCTGATGTGTATTTTTCATGCATCAACAATTTATTTTTTAAATAATATTTATATTAATTAAAAGACTAAGTAGCTTTATGGAAACTTGCATATTACAAATAAGCTATTATAAAAAGATAAAAAAGCTCTTTAATGTAAGCTTAATATTTTTTTTTTTTTAAGAATAATATATTTTTAAAACATAAAAGACTAAATTATCCCTTTCAAAAAATCCTGTTTTTTAGGGCAATATAACATTGAATTTACAAGGTAAAAAGACTGAATTGTATTCGATTAATCTCATAATGATTAATGGACTCTTTAAAAAAATCAATTATATCCCTACATAAAGAACATTAATTTTTTAAATAAAAAAGCAAAAGGATAATTATACTGTTACAGTGAATAGTAATTTAATTTGAGATGTGTAAATTCTCCATGCATTTTAAGGTTTTTTTTATAAATGATTCTTGGAAAAGGAATCGATCGTGTGTATCCTCATATATTTAATTACATCTAACCTATTTCTGAAAAATTACTGTATCTCTAATCCAAGTCACGTGATATATTTCCTTCAATTTTGATGGCAAAAATCTAAAAGGAAGATAGATTAAACATACAATAATTTCCTAAGAATATATAAAATATAATTAAACATATAAGAACACACTAAACACAATCTTTAAGATATAATTACATAAGTGGTTTCTCTATCAATTAATTCTTGTAAATATAAAAGTTAGGTGAGGAGGAAGAAGAAGAAGAAGACGACACAGACAGTAATGTAAGCTTTCACTGTCTGGGGTAGGTAAGCTTTGGCTTTCCACGGCCCTGTCACTCTGTATTGTGGAACCATTTCATGTTTTTATATATTTGGATCCTTTTTTCTGCGTCTAACAGTGATAACCCTTTCATTTCATTTGAATTTTATGATCTTTGTCGATTACTATCACAGCACTGGATTTTGTTTGCAGCTCACTCCAACCAGATATTCAATTTACTCTTCTTTCTGTATATATTAATGTCCTGCTGAAGGCATGGATGGTGTTCTTGTTAATTAATTTTCAGACATGATATGATTCTGGGAAAAGAAACTGCAACTTATTGTATTATCATCATCCTTGAATCAAATCTAGCTCGTTATCTTGATTTCACTGTTGGATTTCTTCCCATGGACAGCTTATCTTTTCAGAATTGCAAGTCTCTGTTGCTTGTGATGGTATGATGTTCACTTACCTTTTTCTTATAATCTGATGGTATGATGTTTTCTGGGATTCTTCCTTCGCTGAAGATGCCAGAAGGAATTTTGAACTCTTGGTTACTACCTCGAGCAAGCATCACACCATGAAATGATCAAAACATGGCGTGGGAGCGGCACTTGCAGAATGAACTTGCCCTAAAAGTTAACTCTTTTTCCTAGGAAACAAACATAAAATCTCAGAACACGGGAACTGATCTCCATTGTGATATAAGACAGATGAAGCCGGCCCCGGCTATTCCCCACATGTTGAGAAAACTCAATCTTAAAAACTAGAATTAAAGCCTAGAATATATATTTTTTTATTGGTTCTTTAATTGACTTTTATTTATTATCATGTTTTTATTTAATTTTTTTATTTATTATGAAATAAAATTGTTAAGATTTTTTTATAAATATTTAAAAAATATCTTTTTTATTCATATATTATGGTTGTTTATTTATAATTATATTATTAAATTAATTGAAGTTATTAAATATTTTAAATTAATGAACCGGGGTCCATTAGAAAACGCTATTATCACTTAAATAATTTATTTTTTAAAAAAAAAAATTAACCTCTCCGGTCTCATATCTCATCAATGACACGATTCCATTAAGCACAGCCAATTTTTAATGAAAAATCAACTTTTCTTTATTTTATTTTATTTTATTTATTGGAAGTCCCCCGTTTTAGTGCGATAAAAAGAAAAAGGATGTTTAATTGATACGACAGAACAATGACTGTACGGGTGACTCACATCAAAATTCAATTACTTGTATTAATTGTACATTTGATCCCTGTATTCTTAATCTGTACTTAAATTGGTCTCCTTACTCTCTCTTTTTTCTTAACCCATCTCCTTACCGTCTATTTTGTGCCAATGACGTGTCAGATCATATCGTTTATTGGCTAAGAAACGTTTTGTTTTTTTTTAAATCAATATTTCCATATAATTCACAGTTAGTGATTACGTGTAATATCAAAAATAATTTTTTTTAAATAAAAAAAATATTATTTTAATGTATTTTTAAATAAAATATATTTTAAAAAATAATTATTATTAAACTAAAAAAACACTATGCGAAGGACTTTCACGATGATTATTTGAATTGCTATGGTAAATCACAATAGAGTTGCAAGAACATGTCGGTGCAAATGCAAGAAAGTGGAATACACAGCCACAGGCAACTCAACAAGAAAGAAGACCCAGTTGTGGAAGTGGCCCCCAGAAACCGAGAGCCCTATCACGGCAATGGTAAGAAAAGGTGGGTGTTCCTGGTGAGGCCACAAACCAAACCATGTCCTTTCCCTTTTTCCAGTCACTTTCATAGGTGGAATTATTTCCCCATAAAAGTCAAGAGGCCCTACTCTTCATAATTGAAAAATCAAGAATATTTGAAGATGAGATAAGGCGGTGCTTTGATAACTCAAGACATGGGATAAGGATTTGCATACTGCTCATGCTTAAAGGATACAGCTACTGGGTTTTGGATCTGTAAGGATAGAATCAAGTTAATTCGTCCATGTATGTGATAGGAATCATAATGAAGGACAAGACAGGGTGCTTTTGACATGTAGAGAAATTCTGATTTTTGGTGGAGGAGGTTCTGTCCTCCTTGTAGATCGGTTGTTACGAGCATGCTTTCATTGGGTAATACGTTGCTCTCTCCTTCCATTCCATCAACATGTTTCTTTTCCTCATGGGACCTTCGATGACTTATCTTAAAACAAATTTGGAAGTAACCTACCTTACAAGAGAAGGATCATGAAATGCCAACGATGAGAAGATGGTGTTTGAAGATACGGTAACAATCGCTTTTTTAAAGTATTTTTTATTCGAAAATATATCAAAATAACATTGTTTTTACGGCAAGGTAATCGGAACCTTCTGATATCGGCAATGAATTGATAAGAATTTAGGCTCGATGTTGAGACCTCACCTCTTTTGCAAAGCTCAATCTGGACAAAGCTTATAAACAGGAAGAAGGTGCCTTCTATTCGCGTATGACAACATTTTCTTCTGGTATAAACACCTGAATAATTAATTACATGACATTTTAATGAATATTTCAGACTATAATTAAGCTTGTAAACTTATGGAGAACAACTTCTTCAATATTGTATTGTAGGAGAGGTGATGGAATCAATGGGGTTGTGACCACTTTATCGTACTCTGTCAACGGGGTTGGGAGAGGTTTAGATATTACTGCAGAAGATGCAAAGCCTGTCGATTGCTTTCATTTTCCATGTCTGCAATTGGGGTTTAAGAATAAAAATAAAATAAAACCCGTGTCATTTTCTGAAAAAGGAAAAACCCCTCCTGCCCACACAAAGGGAAGAAAACAGGATTGTCAAACCATCGAAGAACTCTATGAAGAGGAGAGGCGGACACCATGAGGTTAAAGGTCAGAGTTTAGACATGTATCTTGCTTAGCAGGCGGAGTGGCATGTGCCGCCCCTGTTTTTTATGGCCATCCAAAGCTAACCTCTTTGCCACGTTAAGACATGGCAATGAAGCTAGAGGGTTGACGGAGCACCTGTGCTGGGTGATCGGAAAAAAAAACAGAGTCACCTCTGTTCACGAGCATGTCAACCGAGGAACAAGAGGGCATCTAGCAAGTTGTAGTGTGCCACGAATGGGGCACTAAACTGATGGGCCACTCCAATGAGTTACGAACAGTTAGCTCATCAGAAGTCAATGGAGAACTGGAACTGGGCTTCGGGTTGCCAAGCAATGAGCTGTTAAAGAGGAGAGATTTATTTCTTTATCTTGTATATTCTCAGGAAAAGAAATAAATAAGAATGTGTGTGTGTGTGTGTGTGTGTGTGTGTGTGTGTTGGTCAAATAGAGGAAAGCCTTCAATGTGTGTGTGTGTGTGTGTGTGTGTGAGAGAGAGAGAATTCTTTTGGGCTTTTTGCATGCTGGAAAATTTATAAACCATTGGCAAAGCTAGCAACTGAAGCCCCTAGTTTCATAAATAACAGAGAACGAGAGAAATCATGTGAGATTTCTATATTGATATTGATAATAATAATAATAATAATAATAATAATATGTACGTTCACAGTTGGACATTTTTCACTCACTCGTATTTTTTTTATTTTTTATTTGAATAACTAATTTTTTTTTAATTTCATCATTTCATATAATTTTTGTTGTATTTGATGGGTTAATATTTTTTTTTGTTGTATATTCTTGAGAATTCAAGGTTTTAATTAAATTTCAAAATTGAATTATAGATCAATTTGATTGAGTAAGATTTAACATTATAGTATTAAAAAAAATATAAGTACCAAAATAAAAAACAAATAAAAATAAGAGGGCCTTTTTCGTTGTTGAGCAAACAAAAAAATCATTCTCATCCCAAAGTTCTTCATTTATGCATCTTTGATCTCTTTGATTTTAGACTTTAATGATTTAGGTACTAAATTTCATTTTTTTATGTTTGAGCTTCTGGATTTGAAGAGAGAAGAGAGAAAGTTTCTGATGTTTTGAAAATAAATAAAAAGCTAATTTTGGTGTCAATTCTTGGTGTCAAGAGGTTTCTAGAAGAGTTTAATTATAGTGTTTTTAAATTTTTATCTTGCTAAAAAAATAAATTGATGCTGAATTTTTTAATTTTATATAATTTTATATTTTTTAATTGAAAATTATTTATATAATTGAAAATGACTTTATTAAAATGCTTAGAATTTTTATTTAATATAAAAAAAACTCAAACCATGGTTTTTTGAGCACCTTTAATGGCTAAAATGTTTACTAGCAGATGTTAAATCCTTTACCATGCTGGTTTGGAAGTATAGTTGCGGTTGTTTTTCAAAATGTTTTTCACTTAGAAATATATTAAAATAATATTTTTTTATTTTTTAAAAATTAATTTTAATATCAGCGCATCAAAATGATGTAAAAACGCTAAAAAATATTAATTTAAAGTAAAAAAAAATAAAAAATATAAATTTTTTAAAAAACATTTTTAAAATGCAAAAATAATCAACACTTTGACTTGTGTGTTTATTTTTTAAAAAAATAAAAAATAAGGATTTGGTCCACCCTATTAAACAAATAAGGTGGATAATGTTTGGTACGCCCTATTAAACAAAAAGGAGAAAGAGCCAAGCCAATGCACACCTAACTTTATTTCTATTTGGTCAGACTTTTATATAGTCCTTTAATCTTTTTTTTATTAGCTTCTCATTCACATGCTCTAAAAAAAATAATTAAAATAATATTTGAATTTTTATTTAATTTTATCATTGTTTTTAAATAATATTAACATTTTTTTAAAATTATTATATACATGATATGCAAAAAAAAAATACAAAATTTCTCATTAATGTTCAATGAAAATAAGATTTTTTATTATTATTTTTATCTTATTAATTTATTCTTTTCTCTTAATCACTTACTAATATCGGGATATGTTTTTAATATTTTTTTTTATCAAAACTTGTTTTTAAGATCATTATAAGTTTTTTATTTACAAATTAGTGTATATAATTAAATAACAAGTTTTTATTAGAACAATTAAGGAATGCATTAATAAAGAAATAGAGACATATTTCATCATTGCATGTTATATTTCTTGATATTTTATATGTTAAGATTTTATTTTCTTTTCACATTCTTTTCAATTCAAAGTGTTCCATAATTTAATTTAATTTAATAGAGTTTAAATTCAAGGTATATAAATAAAAAGAATAACCAAATTAAAAAGCAAAATAAACAAACATGTCCTCTCTTTTTTTCGTGCAAAAAAGTTTATTTTCATCTAAATATCTATGTAGTTTTGGGTTTTACATTTAAATTCTATTTTTGATATCGAAGCCTTTTGAATTTCATATTTATTTATTTTTTTTTAAAAGGATCTTAAGAATTTTTTTATTTGATTTAATTTTGAATTTCTGTCTTTTTAAATAGTGTTATGATGTGAACGATTTTAATGAAGTTGTCAATATGTTTGATGGCTTCCAAAAACTGAGGCCCCCACTTTCTAACAATTTCTAGCGACTCGAATCTTAATCAACTAACAACGCGCCATCTGTCTTTTATATATATATATATATATATATATATATATATATATATATATATATATATATATATATACAAAGTACATTTCATCTACCTCTTATCTACTCATTTGTTTTTTTTTTTTTTTTAAATCAGACATGTAAAGACTAGATTTTTACACGTCTTAAGTTTCTTTGTATCAGTGAGATGCGGTGACCCATCCTTATAAACCAGAAATGAGTAAAAAAATTGAAAAATTAATTGAACTAAGAAAATCAGAAAAAGAATAATAAAAAAATTGAACTGTAAAAATTTTTTTTGACCGTTAAGTTTGGTTTTAGTTTTATAAACCTGAAGCCAAAAATATCGAACCGAACCGAACCCAAACCGGAAAAAACCAGAAAAAAACCGAGCCAAACTGATTTGAACCAATTTTTATCTTAAAAACTGAACCGAAACCAATCGGTTTGAACTAGTTTTGGATCGGTTTTGGTTTTTTTAATCGGTTTGGTTACTTTTTTTTATAAAAACCAAACCGAACAAAAAATAATCACCTCTTATAAACCCATATACCCAACCCTTTTTTATATTATTCTTTAGTTTTTTTTAAAATTTATATTTTGAATAAAACTAACTATAAATAAAATTATGTTCGATATGTTATTCAATTAAATATCATTCTCGAAACATTAGCAATCATGTTATTAATAATTATGTATTTTTTTAAAAATATGACCTTGAATATTTAATAAAAATATTTTTTTTTATTTTTCATTATAATTCTTTGAATATCTTAGATTGTTAAAACATGCTTTTCAACTCCTAGCAAGTCTTTTTTGGTAAAATCAAAGCAAATTTACATTAAAGGAAAATGAAACTCATTAAAGCCATGTTTGTTTTCTGAAAAGTAGTTTTCAGAAAATCAATTTTCAAACTTTCTTGTGTTTATTTGCCATTAGAAAAATTGGTCAACGGAAAATACTTTCCGGTCAATGGAAAATACTTTCCGGTCAACAAAAAATATTTTCCAGTTAAAGAAAAATTTGACTTGGTTTTCAGAAAAGTATTTTCTTTTTTGACTGTGTTTGTTTTCCGGAAAGTGGTTTTCGGGAAATCACTTTCCAAACTTTCTTGTGTTTGTTTGCCATTAGAAAAGTTGGTCAACGAAAAACACTTTCCAGTCAAAGGAAAATTTGGCTTGGTTTTCAGGAAAGTGTTTTCCTAAAAAATTTAGGCGGAAAACACTTTCCAGAAGTTATAAAAAAATTAAAAATATTATTTTTGCTGATTATATCAAATTTGATTCTCAAACTTTTTATTGCTATATATATTTTGTTTTAAATATTTATTTTTTAATTTTATCTCTTAAAATTTAATTTTTATATTAATTTTGATTTTTATTTTTATAATTACTATTTACTTTTCTTATATTTTTTGATTTTTCAAAATTTGACCTCTTTTGTTGACTTTTAATTTTTAGTATTAAATTTTTTTATCTATCTTTTTAATTTTTATTTGATCTTCATTCTTTATGATTGATTACTTATTTTATTTGAAATAATTTATGAAATATTAATTTATTTATTATTTTAATTTTTTTGATTTCATTATTTTAATAAACTTTTAAAATATTAAATTTGATCTTTTCTATTATTTTAATAATTATTTTTTATTTTTTATTATATTTTATTTGAGATAATTCTCTTTTTAAAAAAAATAATTTCCAACAAACAAACAAGATTTAATAAAAAAATAAAATTTAAAATAAAATATATATTTTTTAATTATTATTTTATATCATTGAAACTTCTATAAATATTATTTTAACCTCTTCCACTTTTTATTAAAAGATCAAGTTAAGTTACTAATAATAAAACATGTTCTAGTAAAGAACAACTACATAGATAAAAAAGAATAATTTATTTAGCAAAAAGAACTTTTCTCCGAAATTTAAATCATTGCGAAATTTATTTCAATTGTAAAACAACGCGAGTAATCAACTAAGAAGATAACCATGAAGTGAAGCTACCTTATATATACAATCTTGTATATTAATATAGGAGAACACACGCATGCACACATCCTATTCAAGATGTAATTGTGCGTGTATATTTCTCCACGATGGAGAAGAATCACTGAAAAGTTCAGCTTGCAGACACACCATTGTTGTTCAACAGATACAAACAGAAGAAAAAAATAGTTATGACTTGGGTACTGTTTCTTTCTTTCTTTTGTATCTGTTTCTGTTTCTTCAGAGTAAGGCGAGAGAGAAGGAAGTCCAGGAGAAAACACCACACCGTATGGTTTTCCATTTTTCCACGAGACAGCTAGCTGCTGCTATCATCAACCTGTGGACCTAAATACTTAATCACAAACATTTGTAAATTCTCAGGCACCGTGCTCTCCTCCAACCACGCGTAACAGTCACCCTCTTCTTCTTCCAATCCCATCTCTCCATCTGCATTAATTAGTTGACAGGTATGTTACGAGGAATTCAAATGCAAATTGAATGTTTTAGACATGTCGGCTATGCTTCTGTGCGTCTATCATGGTGTCCATGTGAGAACGTGAACATGGGACAAACTACTTAATTCCCTTCACTTTGATGGGTTCATCATTTGTAGTCAATCATGAGAGGTCACTTACTTGGGAAGGCAGTGTATGGAAAATCTTTGTAGTATGAGCAATCTCGACCATCCTCGTTAGAATACGGAGGTCCAAGCACATCGAGTACTGCACAAGGTGTAATGGCGGTGAATTGATGGATATTTCCTCCTGTTGTTGGATACAATACCGAAGTGTGGCAAGGAGCTGTAAACACACTGTCTGCTTCCAGTTTTGCCAATCGCACTGGAAAACCATTGCGTTTAGGTTAAGGGGGCTGTTCTGCTGGTTCATTAAATTATAATAGCATGAAAGAGAGAAAGAGATGCTCACCTTGGGCTGGTGAGTCAGGCTCATCTGTAGCCGGAGGATCAACCCAATCATAAGATTTTACGTGCATTGTCCCCATGAGAAGTTTGCTAAAAACCGTCATTCCTGGATGGTTATGGAGAGGGATGACAGCAGTTGCTGGAAGGAAGAAAACACACATCTGCACAACGAAACATTAACAAGAAGACTATTCAACAACTTAAACATAAATTTTACATCCTGAAAATGTTTCAAATTTTGAAAAACAAGTCTGCAGGAGCAAAACATGCTGTGATTCTTACAATTTACATGTTAGCCAGACAGTACGCTATTGAAGAAACTTGCTTGTTGAATTTGCTACTTTTAAATCTAGAAATAACGAATGTAAGAGTTTCCGACTCTACCTGAACAATCCATATGGTCATGCCAAGTACAAAATAATGTATGGGTCAACTAATCAAAATTCTCTTGAAAACTCAAATGATTAAACGTGTCAGTTTCAACATCATGTGCAATACAAATCATAGAATAGATTTTTGAAGATATCCTGCCAAAAAAATCATGTAGCCATGCAATTAACATACTAACAGGCTGGCCTGCTATGTTATACTCTCTATAAGGAACACAAACGGTTCAATGTGCGAGTTCCACTACAAAGAACCTGGAAAATGACAATGAACAAGAAGTGGCTAGTCTCACCGAGAACTTATCGCACTCGTAAACAATCGTGTAAGTGACTCTTGGAGTCCCTATAACAGCAGCTTTAGGATTGAAGAATTCCAGCTTGCAACTTAGCCCAAAGTCTTCAAGCTTCATGTTATCTGCAGCACGAGAAAAGGCAAGGAAAGGACATTCAATACAATTACTCTGTTACTTTAATGAGGTTTGAAAATTCTATTTTTGCATAATAACACTAGGATGCTATTTATATTCACCCAGGATTAAATGCTTAATATAGAAATGCCTCTCAATGGAACACATTCGCCCTAGCAGGACAAAATATATATCCATGTTGCATTAGTTTATAGCTTGGAAACATATGTCATCTAGTTACAATAAGCACAATATTTACGAATGCTAATCCATGAGCTATACTAAAAAAATGCATTTTTTTAAGGAAATAATGCATATATATATCCTGTTGATTAAAATTTGTCTTGGCCTTGCCAATAAGTCACTGTTTGCAATATACTGAGCCTCGCATGCAGAACAAGCCAACTAATCAGATCATAAGTAGTCTTCCTTTTTAACTTCAAAATGGAAAAAAAAAAGTATAGAATCAGGGACATATATAAATACACGTACAAGACCAAAAAAAGATGATATATGATAAATTCGTGCCAAAGTTTGCTTCTTTAATCATTATTAGTATAGTTTCTTGGAGCCGCCAGAAAATACTACTTTCATTTTCCTAAACCAGGATTGCAATTACTATATTTTATTTTTTATTTCAGATTTTGTATCAGTAGATTGATCATGTTGAAACTTGACAGGAAGAATGCTACTATTCAAACAGATACTGTTCCATACTTGGCATGTAAATTTCACAAAGAACGAGG
The DNA here is from genome assembly GCA_015852605.2 of Populus deltoides. Lineage (NCBI taxonomy): Eukaryota > Viridiplantae > Streptophyta > Magnoliopsida > Malpighiales > Salicaceae > Populus > Populus deltoides. Next base: position 5,476,388 of record CM027582.2, on the reverse strand, counting down.
TTCCTCACTACTGTTTAACACCAGTTACAGAGAAAACGGGACTTTTTAACCACCAAAAAAGGCAAGCATTCCTGGGAAACATGCCCTAGAACGCTAAAACTACCGCAAATAATTCAACAGCACTAGTGATGCACTTCATCTCTAGCCACGTTAATTTATGGAGCAAGTGAGCTTCACATGACTGTAAGGAGAAAGTAACTGCAATGAGGTAATGAATAATTTCTCCCAAAACTAGAAAAATCTTATTGGAAAAGCAGGCCTTGTTTAGCCTGCACTCACAAGTGCTTCAACGAGGTCCTTCAAGCACAAGCTGACGACCAATTCATGCAATAAGAACTTGATCAAACAATAGAATGAAGAAAATAGCAACCAGATAAAACAAGATTTTCTTTTGTTGGGCCTCTTGCACTAAACAACAAAGGCCAATCTCTTCTTTGATTCGATCACATCTTGGATGTTATCGAGGTTCCGTCCGGGTACCTTAGAACAACACCTATGTTCTAGAGAATCTACACTCACAGAACATTTCTCTAAACCCACCAACCATTGGCCCACAAAACACAAAATATTTAATTAGTACATTTGCAGAAATCTACAAGTTAAAGCTCTACTTTATTTGGGGCAATTCTTAATTGGAAAATTAAAGGAATACAAGAGCAAGACATTATGATCATAGCATCAGCTAAGAAAATCTGTTGACGGGGAACAAAATTAAAGCAATCAAACAAAAGTTATAGGATGCAGTATATAGATTATCTAAAAAGATACGAATCCGATCTACCATCTTAACACGGGATTAGTTACAGGTCCAAATTATATCAAATAGATAAAATACCACTCAAATCTTAATTGGTTAGAGAGTGGTATAGTCCTGCAATATAAGGAAAAAAGAAGAAGAAATCAACTAAGAAAAGGAAGTAAGATCATGACCATCAAATTCAAGAACATACCAAGCATGTGGCAGAGTCTCTTGACATCTTGATGCAAAGGAACAGTTCCAGGACCTTTAAACACTTCTTTACACGACACATACAGATCCGGCAGTGCCATTGTCGGTGCACACTTTTTAGTCTTCTTGGATCTCTTCTTCTTAGCATGCCTCTTGGCAAATCCAAGCCTGTTTACATGTGCAGTTGGTTCTCTCCTAGGCTCCACCGTAGCTTCGATTGTCATTAACAAAATACCGATCGATAAAATATTTTGTACCTATAATCTGCTCCTTTTTTATATATATCACTATTAAGATATATATATAAGATTTCTGCCTCTTTTTCGTATAAGAAGAAGTACACTAGATTCAAAGAACAGATACCAAACCCACCAAGATGAACAGCAGGAACTCAAGTTTCATTATCATGAGATGGATGGGAAATTGGTGGTGGGTGTTTTTGAAAAGAGAAAACAAGAAGAAGGGAGAAAGTGCAAAAACTTTGAAATGGAGGTGCGAGGAAAGAGAAGATGATGTATATAAAAAAAAGAAAATGGAAAGAACCAGAGGCTACATGGGGCAGGAAAAATGGTTACGAGAGTCGCCGTATATGCCAATTCCCGCCCCCTAGATTGTCTTGAAACCGCTACCACCCCTGGTTTTTCTTCTGAGCTGGTGTACTGACACGACATTGCACTTTGTATTGACGTAAACACCGCTGCCTTTATTCCTTTTTCTATGGGTTCCTTTTCCTGTGCTTCAAATCTCTCTCAAATTTTCTTCTTCTGTCAGCAAACAGTGATTCATATTTGACACGTGGTTTCTATTTTTAAGTGATTATAGGTTTAATTAAAAACTAATACGCTTTTTAAAACACTGTTTATTCAGATTCAAGATTACTATTTACTGAAAAATAAAATGGTGATTTTGCTTCTTTTTTTGCCATAAAAAATCATTCAGTTAAGGATGCTTGAGAATGAATTTAAACATCATTGGGAACCTGTTTTTTTTTCAATTAAGAATGATGGATTTTAATATGTTTTTCATTCAAATTTAAATATTACTAGGAAATATAAATATTTCTCTGCACCGTTGATGAAGAAATAAATTATTATATTATTTAATTTTTACTTTTTCTTCAATAAAATTATACCGTTTTTATATATAGCCCTTCATAAAAAAATTAAATATTAATTTTTCTTTACATATTTATCTTAATTATTGTATAATTAAATAAAAAATAAATTCCAATAAACAAAGTTATTAAACTTAATTGTTTTCACAATTAATTTGGTTGTTTTTTATTGTTTTTTTAGTTTATTCATCAATTAATTTTCACAATTTTTTTTATTGATATATATTTTAAGTTTATTCATTTAATATTGTTTGGTTATTTTTTAAAAATATTTTTTAGTTAGTTTTTTAAGACATGAATGGAGATTTTGTCTTCACTGAGCTAATTAATTCATTAACAAATTATTTTTTTTAATTTTGTTGTTTTCTTAACAATATCTATTATTGTATTCAAATTCAAATTCTCTCTTTATTTGACATTTTACAATAAAATTAGTTATTACTTAGTTGTAAAACTATTATTGGATTCAAATGCTCTTCAAATGAATTTCCAATGGTTCCTCATCTTCCTTCCGGCTTAGTTGACCTCCCTCTTTTCTATTTGTATTTTTGTTTTTTAATTATTTTTAAAAAATTTTAAATTTTTTTATTTTAAATTAATATTTTTTGATATTTTTAAATTATTTTGATATACTGATATAAAAAATTATTTTTTAAAAATAAAATATTATTTTAATATATTTTCTAATAAAAAATATTTTAAAAAATAATCACAACTACACTTTTAAATATACTAAAATCACTTATCCTCGAAAACTCTCAAGACTCTCCCTTAGATTTCTTCTTCTTCTTCTTTTTTCTAGAATGTTCTCTGAGCTCTCTCTCCTTTCCTTACTATGGCCGCCATGCCATGGTATATATATTCCAAATAATTTGATTAATTGTTCGTCTAATTGTGATTCTTGTTTTTGTTGAATTTAAACTAGAGTATATCAAATCTTATTATCCTATATTTCACCATAACTCTTTCATTATTTATTTATTCCATCTGAATTTAATTCATGTTTCTGTATTTTTTATTTTTCAACTATTTTTCATAATTTATTTTAAAAAATCATATATAAATATTTTATTTTAATTCCTCTCATCTATCACCGTCTTCATGAGTTAAATATTCCTTTTACATACTTGGTATAATATTTTCTTCATTGATTAATTTTTTTTTCCAGTGATTTACAAGTACTCTCTAAGCAAAAAAAAATTAGATGTATACACGAAGCAAATAATATTTGGGTGAAAGAGGGTAAATGTTTAATTTATTAAAGGGGCTAACTTTTTTTTTTTTTTTTTTAGCTTGTGGGTGCTAAGGAGTTAAACATGTTTAAGAAATAAGTTGTGAGCGTGGGAGGAAAATTTTCATTTTTAAAAGGGCCCGTGCGAAATTTCTCGATGGAATATAGCAAACTCAGCTTTGTGCCTTGCTTTTATATATATATATATATATATATATATATTTTTTTTTTTATTATTATTATTATTATAGGTGTTCGGGTCAGCTTATATGTACCTCGACTAATTCCACGGATCCTGAAATTAACAATCATGTAAGCCTCCAATGACCATTATATTAGCAACTATAAAACTTCGAACCGTCATAAAAAACAAATTATTTTTTAAATTTTTTATAGATCACCTATTAGATGGTTTTGAGCATATCATTTTGCTTGTAAATATAGATGAAGTGTGGGTATATAATAAGGTTAACAACAAGATTTTCAGCTTAAGCTAAAAATTTTGGAAAAATCAAATCCCGATTAATCAAGATTAGAAAAATAAAAAATAAAAAAATTGTTTGGGCTTTAATTGTTCTTACTATTAATTTTTTTTATTTCAGTCCTTTTAATTCTTCATTTTATAAATCTTTAAATTTTGAGTTGCAATGCACTTGGGCATTTAATATATCATGTTGACTTTCATCAAAAAAATTGAGGTTAAGTTAATTGATTTAGGCTTGTTTGTTTTTGTGTTTTAAAAGTGTTCTTTTTTTGTTTTAATTTATCTTTTTAGTGTTTTCAGATCATTTTAATGTATGGATGTCAAAAATAATTTTTTTAAATAAAAAAATATTATTTTAATATATTTTCAAGTGAAAAACACTTTTAAAAATAACCGTTACTATATTTTCAAATATCTACTTAAAAAAAAGTGGATGGAAAGGTAAAATTAAAAATATCAAATAACATATAAATAAAATTAACAATGTAATTATTAAAGGTTAACAACATAACAACTAGGTACATGGATAGTATTTTTGTAAATTAAGGGGGTGTTTAAAATTGTGATGTGATTGCTTTTTAAAGTATTTTTTATTGAGAAATGTATTAAAATAATATATATTATTTTATTTTTTTAAATTATTTTAAACATTAATATATCAAAATAATATGAAAATATAAAAAATTATTAATTTAAAATATAAAAATATTGAATTTTTTTAAAAATATTTTTAAAATATAAAACTGGACAGCTCACTCTAAATAATACGTGATAAATGTGCTGGCCTTTATGATTTATGAGTACCCTCAGTGTCTTTTACTTAAAGTACGTTTTGTAGCATTGAAATAAATAAATAGTATACATCTAGTTTATAGCCTGCCCTAAGTTGTTGGTGAAATTAATTTTTTATATATAATAAAAAAATATTTAGTTCTTAGATAAATATAAAAAAAATTTATAATTCAAGTTTAAAATTAAATTAAATAAAATATAATTTGATATCATCTAATTGATTTAGTAAATTTAAAAATAATTTAATTTTTATAATGGCATGAGAGTGTGTTTGTTTACGTGGTTGCGGCTGTATTTTAATTAAACCATAAATTTAAACCGTTTGGTAAAAATAAAAACAAGATTTTCTGTTCATGGATCCCACGTTACTTTTGCGTTCCAAACGCAGGGAAAGAAAAGCAAGGAATTCTTGCTTTTTCGCGCACTGTTTATGCTAATTGCATTGTTCACTAAACAGTGCAATTAGCATGAACAGTGTATATTGATACACTGTTCATGTGAACAGTGCAAGAGAATTGCACTGTTCACTTGTAAAACAATGAATAGTGCAATTCACTTGCACTTAATGAACAGTGCAATTTACTTGTAGTGTTCACAGGAATAATTTTAGTTTTTTTTTCTTCAGTGTGTTAATTTTTTTAACAGTTTTTTTTTAAAACTAATTTAGAGTGAATTAAATTCACTCGCAATGTGATTTGAATAATATTTTTTTCCCGAAAACTAGTATAGAGTGAATTAAATTCACTCAAATTGTAATATCAATTTTATACCTGATAATATTTTATCTAATTTTATTACACGCTCAAAAAATTATGGAAAGTGTAGTTCTTATCGGATGAATTTTGTACGTAATGGAATTATAGATAGTTTAATGGAATAATAAAAAAATATTTTATATAAAGTATTATTTATTTCATGATGTCATAGTAGTAATTAATTCTACAATATTTAAATTTAAAACCATCAATATTAATATATATATTTTTTACTTATTTTATAACCTCAATTTAAAAAACATTATTAACCAAACACATTAAACTATTTTTTGTTCAACTTCAACCACAGTTTTAACCAAATATATATATAAATATCAAATCAACCTCAACTAAAAGCATTTTTTATAAATTTTTTTTTCAAATCACAACGACAACAGTTACCACAATATCAATGTAAAAAATCTTAAGTTCTAATACTTGTTTGTTGACATTCCTCTCTTTATACTTTTAATTATTTTTTGACCGTAAGCTTATTTTATGAAATCAAAAGGATTTTATTTATTATTAATATAGAGAATATATATTGTTTTATGTTTGTGAATATTTTTTTTATTTTCATATTTGATCATAATTTTATTTTTTTCTCTCTTATATTTCTTTTCTTTTTTATATCATGACAATAAAACTCCATAAATACTTGACTTTTTTTTGTTTATTTTTATGTGATGCAAGGAGTGTCATTAGACTAACTAATGCGATAATCAAAACTAATATTTTTTTTTATATTTTTTTTGTTATTATTTGGGTATCATTATATTTTTTTAAAGATTGAGACTAGTCTTATTCGAGTTTTGTGACTGCTTCTCTTAATAAATATGTTTTTTGAGGATCGAACTTGTATTCTCATCCTTATAGGGATATAATAGTGACTTAATTGCTAGACCAACACTTTATTTAATATACATTTCTTTTCAAGAGTATATTTCCTATACCGGCTCAACGAATTTTAAAAATTTATTAAATTATTTTCGTGAGAACAAATTGAATTTGATATCCGCAAAAGATGCTTTAACAAATTGAAGGCTTAATTATTACTAAAAAATCTCTTTTCAAAGATTGTATCTCTTCTATTTACAAACACAACGAAATTCCTCGAGAGAATAGAGCAAACTCAGCTTTGGGCCTTGCATTTAGGCATATCACTTTGCTTGTACATGTAGTAGATGAAGTGTGATTGGCAGTTTGATAATAATTGTTTTTTTTAAATAATTTTTTATATAAAAATATATATTAATGATATTTTTTATTTTTAAAAAATTATTTTTGACATCAGTAAATTAAAATAATAAAAACTACAAACATATTAAATTTTATAAAAAAATACAATTTACATTGAATTTCCAAACATGTTCATATAATAAGGCCAACAACTTAATTATCACTGGAAAAAAAAAACTCTTTTCAAAGATTTTTTCTTTTCTGTTTACGAACATAACGAAAAAGATCCATTTTAAGTCGTGAATTTCTCTTAAATGCTAATTATCACTGTCTGTAATAAGTTAATAACTCAAGAAAAATAAAAATGCATGCGTGGATAAAGATATTACTGGGTCCCTCCACTATGTAAATTTTTCATGAATGCTAATTATGGCTGTCTACATACAGAGAACCTTGACTGCAGGGGCGGAACCAGGGAGGCAAGCGGGCTCAGGCACCTACACAACATTTTAATTTTTTTTATTTAGTATTTAAATATATAATAATATAATATTTTTATTTTAAATAAATAAATTTTTTAATAATATATCTTATTATATTAATTTTGACCATAAATGCTACCGGCTCCGCCCCTGCTTGACTGGGACGCTGTCTCTAGAAGATGAGACTGCTAGTCAGGGACGACAAAATGCTTCGGATCCTTGGAAATAATATAATATTTTCATTTTATGCTTGATAGAGTCAAATGCTGTAAAAACTAGTGTTTAAGAGACCCATTCATTCGTGAAGTAAACAAGTTATCAATCCTTGAATTCATCAATTCACTTTAAACACGAAAAGTTATGTACATTTTATGCTTGGATTTTCCAATTTCTTATTTTAAAATTATGGACATGAAAAAGATTATTGATGGTGAAAAAAAAACACAGTTTTTTTTGCCACAACTCAAATAGAGTAAGAGAGTGTTTGGCTTCAGGTGTGATTGGTTTTTTTTTAATGTGTAATTTTTTTTAAAGTATAAATTACATCTCATAAAAGAAAAAAATACATGTTTTTTAGGTGAATTTCATTAAAAAACATCATCACACCTCCAAGCTAAACATGCTAAAATCTACTCTAGTATAAGCTATGACGATTGGTTTCAGGGGAGGAGACCCCCCGAACCCCACCTTATTTATAATAATACGAGATAGCATGCCCGCGCGCTGCCGCGAGCTTATAAAACAAATATATTTAATAGTGATATAATTATGAACCAGCGCTATATAAGTAATAGAAACTAAAGGTATGATAGAACCAATATTTCATAACGGAAAAAAAAATTGTGTTGGTGATCAAAACTTAGAGACTGAACAAAATGATTTGTAGCAATCCATAGTGTTTTGGGAGGAAAAAGACAGTGTTTTCACCACATGATTTAGCTTTTCTGTTAATAAAAAGTAAAAAATATTACAAAGCTAAATTCTCTACCAACTTAATATGAAAAAAAACCAACAAAGATAATTTTGGGAGAAAAAAAACCCATGAGGAAAAACGTTATAGCAATTGACAATATTTTGTGATGAAAACTATAGTAGCTTCCCCAATAAAATAAAATAAAAAACCATTTAGAGAAATACTGTAGCAATCCATAGTGTTTTGTGAGAAAAACTACAATGCTTTTCTCATATGATTTAACTTTATTGTAATTATAATTCTTAACCAACTCAATATTAAAAAAAATGGACAAAGATAATTTAAAAAAAATCATATGGGAAAACACTGCAACAATTTACAGTGTTTTAAAGAAAAAAATTACAAAGCTAAATTCTTAATCAGCTCAATATTAAAAAAATCAAATCGATAGAGACAATTTTAAAAAAAAATAACAAAAAAAACACAAAGAAAGGGAAAAAAATCATGCTGGAAACACTGTAGCAATTCACAGTGTTTTGTGATGAAAGTCACGGTGCTTCCCCATATGATTTAGCCTTATTTGTAATGACTTGTAATTGTAATTCTCAACAATGTTTTGTGAGGAAGGTTACAGTGTTTTCCCCACTTGATTAAGTTTTATTACAATGTTAAATTATAACCAACTCAATATTAAAAAAAATAAAATCGACGAAGATAATTTTGGAAAAAAAATATTACAAAAAAAGAAAACACAAAAAAAAACTGGAAAAAAACCATGTGAGGAAAAACTGTATCAATCCATAGTGTTTTGTGAGAAAAAACTTGTATTGACTTGTAATTGCAATTCTTAACCAACTTAATATTTAAAAAATAAAATTGACAAAGCCAATTTTAGGAAAAAACATAACAAAACAGAAAAAAACCATATGGAAAAAAACACAGTAGCAATCCACATTAATTTGCGAGGAAAGTTATAGTGCTTTCCTCACATATTGTAACTGTAATTTTTAACCAGCTCAATATTAAAAAATAAAATCATAAAAGATAATTTCGAAGAAAATCATAAAAAAACAAAAACAAAAAAAACCGTGAGGAGAAACACTGTAGCAATCAATAATGTTTTAAAGAAAAAAATTACAAAACTAAATTCTCAATCAGCTCAATATAAAAAAAATCAACAAATATAATTTTGAAAAATAAAAAAATAAAATAGAAAAACTATGTGGGAAAACACCGTAGCAATCAACAGTATTTCAAAGGAAAAAAATTACAAAGCGAAATTTTTAACTAGCTCAATATTTAAAAAGTAAAATCAACAAAGATAATTTTGGAAAAAAAAGAAAAAATAAATGAAAAGAAAGGAAAAATAAGGAAAGTTGTAAAAAAAAAGGAAAGTAATTTTGGAAAAAAAAGAAAAAATAAACGAAAAAAAAGGAAAGTTGGAAAAACAAATGAAAAATTGCAAAAAAAAAAAAGAAAATGTGAAAAAAAGAGAGAGGAATGCACTGTGGATTACTGTTGTAATCCATGGTGCATTTGGGTGTGAGCGAAGAAAATCATAAAAAAAAACAAAAACAAAAAAAACCCATGCGGAAAAACACTGTAGTAATCAACAATGTTTTAAAGAAAAAAAATTTACAAAACTAAATTCTCAACCAGCTCAATAAAAAAAAATAAAATCGACAAATATAATTTTCAAAAATAAAAAAAATAAAAAAACTATCTGGGAAAACACCGTAGCAATCCACATTATTTTAAAGAAAACAAATTACAAAGCGAAATTTTTAACCAGCTCAATATTTAAAAAGTAAAATCAACAAAGATAATTTTGAAAAGAAAAGAAAAAATAAATGAAAAAAAAGGAAAGTTGGAAAAAAAATGAAAAATTGCAAAAAAAGAAGAAGAAGAAAAAGTGAAAAAAAGAGAGAGGAATGCACTGTGGATTACTGTTGTAATCCACAGTGCATTTGGGCGTGAGGAAATAGTGATTTCGCCACACCTTTTAGTTATATGTATGAGATGACATGCTCGTGTGCTGCCATGGGCTTATAAAACAAATATATTTAATGGTGTTATAATTGTGAACCAGCGCTAGAGAAGTAATAGAAACTAAAGGCACGATGGAGCCAATATTTCATGATGGAAAAAAAAGTTGTGTTGGTGATCAAAACTTAGAGACTGAACAAAATGATTTGTAGCAATTCACAATATTTTTGTGAGGAAAGGTACAATACTTTCGCCGCATGATTTAACTTTTCTGTTAATAAAAAGTAAAAAAAATTATAATATTAATATTGGATTTCCGTCTTTTAATTCAATAAATTAAACCTGGCTCCAGCTAGAACTTAAGGTGTTTAAAAGTGTGGTAGTGTTTATTTTTCAAAGTGTTTTTTTACTCGGAAATACATCAAAATAATATATTTTTTTATTTTTTTAAAATCATTTTTTCATAACACAATAAAATAATCTAAAAACACCAAAAAAAATTAATTTAAAATAAAAAATTCAATCTTTTTTTAATTTTAAAATTAAAAAATAAATAGGATAAAAAACTAGATACTCCACCAACGCTTTGTCATGGGTTAGTTATTTTTTTTTTATATATATATATATATATATATATATATATATATATATATATATCTCGCAAATTAAATCCAATTCTATATAGAGAATTTACAATTAAATTGACCAATTCTTTTATAAATTTATTTTTATTTTGCAAAACCAAGGAAGACGGACAAGTTGACAAGCATTTGTGATTTAAACCAACACGTTAATGGTAGGAAAAACAAGGAAGGTGAAAAAGGGTTAGCGGGGTAATATCGACACTTGCAAGAAAGCAGACGCCTGCAGAGGGAGGCTGAGCTCGGGTCTAATCCAGTGGGGACACATCAAAATGATCACAATACGTGTCAGATCCGCGCCAGTCTACTTGTCGCCCTTCTGTTCAATTCATCTTTGCAGCTACAGATATTTCAAATCCATTTTCGTTTATATTTATAATAAGGGGAATATTTTTAATTTTTTAAAAATATTTTTAAAAAATTTAATATTTTTTAATTTTTTTAATTTTAACTTAATATTTTTTTTTTAACTTAATATTTTTTTAATTTTTTAGATAATTTTGATACGTTGATGTCAAAAATAATTTTTTAAAATAAAAAAATATTATTTTAATATATTTTTAAATAAAAAATATTTTAAAAAATAATCATAACCATATTCCTAAATAACACTCTAAAGTTATTGACTACTTTTAGACCAGTGACCGTGTTACCATGTGAATCTATATAATTTTTCTAATAAAATATTTACATATTATAAATATGTTTTCTTAAAAAAACAATTAATAACTCAGGTTATAATTTTTTTAAATTAAATAAGTTGTTTTTATTTAAATTATATATGATAATAATAATAAGAACAACAATAACAACAACAATAATAATAACATGAAAGAAAATTTTTTATCTAATTTTTAGCTAATTAAACATAGAAAAATAAAATAAAATAAAAACTAATTTGAATCAACACGAAGAAGCATTGTAGACTTGTAATATGAATATTACGGGGTGAAGCATTGTAGACTTGTAATATGAATATTACGGGGTGAGTTAGTGCAAATTAAGCTAATAAATTTGTATTCGGAGAATTCGATAGAAAGTTTTTTTTTTTGAAGAAACCTATAAAACCATTTTTAAAAAAATAATATCGAATGAAAATATTAGAAAAAAAAAGATGTAGATTCTTGTTAATTTTTCAAACTCGTGACCCGAGCTATCAGATCAGAAGCAATATATATGAAAAAATCATGAAGTCCAACTCCCATAAAATGAATTATTGAACAATGAAATTAAAAAATAAAACAAATAAATTCACAATAAAAAATAGCAATTAGAAGAATGAGAGTTAAAATTAAAATTAAAAAAATAAATTAAAAGGTAACAACAAATTTTCAATTTAAAAGTTAAATTGACTAGCTTGGGTTGGATTGTTGTGTGCGCAATAAAATCCGACCTCATTTCTCCGGTTGATGCCATACAAATCCCATAAACCCAATTCCTATCGAGGATCCATTAGTTTCTCCATCCTCCAACCACAATTGAGGATCGTGGGGAGTATACAGGAAAGCGTCTTCTCCATGTTTTTCAACCATTGCAGCATTATATGTTTCCTAGAAAACAAAAAAATACAAGTCAAATATAATTCTAAGAATTACAAGAAATTAAAAAAATATATATTTTATATGATTTTCCTTATATAAGTCAAATATAATTATAAGAATTACAAGAAATAAAACATTTTCGCTCTGCTATCTACTAGCTTCTTCACCCATTTCCCCCTATCTGTCTTTTTTATACAAGTTTCCTCGTATAACTCCGTCGGAGTAGGGTTACGCCCAAGTTGTTTTTCTTGTAAAATAAATAAGTTGTTAAAATGTCTAAAAAAATAAATGGCACATTAATAAATAAGGAAAAAAATAATTTAAACATTCTTATCGAGGCCCTTTGCATGGTTGACAAATGAAAGGGTGTGCCTACTCATCGAACCATTTGTTTTTTTGTATTGGTTCTCGTCCTAGATTGCGAACACCTTTTAAAGTGTTCAAGCCATAAAATATTATAGAAACAGCCCCCAATTATCCTTTGTGACGTGACTCGGTCTATGATTTTTCTAACCACGATGTCAATAGAGTCGACTTTTTTTTCCCCGCATATTTGTGGGCATCATACCACAATCATGCAACATAGTACAAAGACATTGTTAAAAATACATAAGATTAGAAAAATTAAGATTGCAATTTCACATGTAAAATTTGTTAATTGCTTGATGCTTCCTTAATTGCGCTGGGTTTTCCCATACTTTTTTTGACCATCCACTAGTTTTCCCTTTCCTGCCAAAATCTTTCTAGCATTGTCGATTCATACACTAATTCTTTTTTTTTTTTTTTTTTAAAAAAAAAAACTATATACTAACTCAATATATTTCTATCTTAACTTAAAGGTTACCTTTACTATGTGTTTTCTTCTAAATTTATTTATTTTTGGTGACCTTAATTATTATAATTGATTTTTTTTTAATAATTTTCTATAGAAAAATTGATCTCGGTCCCTAAAAATAGGAGACTTGTCGGTTCAGTTATGTTTGTTTTATCATTTATATGATTTTCATGGTTTTTTAACACACAAAAAAACTTAAACAAAAATAATAGAAATGATGACGGGATTAAAATTAACTAAAATTAATAAAAAGATATATTTTTTCTGTTGTTCTAATTTGTTTTTCAAAATATACCTAAACTAGCATGTGAACACAACAATTAAATAATATGAATAAAATGAACAGTGCTGAAAATTAATACCAATAAATAAAAGTATTTACAAAACTAATCAAGAGAGAATATACAAGTAAAGGCTCAACCCCAAGCTCCCAAAGAAAGTCATCATTTTGTCTCACATCGATGGACGTCTCGGTGGGGACCAAATAACTATCATTGAAAATTGGAGTCGCCACAAAGAAATCAAGCAAACTAGGGATCTTAAAATGTGCACCGGTTCCGGAGGCTCGGGTAAGGGGTTAGTTATGCTTAAGGGAAGATTGACGGCGCCTCACGACATCCTTTCTTACAAAGTGTTACATTTATTATGTGTTTCTTCTAAATTTGTCTTTCTAATTACCCTTAATTACCTAATTATTTTTTTACTTATTTTTAATTCTTTTATAATTTTTTCATGGAAAATTTGACGTCGATACATAAAAATAAAAAACTTATGAGTTTGGTGATTCATAAAATTTAAATCTTGACATCGACCCCTTTCGAAAGGATCCTTGTTATTTTGAACACGCGTATTGGTATTGGACATGCAAGGATGGCAAAATGGACCATTCATTTTGGTTGTTTTGAAATGACCCCGGAGGCCATCATTATTCCATGGGCTTTCGTTAGTATTTGGAAATAGTACGATAACTGCAATTCTTTGGTGTCATAGTGTTACGCTTTCTATATCATTGCCAAACCGGGCATAAAAGACAGGAGCAGAAACCTATTTATTTAGGATAATAAAAATGAAAGAGGTACGTAGTAATGAAGAAAACATGCCAAACATGAGGCTGCAGCTTCATGTCTTCTTAATAAATGTGTTCTTCTAATTGTTGTTGTCCGTCCAGAGTTGTTTCTGAAGATAGTCGACTACCTTCTTGTCCACCTGGAAGGCCTTGGTTAGAACATTAGGATTAATGGGTGGATCTGCTCCAAACACTGCTTTTGCAATTGTAATCACACCAGGGTTCTGGCTGCTTAAACTGGCGAATGCAACGGCATTGGTTTTTCCCACATTGAGCTGGAAATGAATGAGTCCGACTGGGAACACAAAAACATCTCCGGGATTTAAGACCTTGGTGATTAGGCGATTATCTCCGTTAGCTAAGTTAGATGTGACAAAACCAACATAGAGGGTACCCTCCACGACTACTAGGATCTCAGTGGCGCGAGGGTGAGTGTGGGGTGGGTTCAGGCCACCATGTGGTGCAAAATCAATGCGAGCGAAGGATATGCCAAGAGTGTTGAGTCCTGGAATTTGAGCAACATTGACAGCAGTGACATTTGAACCAACTGCACTGGAAGTGTCCCGAGGAACGTTGAGTCCAGGAAAGAAGAAATCCTTTGCAGTAACTTGCTCCGGGTCCTTGCAGAACTTTCCGTTCACAAACACTGCATGCATGAGACAGGCATTTTTGATGCCCGTAAAAAGTCAGTCAATTAATAGATAATTAAAATATATACAGGATGCATGATATTTTCAGTGCAGTATTCTCATGTAACTCCTGACAAAAACTCTTAACGAAACACTTAAAATTTAAGCACATACCACCATCGGTTTCTTTGATGGCAACACAGAAGTCCTGAAGCGGACCAGGATCAGAGGCAGAGGCAAATGAAGAAGCCAAAGCCAAGACGACGAAAACTAGTACAAACTTGAGTCCTTCCATCAGATTCTATACGGATTTTTCTTGTGGAGAGGGGTGAGATATCTAGCGAGGATGCAAGGCTATTTATAGGTTGGAGTCATTGAATTAGTCCTAAATGAAGGCTACGAAGACTCAGTAGTTGCTCGTTCTATGATGTCAGTGATGAAACCAAGTCCTCAAAACATTTGACATTATCCATCATATGCCAATATTCTCTTTATAATACTCTTTCCAACATGACACTTTTCCATTAAGTTAACAGGACTGGGTGTGCATGTCTCCTGTCACAAGGCTTTATCAAAGAACTCCGGTGAAAATGTGAGAGTTGGTCGAGAACTAAAGATTGTCCGGGGCAGTTAATTCAATGGAAGTTTCTTATGATTGTCCTATTGATATATATGGTTTTCTAGCTCGTTCTTAATATTCTCCACTTGCACCAAGCGCTTACAATCTTCTGTCAAAATAATGCAATTGTGAAGTCTATACGGAAATCACTAAAAACGTTGTTAGTTAATATTTCAAACATATATTGGAGCTAGCTGGCTCAAGGTGTATAATTATATAGTCATCTAATCTTATTTTAACTGTCATGTAGAACTGAATAGTATTCCATATGAACCTCGAATTGTTGGTAAGATGTCTTCATTCTTCATCTAATATTCACTGCATTTGATCCTGTTACAGCCAAACTGTTCTTATTGAAAATGCATGTTTGTTTGGATGTTTATTCCTTTCACTAATCCATTAAATTGTCCCACCGGAAGAAAATTGTAAACGATGGTGGAGTATTCTGTTAGCGTGTAAACACCATTCAATCAACAATTTAAATATTCGACAGTAAGATTTACTTTACTGACAAAAACATGTCGTCGAAAAAACATTGTTAGAAAAACATTTTTCGGAGATTTGCTATCCGTCCGCATTTCATCGACCATTTCTATCTGTAATTAAATTACTGATAAAACATTCCATTAAATTGTCCAACTAGAAGAAAACTTTTGAACCGTTTGGTAACTTTTCAAAGAAATGGCTGCTATATATTGTTGACAAAATCATCAACAAATTTGTTTTCTCTAATTAACCGGTGATTTCATCGGAATTTCAGTAATTGTTTTTGAATTATTTAGTTGTTAATGAAAACAATAACGAAAGTCACAATAGTAATTTTCCTGAACAACAAAATTTTATTAATTTTAATATTCTTTCCAAAATAATTTTACAATAATAAATATATCGCTACACAAATTTGGCTACTCGCTTTTTGACTGTTTTTAGGACCATCGCTCTGATTCCAGTTGACTAGCTTGGGTTGGATTGTTGTGTGCGCAATAAAATCCGACCTCATTTCTCCGGTTGATGCCATACAAATCCCATAAACCCAATTCCTATCGAGGATCCATTAGTTTCTCCATCCCCCAACCACAATTGAGGATCGTGGGGAGTATACGGGAAAGCGTCTTCTCCATGTTTTTCAACCATTGCGCATTATATGTTTCCTAGAAAACAAGAAAATACAAGTCAAATATAATTATAAGAATTACAAGAAATTAAAAAAATATATATATTTTATATGAGTTTCCTTATATAAGTCAAATATAATTATAAGAGTTACAAGAAATAAAACATTTTCGCTCTGCTATCTACTAGCTTCTTCACCCATTTCCCCCTATCTGTCTTTTTTATACAAGTTTCCTCGTATAACTCCATCGGAGTAGGGTTACGCCCAAGTTGTTTTTCTTGTAAAATAAATAAGTTGTTAAAATGTCTAAAAAAATAAATGGCACATTAATAAATAAGGAAAAAAATAATTTAAACATTCTTATCAGGCCCTTTGCATGGTTGACAAATGCAAGGGTGTGCCTGCTCATCGAACCATTTGTTTTTTTGTATTGGTTCTGCGTCCTAGATTGCGAACACCTTTTAAAGTGTTCTGAAGCCATAAAATATTATAGAAACAGCCCCCAATTATCCTTTGTGACGTGACTCGGTCTATGATTTTTCTAACCACGATGTCAATAGAGTCGACTTTTTTTTTTCCTGCATATTTGTGGGCATCATACCACAATCATGCAACATAGTACAAAGACATTGTTAAAAATACATAAGATTAGAAAAATTAAGATTGCAATTTCACATGTAAAATTTGTTAATTGCTTGATGCTTCCTTAATTGCGCTGGGGTTTTCCCATACTTTTTTGACCATCCACTAGTTTTCCCTTTCCCCAAAATCTTTCTAGCATTGTCGATTCATACACTAATTCTTTTTTTTTTTTTTTGTAAAAAAAAAAACTATATACTAACTCAATATATTTCTATCTTAACTTAAAGGTTACCTTTACTATGTGTTTTCTTCTAAATTTATTTATTTTTGGTGACCTTAATTATTATAATTGATTTTTTTTTAAATAATTTTCTATAGAAAAATTGATCTCGGTCCCTAAAAATAGGAGACTTGTCGGTTCGATTATGTTTGTTTTATCATTTATATGATTTTCATGGTTTTTTAACACACAAAAAAACTTAAACAAAAATAATAGAAATGATGACGGGATTAAAATTAACTAAAATTAATAAAAAGATATATTTTTTCCGATGTTCTAATTTGTTTTTCAAAATATACCTAAACTAGCATGTGAACACAACAATTAAATAATATGAATAAAATGAACAGTGCTGAAAATTAATACCAATAAATAAAAGTATTTACAAAACTAATCAAGAGAGAATATACAAGTAAAGGCTCAACCCTGAAGCTCCCAAAGAAAGTCATCATTTTGTCTCACATCGATGGACGTCTCGGTGGGGACCAAATAACTATCATTGAAAATTGGAGTCGCCACAAAGAAATCAAGCAAACTAGGGATCTTAAAATGTGCACTGGTTCCGGAGGCTCAGGTAAGGGGTTAGTTATGCTTAAGGGAAGATTGACGGCGCCCTCACGACATCCTTTCTTACAAAGTGTTACATTTATTATGTGTTTCTTCTAAATTTGTCTTTCTAATTACCCTTAATTACCTAATTATTTTTTTACTTATTTTTAATTCTTTTATAATTTTTTCATGGAAAATTTGACGTCGATACATAAAAATAAAAAACTTATGAGTTTGGTGATTCATAAAATTTAAATCTTGACATCGACCCCTTTCGAAAGGATCCTTGTTATTTTGAACACGCGTATTGGTATTGGACATGCAAGGATGGCAAAATGGACCATTCATTTTGGTTGTTTTGAAATGACCCCGGAGGCCATCATTATTCCATGGGCTTTCGTTAGTATTTGGAAATAGTACGATAACTGCAATTCTTTGGTGTCATAGTGTTACGCTTTCTATATCATTGCCAAACCGGGCATAAAAGACAGGAGCAGAAACCTATTTATTTAGGATAATAAAAATGAAAGAGGTACGTAGTAATGAAGAAAACATGCCAAACATGAGGCTGCAGCTTCATGTCTTCTTAATAAATGTGTTCTTCTAATTGTTGTTGTCCGTCCAGAGTTGTTTCTGAAGATAGTCGACTACCTTCTTGTCCACCTGGAAGGCCTTGGTTAGAACATTAGGATTAATGGGTGGATCTGCTCCAAACACTGCTTTTGCAATTGTAATCACACCAGGGTTCTGGCTGCTTAAACTGGCGAATGCAACGGCATTGGTTTTTCCCACATTGAGCTGGAAATGAATGAGTCCGACTGGGAACACAAAAACATCTCCGGGATTTAAGACCTTGGTGATTAGGCGATTATCTCCGTTAGCTAAGTTAGATGTGACAAAACCAACATAGAGGGTACCCTCCACGACTACTAGGATCTCAGTGGCGCGAGGGTGAGTGTGGGGTGGGTTCAGGCCACCATGTGGTGCAAAATCAATGCGAGCGAAGGATATGCCAAGAGTGTTGAGTCCTGGAATTTGAGCAACATTGACAGCAGTGACATTTGAACCAACTGCACTGGAAGTGTCCCGAGGAACGTTGAGTCCAGGAAAGAAGAAATCCTTTGCAGTAACTTGCTCCGGGTCCTTGCAGAACTTTCCGTTCACAAACACTGCATGCATGAGACAGGCATTTTTGATGCCCGTAAAAAGTCAGTCAATTAATAGATAATTAAAATATATACAGGATGCATGATATTTTCAGTGCAGTATTCTCATGTAACTCCTGACAAAAACTCTTAACGAAACACTTAAAATTTAAGCACATACCACCATCGGTTTCTTTGATGGCAACACAGAAGTCCTGAAGCGGACCAGGATCAGAGGCAGAGGCAAATGAAGAAGCCAAAGCCAAGACGACGAAAACTAGTACAAACTTGAGTCCTTCCATCAGATTCTATACGGATTTTTCTTGTGGAGAGGGGTGAGATATCTAGCGAGGATGCAAGGCTATTTATAGGTTGGAGTCATTGAATTAGTCCTAAATGAAGGCTACGAAGACTCAGTAGTTGCTCGTTCTATGATGTCAGTGATGAAACCAAGTCCTCAAAACATTTGACATTATCCATCATATGCCAATATTCTCTTTATAATACTCTTTCCAACATGACACTTTTCCATTAAGTTAACAGGACTGGGTGTGCATGTCTCCTGTCACAAGGCTTTATCAAAGAACTCCGGTGAAAATGTGAGAGTTGGTCGAGAACTAAAGATTGTCCGGGGCAGTTAATTCAATGGAAGTTTCTTATGTGATTGTCCTATTGATATATATGGTTTTCTAGCTCGTTCTTAATATTCTCCACTTGCACCAAGCGCTTACAATCTTCTGTCAAAATAATGCAATTGTGAAGTCTATACGGAAATCACTAAAAACGTTGTTAGTTAATATTTCAAACATATATTGGAGCTAGCTGGCTCAAGGTGTATAATTATATAGTCATCTAATCTTATTTTAACTGTCATGTAGAACTGAATAGTATTCCATATGAACCTCGAATTGTTGGTAAGATGTCTTCATTCTTCATCTAATATTCACTGCATTTGATCCTGTTACAGCCAAACTGTTCTTATTGAAAATGCATGTTTGTTTGGATGTTTATTCCTTTCACTAATCCATTAAATTGTCCCACCGGAAGAAAATTGTAAACGCCGGTGGAGTATTCCCGTTAGCGTGTAAACACCATTCCATCAACAATTTACATATTCGACAATAAGATTTAACTTACTGACAAAAACATGTAGTCGAAAAAACATTGTTAGAAAAACATTTTTTGGAGATTTGCTATCCGTCCGCATTTCATCGACCATTTCTATCTCGTAATTAAATTACTGATAAAACATTCCATTAAATTGTCCAACTAGAAGAAAACTTTTGAACCGTTTGGTAACTTTTCAAAGAAATGGCTGCTATATATTGTTGACAAAATCATCAACAAATTTGTTTTCTCTAATTAACCGGTGATTTCATCGAATTTCAGATAATTGTTTTTGAATTATTTAGTTGTTAATGAAAACAATAACGAAAGTCACAATAGTAATTTTACTTGAACACCAAAATTTTATTAATTTTAATATTCTTTCCAAAATAATTTTACAATAATAAATATATCGCTACACAAATTTGGCTACTCGCTTTTTGACTGTTTTTAGGACCATCGCTCTGATTCCAGCGTTGACTAGCTTGGGTTGGATTGTTGTGTGCGCAATAAAATCCGACCTCATTTCTCCGGTTGATGCCATACAAATCCCATAAACCCAATTCCTATCGAGGATCCATTAGTTTCTCCATCCTCCCAACCACAATTGAGGATCGTGGGGAGTATACGGGAAAGCGTCTTCTCCATGTTTTTCAACCATTGCAGCATTATATGTTTCCTAGAAAACAAGAAAATACAAGTCAAATATAATTATAAGAATTACAAGAAATTAAAAAATATATATATTTTATATGAGTTTCCTTATATAAGTCAAATATAATTATAAGAGTTACAAGAAATAAAACATTTTAGGCTCTGCTATCTACTAGCTTCTTCACCCATTTCCCCCTATCTGTCTTTTTTATACAAGTTTCCTCGTATAACTCCATCGGAGTAGGGTTACGCCCAAGTTGTTTTTCTTGTAAAATAAATAAGTTGTTAAAATGTCTAAAAAAATAAATGGCACATTAATAAATAAGGAAAAAAATAATTTAAACATTCTTATCAGGCCCTTTGCATGGTTGACAAATGAAAGGGTGTGCCTGCTCATCGAACCATTTGTTTTTTTGTATTGGTTCTCAAGGTCCTAGATTGCGAACACCTTTTAAAGTGTTCTGAAGCCATAAAATATTATAGAAGCAGCCCCCAATTATCCTTTGTGGCGTGACTTCGGTCTATGATTTTTCTAACCACGATGTCAATAGAGCTGACTTTTTTTTTTCCTGCATATTTGTGGGCATCATACCACAATCATGCAACATAGTACAAAGACATTGTTAAAAATACATAAGATTAGAAAAATTAAGATTGCAATTTCACATGTAAAATTTGTTAATTGCTTGATGCTTCCTTAATTGCGCTGGGGTTTTCCCATACTTTTTTGACCATCCACTAGTTTTCCCTTTCCTGCCAAAATCTTTCTAGCATTGTCGATTCATACACTAATTCTTTTTTTTTTTTTTCTATGTAAAAAAAAAACTATATACTAACTCAATATATTTCTATCTTAACTTAAAGGTTACCTTTACTATGTGTTTTCTTCTAAATTTATTTATTTTTGGTGACCTTAATTATTATAATTGATTTTTTTTTAATAATTTTCTATAGAAAAATTGATCTCGGTCCCTAAAAATAGGAGACTTGTCGGTTCAGTTATGTTTGTTTTATCATTTATATGATTTTCATGGTTTTTTAACACACAAAAAAACTTAAACAAAAATAATAGAAATGATGACGGGATTAAAATTAACTAAAATTAATAAAAAGATATATTTTTTTTGTTGTTCTAATTTGTTTTTCAAAATATACCTAAACTAGCATGTGAACACAACAATTAAATAATATGAATAAAATGAACAGTGCTGAAAATTAATACCAATAAATAAAAGTATTTACAAAACTAATCAAGAGAGAATATACAAGTAAAGGCTCAACCCTGAAGCTCCCAGCAAAGTCATCATTTTGTCTCACATCGATGGACGTCTCGGTGGGGACCAAATAACTATCATTGAAAATTGGAGTCGCCACAAAGAAATCAAGCAAACTAGGGATCTTAAAATGTGCACTGGTTCCAGAGGCTCGGGTAAGGGGTTAGTTATGCTTAAGGGAAGATTGACGGCGCCCTCACGACATCCTTTCTTACAAAGTGTTACATTTATTATGTGTTTCTTCTAAATTTGTCTTTCTAATTACCCTTAATTACCTAATTATTTTTTTACTTATTTTTAATTCTTTTATAATTTTTTCATGGAAAATTTGACGTCGATACATAAAAATAAAAAACTTATGAGTTTGGTGATTCATAAAATTTAAATCTTGACATCGACCCCTTTCGAAAGGATCCTTGTTATTTTGAACACGCGTATTGGTATTGGACATGCAAGGATGGCAAAATGGACCATTCATTTTGGTTGTTTTGAAATGACCCCGGAGGCCATCATTATTCCATGGGCTTTCGTTAGTATTTGGAAATAGTACGATAACTGCAATTCTTTGGTGTCATAGTGTTACGCTTTCTATATCATTGCCAAACCGGGCATAAAAGACAGGAGCAGAAACCTATTTATTTAGGATAATAAAAATGAAAGAGGTACGTAGTAATGAAGAAAACATGCCAAACATGAGGCTGCAGCTTCATGTCTTCTTAATAAATGTGTTCTTCTAATTGTTGTTGTCCGTCCAGAGTTGTTTCTGAAGATAGTCGACTACCTTCTTGTCCACCTGGAAGGCCTTGGTTAGAACATTAGGATTAATGGGTGGATCTGCTCCAAACACTGCTTTTGCAATTGTAATCACACCAGGGTTCTGGCTGCTTAAACTGGCGAATGCAACGGCATTGGTTTTTCCCACATTGAGCTGGAAATGAATGAGTCCGACTGGGAACACAAAAACATCTCCGGGATTTAAGACCTTGGTGATTAGGCGATTATCTCCGTTAGCTAAGTTAGATGTGACAAAACCAACATAGAGGGTACCCTCCACGACTACTAGGATCTCAGTGGCGCGAGGGTGAGTGTGGGGTGGGTTCAGGCCACCATGTGGTGCAAAATCAATGCGAGCGAAGGATATGCCAAGAGTGTTGAGTCCTGGAATTTGAGCAACATTGACAGCAGTGACATTTGAACCAACTGCACTGGAAGTGTCCCGAGGAACGTTGAGTCCAGGAAAGAAGAAATCCTTTGCAGTAACTTGCTCCGGGTCCTTGCAGAACTTTCCGTTCACAAACACTGCATGCATGAGACAGGCATTTTTGATGCCCGTAAAAAAGTCAGTCAATTAATAGATAATTAAAATATATACAGGATGCATGATATTTTCAGTGCAGTATTCTCATGTAACTCCTGACAAAAACTCTTAACGAAACACTTAAAAATTAAGCACATACCACCATCGGTTTCTTTGATGGCAACACAGAAGTCCTGAAGCGGACCAGGATCAGAGGCAGAGGCAAATGAAGAAGCCAAAGCCAAGACGACGAAAACTAGTACAAACTTGAGTCCTTCCATCAGATTCTATACGGATTTTTCTTGTGGAGAGGGGTGAGATATCTAGCGAGGATGCAAGGCTATTTATAGGTTGGAGTCATTGAATTAGTCCTAAATGAAGGCTACGAAGACTCAGTAGTTGCTCGTTCTATGATGTCAGTGATGAAACCAAGTCCTCAAAACATTTGACATTATCCATCATATGCCAATATTCTCTTTATAATACTCTTTCCAACATGACACTTTTCCATTAAGTTAACAGGACTGGGTGTGCATGTCTCCTGTCACAAGGCTTTATCAAAGAACTCCGGTGAAAATGTGAGAGTTGGTCGAGAACTAAAGATTGTCCGGGGCAGTTAATTCAATGGAAGTTTCTTATGATTGTCCTATTGATATATATGGTTTTCTAGCTCGTTCTTAATATTCTCCACTTGCACCAAGCGCTTACAATCTTCTGTCAAAATAATGCAATTGTGAAGTCTATACGGAAATCACTAAAAACGTTGTTAGTTAATATTTCAAACATATATTGGAGCTAGCTGGCTCAAGGTGTATAATTATATAGTCATCTAATCTTATTTTAACTGTCATGTAGAACTGAATAGTATTCCATATGAACCTCGAATTGTTGGTAAGATGTCTTCATTCTTCATCTAATATTCACTGCATTTGATCCTGTTACAGCCAAACTGTTCTTATTGAAAATGCATGTTTGTTTGGATGTTTATTCCTTTCACTAATCCATTAAATTGTCCCACCGGAAGAAAATTGTAAACGCTGGTGGAGTATTCTGTTAGCGTGTAAACACCATTCCATCAACAATTTACATATTCGACAGTAAGATTTACTTTACTGACAAAAACATGTCGTCGAAAAAACATTGTTAGAAAAACATTTTTCGGAGATTTGCTATCCGTCCGCATTTCATCGACCATTTCTATCCGTAATTAAATTACCGATAAAACATTCCATTAAATTGTCCAACTAGAAGAAAACTTTTGAACCGTTTGGTAACTTTTCAAAGAAATGGCTGCTATATATTGTTGACAAAATCATCAACAAATTTGTTTTCTCTAATTAACCGGTGATTTCATCGGAATTTCAGTAATTGTTTTTGAATTATTTAGTTGTTAATGAAAACAATAACGAAAGTCACAATAGTAATTTTCTTGAACACCAAAATTTTATTAATTTTAATATTCTTTCCAAAATAATTTTACAATAATAAATATATCGCTACACAAATTTGGCTACTCGCTTTTTGACCTGTTTTAGGACCATCGCTCTGATTCCAGCGTTGACTAGCTTGGGTTGGATTGTTGTGTGCGCAATAAAATCCGACCTCATTTCTCCGGTTGATGCCATACAAATCCCATAAACCCAATTCCTATCGAGGATCCATTAGTTTCTCCATCCCCCAACCACAATTGAGGATCGTGGGGAGTATCACGGAAAGCGTCTTCTCCATGTTTTTCAACCATTGCAAAGATTATATGTTTCCTAGAAAACAAGAAAATACAAGTCAAATATAATTATAAGAATTACAAGAAATTAAAAAAATATATATTTTATATGATTTTCCTTATATAAGTCAAATATAATTATAAGAATTACAAGAAATAAAACATTTTCGCTCTGCTATCTACTAGCTTCTTCACCCATTTCCCCCTATCTGTCTTTTTTATACAAGTTTCCTCGTATAACTCCATCGGAGTAGGGTTACGCCCAAGTTGTTTTTCTTGTAAAATAAATAAGTTGTTAAAATGTCTAAAAAAATAAATGGCACATTAATAAATAAGGAAAAAAATAATTTAAACATTCTTATCAGGCCCTTTGCATGGTTGACAAATGCAAGGGTGTGCCTGCTCATCGAACCATTTGTTTTTTTGTATTGGTTCTGCGTCCTAGATTGCGAACACCTTTTAAAGTGTTCTGAAGCCATAAAATATTATAGAAACAGCCCCCAATTATCCTTTGTGACGTGACTCGGTCTATGATTTTTCTAACCACGATGTCAATAGAGCTGACTTTTTTTTTTCCTGCATATTTGTGGGCATCATACCACAATCATGCAACATAGTACAAAGACATTGTTAAAAATACATAAGATTAGAAAAATTAAGATTGCAATTTCACATGTAAAATTTGTTAATTGCTTGATGCTTCCTTAATTGCGCTGGGTTTTCCCATACTTTTTTGACCATCCACTAGTTTTCCCTTTCCTGCCAAAATCTTTCTAGCATTGTCGATTCATACACTAATTCTTTTTTTTTTTTCTATGTAAAAAAAAAAACTATATACTAACTCAATATATTTCTATCTTAACTTAAAGGTTACCTTTACTATGTGTTTTCTTCTAAATTTATTTATTTTTGGTGACCTTAATTATTATAATTGATTTTTTTTTAATAATTTTCTATAGAAAAATTGATCTCGGTCCCTAAAAATAGGAGACTTGTCGGTTCAGTTATGTTTGTTTTATCATTTATATGATTTTCATGGCTTTTTAACACACAAAAAAACTTAAACAAAAATAATAGAAATGATGACGGGATTAAAATTAACTAAAATTAATAAAAAGATATATTTTTTCTGTTGTTCTAATTTGTTTTTCAAAATATACCTAAACTAGCATGTGAACACAACAATTAAATAATATGAATAAAATGAACAGTGCTGAAAATTAATACCAATAAATAAAAGTATTTACAAAACTAATCAAGAGAGAATATACAAGTAAAGGCTCAACCCTGAAGCTCCCAGCAAAGTCATCATTTTGTCTCACATCGATGGACGTCTCGGTGGGGACCAAATAACTATCATTGAAAATTGGAGTCGCCACAAAGAAATCAAGCAAACTAGGGATCTTAAAATGTGCACTGGTTCCGGAGACTCGGGTAAGGGGTTAGTTATGCTTAAGGGAAGATTGACGGCGCCCTCACGACATCCTTTCTTACAAAGTGTTACATTTATTATGTGTTTCTTCTAAATTTGTCTTTCTAATTACCCTTAATTACCTAATTATTTTTTTACTTATTTTTAATTCTTTTATAATTTTTTCATGGAAAATTTGACGTCGATACATAAAAATAAAAAACTTATGAGTTTGGTGATTCATAAAATTTAAATCTTGACATCGACCCCTTTCGAAAGGATCCTTGTTATTTTGAACACGCGTATTGGTATTGGACATGCAAGGATGGCAAAATGGACCATTCATTTTGGTTGTTTTGAAATGACCCCGGAGGCCATCATTATTCCATGGGCTTTCGTTAGTATTTGGAAATAGTACGATAACTGCAATTCTTTGGTGTCATAGTGTTACGCTTTCTATATCATTGCCAAACCGGGCATAAAAGACAGGAGCAGAAACCTATTTATTTAGGATAATAAAAATGAAAGAGGTACGTAGTAATGAAGAAAACATGCCAAACATGAGGCTGCAGCTTCATGTCTTCTTAATAAATGTGTTCTTCTAATTGTTGTTGTCCGTCCAGAGTTGTTTCTGAAGATAGTCGACTACCTTCTTGTCCACCTGGAAGGCCTTGGTTAGAACATTAGGATTAATGGGTGGATCTGCTCCAAACACTGCTTTTGCAATTGTAATCACACCAGGGTTCTGGCTGCTTAAACTGGCGAATGCAACGGCATTGGTTTTTCCCACATTGAGCTGGAAATGAATGAGTCCGACTGGGAACACAAAAACATCTCCGGGATTTAAGACCTTGGTGATTAGGCGATTATCTCCGTTAGCTAAGTTAGATGTGACAAAACCAACATAGAGGGTACCCTCCACGACTACTAGGATCTCAGTGGCGCGAGGGTGAGTGTGGGGTGGGTTCAGGCCACCATGTGGTGCAAAATCAATGCGAGCGAAGGATATGCCAAGAGTGTTGAGTCCTGGAATTTGAGCAACATTGACAGCAGTGACATTTGAACCAACTGCACTGGAAGTGTCCCGAGGAACGTTGAGTCCAGGAAAGAAGAAATCCTTTGCAGTAACTTGCTCCGGGTCCTTGCAGAACTTTCCGTTCACAAACACTGCATGCATGCGCCAGGCATTTTTGATGCCCGTAAAAAGTCAGTCAATTAATAGATAATTAAAATATATACAGGATGCATGATATTTTCAGTGCAGTATTCTCATGTAACTCCTGACAAAAACTCTTAACGAAACACTTAAAAATTAAGCACATACCACCATCGGTTTCTTTGATGGCAACACAGAAGTCCTGAAGCGGACCAGGATCAGAGGCAGAGGCAAATGAAGAAGCCAAAGCCAAGACGACGAAAACTAGTACAAACTTGAGTCCTTCCATCAGATTCTATACGGATTTTTCTTGTGGAGAGGGGTGAGATATCTAGCGAGGATGCAAGGCTATTTATAGGTTGGAGTCATTGAATTAGTCCTAAATGAAGGCTACGAAGACTCAGTAGTTGCTCGTTCTATGATGTCAGTGATGAAACCAAGTCCTCAAAACATTTGACATTATCCATCATATGCCAATATTCTCTTTATAATACTCTTTCCAACATGACACTTTTCCATTAAGTTAACAGGACTGGGTGTGCATGTCTCCTGTCACAAGGCTTTATCAAAGAACTCCGGTGAAAATGTGAGAGTTGGTCGAGAACTAAAGATTGTCCGGGGCAGTTAATTCAATGGAAGTTTCTTGTGATTGTCCTATTGATATATATGGTTTTCTAGCTCGTTCTTAATATTCTCCACTTGCACCAAGCGCTTACAATCTTCTGTCAAAATAATGCAATTGTGAAGTCTATACGGAAATCACTAAAAACGTTGTTAGTTAATATTTCAAACATATATTGGAGCTAGCTGGCTCAAGGTGTATAATTATATAGTCATCTAATCTTATTTTAACTGTCATGTAGAACTGAATAGTATTCCATATGAACCTCGAATTGTTGGTAAGATGTCTTCATTCTTCATCTAATATTCACTGCATTTGATCCTGTTACAGCCAAACTGTTCTTATTGAAAATGCATGTTTGTTTGGATGTTTATTCCTTTCACTAATCCATTAAATTGTCCCACCGTAAGAAAATTGTAAACGCCGGTGGAGTATTCGTTAGCGTGTAAACACCATTCCATCAACAATTTACATATTCGACAAGAAGAAGATTTGCTTTACCGACAAAAACATGTCGTCGAAAAAACATTGTTAGAAAAACTTTTTTCGGAGATTTGCTATCCGTCCGCATTTCATCGACCATTTCTATCTGTAATTAAATTACTGATAAAACATTCCATTAAATTGTCCAACTAGAAGAAAACTTTTGAACCGTTTGGTAACTTTTCAAAGAAATGGCTGCTATATATTGTTGACAAAATCATCAACAAATTTGTTTTCTCTAATTAACCGGTGATTTCATCGAATTTCAGTAATTGTTTTTGAATTATTTAGTTGTTAATGAAAACAATAACGAAAGTCACAAAAGTAATTTTACTTGAACACCAAAATTTTATTAATTTTAATATTCTTTCCAAAATAATTTTACAATAATAAATATATCGCTACACAAATTTGGCTACTCGCTTTTTGACCTGTTTTAGGACCATCGCTCTGATTCCAGCGTTGACTAGCTTGGGTTGGATTGTTGTGTGCGCAATAAAATCCGACCTCATTTCTCCGGTTGATGCCATACAAATCCCATAAACCCAATTCCTATCGAGGATCCATTAGTTTCTCCATCCTCCAACCACAATTGAGGATCGTGGGGAGTATACGGAAAGCGTCTTCTCCATGTTTTTCAACCATTGCAGCATTATATGTTTCCTAGAAAACAAAAAATACAAGTCAAATATAATTATAAGAATTACAAGAAATTAAAAAAATATATATTTTATATGAGTTTCCTTATATAAGTCAAATATAATTATAAGAATTACAAGAAATAAAACATTTTCGCTCGGCTATCTACTAGCTTCTTCACCCATTTCCCCTATCTGTCTTTTTTTATACAAGTTTCCTCGTATAACTCCGTCGAGTAGGGTTACGCCCAAGTTGTTTTTCTTGTAAAATAAATAAGTTGTTAAAATGTCTAAAAAAATAAATGGCACATTAATAAATAAGGAAAAAAATAATTTAGACATTCTTATCAGGCCCTTTGCATGGTTGACAAATGAAAGGGTGTGCCTACTCATCGAACCGTTTGTTTTTTTGTATTGGTTCTGCGTCCTAGATTGCGAACACCTTTTAAAGTGTTCAGAAGCCATAAAATATTATAGAAACAGCCCCCAATTATCCTTTGTGACGTGACTCGGTCTATGATTTTTCTAACCACGATGTCAATAGAGCTGACTTTTTTTTTTTCCTGCATACTTGTGGGCATCATACCACAATCATGCAACATGGTACAAAGACATTGTTAAAAATACATAGGATTAGAAAAATTAAGATTGCAATTTCACATGTAAAATTTGTTAATTGCTTGATGCTTCCTTAATTGCGCTGGGTTTTCCCATACTTTTTTTGACCATCCACTAGTTTTCCCTTTCCCGCCAAAATCTTTCTAGCATTGTCGATTCATACACTAATTCTTTTTTTTTTTTTTTTATTTTTTTTAAAAAAAAAACTATATACTAACTCAATATATTTCTATCTTAACTTAAAGGTTACCTTTACTATGTGTTTTCTTCTAAATTTATTTATTTTTAGTGACCTTAATTATTATAATTGATTTTTTTTAAAATAATTTTCTATAGAAAAATTGATCTCGGTCCCTAAAAATAGGAGACTTGTCGGTTCGATTATGTTTGTTTTATCATTTATATGATTTTCATGGTTTTTTAACACACAAAAAAACTTAAACAAAAATAATAGAAATGATGACGGGATTAAAATTAACTAAAATTAATAAAAAGATATATTTTTTCCGTTGTTCTAATTTGTTTTTCAAAATATACCTAAACTAGCATGTGAACACAACAATTAAATAATATGAATAAAATGAACAAGGCTGAAAATTAATACCAATAAATAAAAGTATTTACAAAACTAATCAAGAGAGAATATACAAGTAAAGGCTCAACCCCAAGCTCCCAACGAAAGTCATCATTTTGTCTCACATCGATGGACGCGTCTCGGTGGGGACCAAATAACTATCATTGAAAATTGGAGTCGCCACAAAGAAATCAAGCAAACTAGGGATCTTAAAATGTGCACCGGTTCCGGAGGCTCGGGTAAGGGGTTAGTTATGCTTAAGGGAAGATTGACGGCGCCCTCACGACATCCTTTCTTACAAAGTGTTACATTTATTATGTGTTTCTTCTAAATTTGTCTTTCTAATTACCCTTAATTACCTAATTATTTTTTTACTTATTTTTAATTCTTTTATAATTTTTTCATGGAAAATTTGACGTCGATACATAAAAATAAAAAACTTATGAGTTTGGTGATTCATAAAATTTAAATCTTGACATCGACCCCTTTCGAAAGGATCCTTGTTATTTTGAACACGCGTATTGGTTTGGACATGCAAGGATGGCAAAATGGACCATTCATTTTGGTTGTTTTGAAATGACCCCGGAGGCCATCATTATTCCATGGGCTTTCGTTAGTATTTGGAAATAGTACGATAACTGCAATTCTTTGGTGTCATAGTGTTGCGCTTTCTATATCATTGCCAAACCGGGCATAAAAGACAGGAGCAGAAACCTATTTATTTAGGATAATAAAAATGAAAGAGGTACGTAGTAATGAAGAAAACATGCCAAACATGAGGCTGCAGCTTCATGTCTTCTTAATAAATGTGTTCTTCTAATTGTTGTTGTCCGTCCAGAGTTGTTTCTGAAGATAGTCGACTACCTTCTTGTCCACCTGGAAGGCCTTGGTTAGAACATTAGGATTAATGGGTGGATCTGCTCCAAACACTGCTTTTGCAATTGTAATCACACCAGGGTTCTGGCTGCTTAGAACTGGCGAATGCAACGGCATTGGTTTTTCCCACATTGAGCTGGAAATGAATGAGTCCGACTGGGAACACAAAAACATCTCCGGGATTTAAGACCTTGGTGATTAGGCGATTATCTCCGTTAGCTAAGTTAGATGTGACAAAACCAACATAGAGGGTACCCTCCACGACTACTAGGATCTCAGTGGCGCGAGGGTGAGTGTGGGGTGGGTTCAGGCCACCATGTGGTGCAAAATCAATGCGAGCGAAGGATATGCCAAGAGTGTTGAGTCCTGGAATTTGAGCAACATTGACAGCAGTGACATTTGAACCAACTGCACTGGAAGTGTCCCGAGGAACGTTGAGTCCAGGAAAGAAGAAATCCTTTGCAGTAACTTGCTCCGGGTCCTTGCAGAACTTTCCGTTCACAAACACTGCATGCATGAGAAAGGCATTTTTGATGCCCGTAAAAAGTCAGTCAATTAATAGATAATTAAAATATATACAGGATGCATGATATTTTCAGTGCAGTATTCTCATGTAACTCCTGACA
This sequence comes from Populus deltoides, assembly GCA_015852605.2. Classification (NCBI taxonomy): domain Eukaryota; kingdom Viridiplantae; phylum Streptophyta; class Magnoliopsida; order Malpighiales; family Salicaceae; genus Populus; species Populus deltoides. The sequence goes on along the minus strand of CM027582.2, from coordinate 5,444,443 downwards.
AAAACTCTTAACGAAACACCTAAAAATTTAAGCACATACCACCATCGGTTTCTTTGATGGCAACACAGAAGTCCTGAAGCGGACCAGGATCAGAGGCAGAGGCAAATGAAGAAGCCAAAGCCAAGACGACGAAAACTAGTACAAACTTGAGTCCTTCCATCAGATTCTATACGGATTTTTCTTGTGGAGAGGGGTGAGATATCTAGCGAGGATGCAAGGCTATTTATAGGTTGGAGTCATTGAATTAGTCCTAAATGAAGGCTACGAAGACTCAGTAGTTGCTCGTTCTATGATGTCAGTGATGAAACCAAGTCCTCAAAACATTTGACATTATCCATCATATGCCAATATTCTCTTTATAATACTCTTTCCAACATGACACTTTTCCATTAAGTTAACAGGACTGGGTGTGCATGTCTCCTGTCACAAGGCTTTATCAAAGAACTCCGGTGAAAATGTGAGAGTTGGTCGAGAACTAAAGATTGTCCGGGGCAGTTAATTCAATGGAAGTTTCTTGTGATTGTCCTATTGATATATATGGTTTTCTAGCTCGTTCTTAATATTCTCCACTTGCACCAAGCGCTTACAATCTTCTGTCAAAATAATGCAATTGTGAAGTCTATACGGAAATCACTAAAAACGTTGCTAGTTAATATTTCAAACATATATTGGAGCTAGCTGGCTCAAGGTGTATAATTATATAGTCATCTAATCTTATTTTAACTGTCATGTAGAACTGAATAGTATTCCATATGAACCTCGAATTGTTGGTAAGATGTCTTCATTCTTCATCTAATATTCACTGCATTTGATCCTGTTACAGCCAAACTGTTCTTATTGAAAATGCATGTTTGTTTGGATGTTTATTCCTTTCACTAATCCATTAAATTGTCCCACCGGAAGAAAATTGTAAACGCCGGTGGAGTATTCGTTAGCGTGTAAACACCATTCCATCAACAATTTACATCTTCGACGAGAAGATTTGCTTTACCTTGACAAAAACATGTCGTCGAAAAAACATTGTTAGAAAAACTTTTTTCGGAGATTTGCTGTCCGTCCGCATTTCATCGACCATTTCTATCTGTAATTAAATTACGTGATAAAACATTCCATTAAATTGTCCAACTAGAAGAAAACTTTTGAACCGTTTGGTAACATTTCAAAGAAATGGCTGCTATATATTGTTGACAAAATCATCAACAAATTTGTTTTCTCTAATTAACCGGTGATTTCATCGAATTTCAGTGAATTGTTTTTGAATTATTTAGTTGTTAATGAAAACAATAACGAAAGTCACAAAAGTAACTTTTACTGAACACCAAAATTTTATTAATTTTAATATTCTTTCCAAAATAATTTTTCAATAATAAATATATCGCTACACAAATTTGGCTACTCGCTTTTTGACTGTTTTAGGACCATCGCTACTGATTCCAGCGTTGACTAGCTTGGGTTGGATTGTTGTGTGCGCAATAAAATCCGACCTCATTTCTCCGGTTGATGCCATACAAATCCCATAAACCCAATTCCTATCGAGGATCCATTAGTTTCTCCATCCTCCAACCACAATTGAGGATCGTGGGGAGTATACATGGAAAGCGTCTTCTCCATGTTTTTCAACCATTGCAAGCATTATATGTTTCCTAGAAAACAAAAAAATACAAGTCAAATATAATTATAAGAATTACAAGAAATTAAAAAAATATATATTTTATATGAGTTTCCTTATATAAGTCAAATATAATTATAAGAATTACAAGAAATAAAACATTTTCGCTCTGCTATCTACTAGCTTCTTCACCCATTTCCCCCTATCTGTCTTTTTTATACAAGTTTCCTCGTATAACTCCGTCGGAGTAGGGTTACGCCCAAGTTGTTTTTCTTGTAAAATAAATAAGTTGTTAAAATGTCTAAAAAAATAAATGGCACATTAATAAATAAGGAAAAAAATAATTTAGACATTCTTATCAGGCCCCTTTGCATGGTTGACAAATGAAAGGGTGTGCCTACTCATCGAACCGTTTGTTTTTTTGTATTGGTTCTGCGTCCTAGATTGCGAACACCTTTTAAAGTGTTCTGAAGCCATAAAATATTATAGAAACAGCCCCCAATTATCCTTTGTGACGTGACTCGGTCTATGATTTTTCTAACCACGATGTCAATAGAGCTGACTTTTTTTTTCCTGCATACTTGTGGGCATCATACCACAATCATGCAACATGGTACAAAGACATTGTTAAAAATACATAGGATTAGAAAAATTAAGATTGCAATTTCACATGTAAAATTTGTTAATTGCTTGATGCTTCCTTAATTGCGCTGGGTTTTCCCATACTTTTTTGACCATCCACTAGTTTTCCCTTTCCCCGCCAAAATCTTTCTAGCTTTGTCGATTCATACCCTAATTCTTTTTTTTTTTTTTTATGTAAAAAAAAAACTATATACTAACTCAATATATTTCTATCTTAACTTAAAGGTTACCTTTACTATGTGTTTTCTTCTAAATTTATTTATTTTTAGTGACCTTAATTATTATAATTGATTTTTTTTAAAATAATTTTCTATAGAAAAATTGATCTCGGTCCCTAAAAATAGGAGACTTGTCGGTCCGATTATGTTTGTTTTATCATTTATATGATTTTCATGGTTTTTTAACACACAAAAAAACTTAAACAAAAATAATAGAAATGATGACGGGATTAAAATTAACTAAAATTAATAAAAAAGATATATTTTTTCTGTTGTTCTAATTTGTTTTTCAAAATATACCTAAACTAGCATGTGAACACAACAATTAAATAATATGAATAAAATGAACAAGTCTGAAAATTAATACCAATAAATAAAAGTATTTACAAAACTAATCAAGAGAGAATATACAAGTAAAGGCTCAACCCCAAGCTCCCAAAGAAAGTCATCATTTTGTCTCACATCGATGGACGTCTCGGTGGGGACCAAATAACTATCATTGAAAATTGGAGTCGCCACAAAGAAATCAAGCAAACTAGGGATCTTAAAATGTGCACTCGGTTCCGGAGGCTCGGGTAAGGGGTTAGTTATGCTTAAGGGAAGATTGACGGCGCCCTCACGACATCCTTTCTTACAAAGTGTTACATTTATTATGTGTTTCTTCTAAATTTGTCTTTCTAATTACCCTTAATTACCTAATTATTTTTTTACTTATTTTTAATTCTTTTATAATTTTTTCATGGAAAATTTGACGTCGATACATAAAAATAAAAAACTTATGAGTTTGGTGATTCATAAAATTTAAATCTTGACATCGACCCCTTTCGAAAGGATCCTTGTTATTTTGAACACGCGTATAGGACATGCAAGGATGGCAAAATGGCCCATTCATTTTGGTTGTTTTGAAATGACCCCGGAGGCCATCATTATTCCATGGGCTTTCGTTAGTATTTGGAAATAGTACGATAACTGCAATTCTTTGGTGTCATAGTGTTGCGCTTTCTATATCATTGCCAAACCGGGCATAAAAGACAGGAGCAGAAACCTATTTATTTAGGATAATAAAAATGAAAGAGGTACGTAGTAATGAAGAAAACATGCCAAACATGAGGCTGCAGCTTCATGTCTTCTTAATAAATGTGTTCTTCTAATTGTTGTTGTCCGTCCAGAGTTGTTTCTGAAGATAGTCGACTACCTTCTTGTCCACCTGGAAGGCCTTGGTTAGAACATTAGGATTAATGGGTGGATCTGCTCCAAACACTGCTTTTGCAATTGTAATCACACCAGGGTTCTGGCTGCTTAGACTGGCGAATGCAACGGCATTGGTTTTTCCCACATTGAGCTGGAAATGAATGAGTCCGACTGGGAACACAAAAACATCTCCGGGATTTAAGACCTTGGTGATTAGGCGATTATCTCCGTTAGCTAAGTTAGATGTGACAAAACCAACATAGAGGGTACCCTCCACGACTACTAGGATCTCAGTGGCGCGAGGGTGAGTGTGGGGTGGGTTCAGGCCACCATGTGGTGCAAAATCAATGCGAGCGAAGGATATGCCAAGAGTGTTGAGTCCTGGAATTTGAGCAACATTGACAGCAGTGACATTTGAACCAACTGCACTGGAAGTGTCCCGAGGAACGTTGAGTCCAGGAAAGAAGAAATCCTTTGCAGTAACTTGCTCCGGGTCCTTGCAGAACTTTCCGTTCACAAACACTGCATGCATGAGAAAGGCATTTTTGATGCCCGTAAAAAAGTCAGTCAATTAATAGATAATTAAAATATATACAGGATGCATGATATTTTCAGTGCAGTATTCTCATGTAACTCCTGACAAAAACTCTTAACGAAACACTTAAAAATTAAGCACATACCACCATCGGTTTCTTTGATGGCAACACAGAAGTCCTGAAGCGGACCAGGATCAGAGGCAGAGGCAAATGAAGAAGCCAAAGCCAAGACGACGAAAACTAGTACAAACTTGAGTCCTTCCATCAGATTCTATACGGATTTTTCTTGTGGAGAGGGGTGAGATATCTAGCGAGGATGCAAGGCTATTTATAGGTTGGAGTCATTGAATTAGTCCTAAATGAAGGCTACCAAGACTCAGTAGTTGCTCGTTCTATGATGTCAGTGATGAAACCAAGTCCTCAAAACATTTGACATTATCCATCATATGCCAATATTCTCTTTATAATACTCTTTCCAACATGACACTTTTCCATTAAGTTAACAGGACTGGGTGTGCATGTCTCCTGTCACAAGGCTTTATCAAAGAACTCCGGTGAAAATGTGAGAGTTGGTCGAGAACTAAAGATTGTCCGGGGCAGTTAATTCAATGGAAGTTTCTTGTGATTGTCCTATTGATATATATGGTTTTCTAGCTCGTTCTTAATATTCTCCACTTGCACCAAGCGCTTACAATCTTCTGTCAAAATAATGCAATTGTGAAGTCTATACGGAAATCACTAAAAACGTTGCTAGTTAATATTTCAAACATATATTGGAGCTAGCTGGCTCAAGGTGTATAATTATATAGTCATCTAATCTTATTTTAACTGTCATGTAGAACTGAATAGTATTCCATATGAACCTCGAATTGTTGGTAAGATGTCTTCATTCTTCATCTAATATTCACTGCATTTGATCCTGTTACAGCCAAACTGTTCTTATTGAAAATGCATGTTTGTTTGGATGTTTATTCCTTTCACTAATCCATTAAATTGTCCCACCAAGAAGAAAATTGTAAACGCCGGTGGAGTATTCTGTTAGCGTGTAAACACCATTCCATCAACAATTTACATCTTCGACAGTAAGATTTGCTTTACTGACAAAAACATGTCGTCGAAAAAACATTGTTAGAAAAACTTTTTTCGGAGATTTGCTATCCGTCCGCATTTCATCGACCATTTCTATCTGTAATTAAATTACTGATAAAACATTCCATTAAATTGTCCAACTAGAAGAAAACTTTTGAACCGTTTGGTAACATTTCAATGAAATGGCTGCTATATATTGTCGACAAAATCATCAACAAATTTGTTTTCTCTAATTAACCGGTGATTTCATCGGAATTTCAGTAATTGTTTTTGAATTATTTAGTTGTTAATGAAAACAATAACGAAAGTCACAAAAGTAACTTTACTGAACACCAAAATTTTATTAATTTTAATATTCTTTCCAAAATAATTTTTCAATAATAAATATATCGCTACACAAATTTGGCTACTCGCTTTTTGACCTGTTTTAGGACCATCGCTCTGATTCCAGCGTTGACTAGCTTGGGTTGGATTGTTGTGTGCGCAATAAAATCCGACCTCATTTCTCCGGTTGATGCCATACAAATCCCATAAACCCAATTCCTATCGAGGATCCATTAGTTTCTCCATCCTCCAACCACAATTGAGGATCGTGGGGAGTATACGGGAAAGCGTCTTCTCCATGTTTTTCAACCATTGCAGCATTATATGTTTCCTAGAAAACAAAAAAATACAAGTCAAATATAATTATAAGAATTACAAGAAATTAAAAAAATATATATTTTATATGAGTTTCCTTATATAAGTCAAATATAATTATAAGAATTACAAGAAATAAAACATTTTCGCTCTGCTATCTACTAGCTTCTTCACCCATTTCCCCCTATCTGTCTTTTTTATACAAGTTTCCTCGTATAACTCCGTCGGAGTAGGGTTACGCCCAAGTTGTTTTTCTTGTAAAATAAATAAGTTGTTAAAATGTCTAAAAAAATAAATGGCACATTAATAAATAAGGAAAAAAATAATTTAGACATTCTTATCAGGCCCTTTGCATGGTTGACAAATGAAAGGGTGTGCCTACTCATCGAACCGTTTGTTTTTTTGTATTGGTTCTGCGTCCTAGATTGCGAACACCTTTTAAAGTGTTCGAAGCCATAAAATATTATAGAAACAGCCCCCAATTATCCTTTGTGACGTGACTCGGTCTATGATTTTTCTAACCACGATGTCAATAGAGCTGACTTTTTTTTTTTTCCTGCATACTTGTGGGCATCATACCACAATCATGCAACATGGTACAAAGACATTGTTAAAAATACATAGGATTAGAAAAATTAAGATTGCAATTTCACATGTAAAATTTGTTAATTGCTTGATGCTTCCTTAATTGCGCTGGGGTTTTCCCATACTTTTTTGACCATCCACTAGTTTTCCCTTTCCTGCCAAAATCTTTCTAGCATTGTCGATTCATACACTAATTCTTTTTTTTTTTTTTATGTAAAAAAAAAACTATATACTAACTCAATATATTTCTATCTTAACTTAAAGGTTACCTTTACTATGTGTTTTCTTCTAAATTTATTTATTTTTAGTGACCTTAATTATTATAATTGATTTTTTTAAAATAATTTTCTATAGAAAAATTGATCTCGGTCCCTAAAAATAGGAGACTTGTCGGTTCAGATTATGTTTGTTTTATCATTTATATGATTTTCATGGTTTTTTAACACACAAAAAAACTTAAACAAAAATAATAGAAATGATGACGGGATTAAAATTAACTAAAATTAATAAAAAGATATATTTTTTCTGTTGTTCTAATTTGTTTTTCAAAATATACCTAAACTAGCATGTGAACACAACAATTAAATAATATGAATAAAATGAACAGTGCTGAAAATTAATACCAATAAATAAAAGTATTTACAAAACTAATCAAGAGAGAATATACAAGTAAAGGCTCAACCCTGAAGCTCCCAGCAAAGTCATCATTTTGTCTCACATCGATGGACGTCTCGGTGGGGACCAAATAACTATCATTGAAAATTGGAGTCGCCACAAAGAAATCAAGCAAACTAGGGATCTTAAAATGTGCACTGGTTCCAGAGGCTCAGGTAAGGGGTTAGTTATGCTTAAGGGAAGATTGACGGCGCCCTCACGACATCCTTTCTTACAAAGTGTTACATTTATTATGTGTTTCTTCTAAATTTGTCTTTCTAATTACCCTTAATTACCTAATTATTTTTTTACTTATTTTTAATTCTTTTATAATTTTTTCATGGAAAATTTGACGTCGATACATAAAAATAAAAAACTTATGAGTTTGGTGATTCATAAAATTTAAATCTTGACATCGACCCCTTTCGAAAGGATCCTTGTTATTTTGAACACGCGTATAGGACATGCAAGGATGGCAAAATGGCCCATTCATTTTGGTTGTTTTGAAATGACCCCGGAGGCCATCATTATTCCATGGGCTTTCGTTAGTATTTGGAAATAGTACGATAACTGCAATTCTTTGGTGTCATAGTGTTGCGCTTTCTATATCATTGCCAAACCGGGCATAAAAGACAGGAGCAGAAACCTATTTATTTAGGATAATAAAAATGAAAGAGGTACGTAGTAATGAAGAAAACATGCCAAACATGAGGCTGCAGCTTCATGTCTTCTTAATAAATGTGTTCTTCTAATTGTTGTTGTCCGTCCAGAGTTGTTTCTGAAGATAGTCGACTACCTTCTTGTCCACCTGGAAGGCCTTGGTTAGAACATTAGGATTAATGGGTGGATCTGCTCCAAACACTGCTTTTGCAATTGTAATCACACCAGGGTTCTGGCTGCTTAGACTGGCGAATGCAACGGCATTGGTTTTTCCCACATTGAGCTGGAAATGAATGAGTCCGACTGGGAACACAAAAACATCTCCGGGATTTAAGACCTTGGTGATTAGGCGATTATCTCCGTTAGCTAAGTTAGATGTGACAAAACCAACATAGAGGGTACCCTCCACGACTACTAGGATCTCAGTGGCGCGAGGGTGAGTGTGGGGTGGGTTCAGGCCACCATGTGGTGCAAAATCAATGCGAGCGAAGGATATGCCAAGAGTGTTGAGTCCTGGAATTTGAGCAACATTGACAGCAGTGACATTTGAACCAACTGCACTGGAAGTGTCCCGAGGAACGTTGAGTCCAGGAAAGAAGAAATCCTTTGCAGTAACTTGCTCCGGGTCCTTGCAGAACTTTCCGTTCACAAACACTGCATGCATGAGAAAGGCATTTTTGATGCCCGTAAAAAAGTCAGTCAATTAATAGATAATTAAAATATATACAGGATGCATGATATTTTCAGTGCAGTATTCTCATGTAACTCCTGACAAAAACTCTTAACGAAACACTTAAAAATTAAGCACATACCACCATCGGTTTCTTTGATGGCAACACAGAAGTCCTGAAGCGGACCAGGATCAGAGGCAGAGGCAAATGAAGAAGCCAAAGCCAAGACGACGAAAACTAGTACAAACTTGAGTCCTTCCATCAGATTCTATACGGATTTTTCTTGTGGAGAGGGGTGAGATATCTAGCGAGGATGCAAGGCTATTTATAGGTTGGAGTCATTGAATTAGTCCTAAATGAAGGCTACCAAGACTCAGTAGTTGCTCGTTCTATGATGTCAGTGATGAAACCAAGTCCTCAAAACATTTGACATTATCCATCATATGCCAATATTCTCTTTATAATACTCTTTCCAACATGACACTTTTCCATTAAGTTAACAGGACTGGGTGTGCATGTCTCCTGTCACAAGGCTTTATCAAAGAACTCCGGTGAAAATGTGAGAGTTGGTCGAGAACTAAAGATTGTCCGGGGCAGTTAATTCAATGGAAGTTTCTTGTGATTGTCCTATTGATATATATGGTTTTCTAGCTCGTTCTTAATATTCTCCACTTGCACCAAGCGCTTACAATCTTCTGTCAAAATAATGCAATTGTGAAGTCTATACGGAAATCACTAAAAACGTTGCTAGTTAATATTTCAAACATATATTGGAGCTAGCTGGCTCAAGGTGTATAATTATATAGTCATCTAATCTTATTTTAACTGTCATGTAGAACTGAATAGTATTCCATATGAACCTCGAATTGTTGGTAAGATGTCTTCATTCTTCATCTAATATTCACTGCATTTGATCCTGTTACAGCCAAACTGTTCTTATTGAAAATGCATGTTTGTTTGGATGTTTATTCCTTTCACTAATCCATTAAATTGTCCCACCAGAAGAAAATTGTAAACGCCGGTGGAGTATTCTGTTAGCGTGTAAACACCATTCCATCAACAATTTACATCTTCGGCGGGAAGATTTGCTTTACTTGACAAAAACATGTCGTCGAAAAAACATTGTTAGAAAAACTTTTTTCGGAGATTTGCTATCCGTCCGCATTTCATCGACCATTTCTATCTGTAATTAAATTACTGATAAAACATTCCATTAAATTGTCCAACTAGAAGAAAACTTTTGAACCGTTTGGTAACATTTCAATGAAATGGCTGCTATATATTGTCGACAAAATCATCAACAAATTTGTTTTCTCTAATTAACCGGTGATTTCATCGAATTTCAGTAATTGTTTTTGAATTATTTAGTTGTTAATGAAAACAATAACGAAAGTCACAAAAGTAACTTTTACTGAACACCAAAATTTTATTAATTTTAATATTCTTTCCAAAATAATTTTTCAATAATAAATATATCGCTACACAAATTTGGCTACTCGCTTTTTGACTGTTTTAGGACCATCGCTACAGATTCCAGCTTGACTAGCTTGGGTTGGATTGTTGTGTGCGCAATAAAATCCGACCTCATTTCTCCGGTTGATGCCATACAAATCCCATAAACCCAATTCCTATCGAGGATCCATTAGTTTCTCCATCCTCCAACCACAATTGAGGATCGTGGGGAGTATACGGAAAGCGTCTTCTCCATGTTTTTCAACCATTGCAAGCATTATATGTTTCCTAGAAAACAAAAAAATACAAGTCAAATATAATTATAAGAATTACAAGAAATTAAAAAAATATATATTTTATATGAGTTTCCTTATATAAGTCAAATATAATTATAAGAATTACAAGAAATAAAACATTTTCGCTCTCGCTATCTACTAGCTTCTTCACCCATTTCCCCCTATCTGTCTTTTTTATACAAGTTTCCTCGTATAACTCCGTCGGAGTAGGGTTACGCCCAAGTTGTTTTTCTTGTAAAATAAATAAGTTGTTAAAATGTCTAAAAAAATAAATGGCACATTAATAAATAAGGAAAAAAATAATTTAGACATTCTTATCAGGCCCTTTGCATGGTTGACAAATGAAAGGGTGTGCCTACTCATCGAACCGTTTGTTTTTTTGTATTGGTTCTGTGTCCTAGATTGCGAACACCTTTTAAAGTGTTCCAAGCCATAAAATATTATAGAAACAGCCCCCAATTATCCTTTGTGACGTGACTCGGTCTATGATTTTTCTAACCACGATGTCAATAGAGTCGACTTTTTTTTTCCCGCATACTTGTGGGCATCATACCACAATCATGCAACATGGTACAAAGACATTGTTAAAAATACATAGGATTAGAAAAATTAAGATTGCAATTTCACATGTAAAATTTGTTAATTGCTTGATGCTTCCTTAATTGCTACTGGGGTTTTCCCATACTTTTTTGACCATCCACTAGTTTTCCCTTTCCTGCCAAAATCTTTCTAGCATTGTCGATTCATACACTAATTCTTTTTTTTTTTTCTATGTAAAAAAAAAAACTATATACTAACTCAATATATTTCTATCTTAACTTAAAGGTTACCTTTACTATGTGTTTTCTTCTAAATTTATTTATTTTTAGTGACATTAATTATTATAATTGATTTTTTTAAAATAATTTTCTATAGAAAAATTGATCTCGGTCCCTAAAAATAGGAGACTTGTCGGTTCAGTTATGTTTGTTTTATCATTTATATGATTTTCATGGTTTTTTAACACACAAAAAAACTTAAACAAAAATAATAGAAATGATGACGGGATTAAAATTAACTAAAATTAATAAAAAGATATATTTTTTTCGTTGTTCTAATTTGTTTTTCAAAATATACCTAAACTAGCATGTGAACACAACAATTAAATAATATGAATAAAATGAACAGTGCTGAAAATTAATACCAATAAATAAAAGTATTTACAAAACTAATCAAGAGAGAATATACAAGTAAAGGCTCAACCCCAAGCTCCCAAAGAAAGTCATCATTTTGTCTCACATCGATGGACGTCTCGGTGGGGACCAAATAACTATCATTGAAAATTGGAGTCGCCACAAAGAAATCAAGCAAACTAGGGATCTTAAAATGTGCACCTGGTTCCAGAGGCTCAGGTAAGGGGTTAGTTATGCTTAAGGGAAGATTGACGGCGCCCTCACGACATCCTTTCTTACAAAGTGTTACATTTATTATGTGTTTCTTCTAAATTTGTCTTTCTAATTACCCTTAATTACCTAATTATTTTTTTACTTATTTTTAATTCTTTTATAATTTTTTCATGGAAAATTTGACGTCGATACATAAAAATAAAAAACTTATGAGTTTGGTGATTCATAAAATTTAAATCTTGACATCGACCCCTTTCGAAAGGATCCTTGTTATTTTGAACACGCGTATAGGACATGCAAGGATGGCAAAATGGCCCATTCATTTTGGTTGTTTTGAAATGACCCCGGAGGCCATCATTATTCCATGGGCTTTCGTTAGTATTTGGAAATAGTACGATAACTGCAATTCTTTGGTGTCATAGTGTTGCGCTTTCTATATCATTGCCAAACCGGGCATAAAAGACAGGAGCAGAAACCTATTTATTTAGGATAATAAAAATGAAAGAGGTACGTAGTAATGAAGAAAACATGCCAAACATGAGGCTGCAGCTTCATGTCTTCTTAATAAATGTGTTCTTCTAATTGTTGTTGTCCGTCCAGAGTTGTTTCTGAAGATAGTCGACTACCTTCTTGTCCACCTGGAAGGCCTTGGTTAGAACATTAGGATTAATGGGTGGATCTGCTCCAAACACTGCTTTTGCAATTGTAATCACACCAGGGTTCTGGCTGCTTAGACTGGCGAATGCAACGGCATTGGTTTTTCCCACATTGAGCTGGAAATGAATGAGTCCGACTGGGAACACAAAAACATCTCCGGGATTTAAGACCTTGGTGATTAGGCGATTATCTCCGTTAGCTAAGTTAGATGTGACAAAACCAACATAGAGGGTACCCTCCACGACTACTAGGATCTCAGTGGCGCGAGGGTGAGTGTGGGGTGGGTTCAGGCCACCATGTGGTGCAAAATCAATGCGAGCGAAGGATATGCCAAGAGTGTTGAGTCCTGGAATTTGAGCAACATTGACAGCAGTGACATTTGAACCAACTGCACTGGAAGTGTCCCGAGGAACGTTGAGTCCAGGAAAGAAGAAATCCTTTGCAGTAACTTGCTCCGGGTCCTTGCAGAACTTTCCGTTCACAAACACTGCATGCATGAGAAAGGCATTTTTGATGCCCGTAAAAAGTCAGTCAATTAATAGATAATTAAAATATATACAGGATGCATGATATTTTCAGTGCAGTATTCTCATGTAACTCCTGACAAAAACTCTTAACGAAACACTTAAAAATTAAGCACATACCACCATCGGTTTCTTTGATGGCAACACAGAAGTCCTGAAGCGGACCAGGATCAGAGGCAGAGGCAAATGAAGAAGCCAAAGCCAAGACGACGAAAACTAGTACAAACTTGAGTCCTTCCATCAGATTCTATACGGATTTTTCTTGTGGAGAGGGGTGAGATATCTAGCGAGGATGCAAGGCTATTTATAGGTTGGAGTCATTGAATTAGTCCTAAATGAAGGCTACGAAGACTCAGTAGTTGCTCGTTCTATGATGTCAGTGATGAAACCAAGTCCTCAAAACATTTGACATTATCCATCATATGCCAATATTCTCTTTATAATACTCTTTCCAACATGACACTTTTCCATTAAGTTAACAGGACTGGGTGTGCATGTCTCCTGTCACAAGGCTTTATCAAAGAACTCCGGTGAAAATGTGAGAGTTGGTCGAGAACTAAAGATTGTCCGGGGCAGTTAATTCAATGGAAGTTTCTTGTGATTGTCCTATTGATATATATGGTTTTCTAGCTCGTTCTTAATATTCTCCACTTGCACCAAGCGCTTACAATCTTCTGTCAAAATAATGCAATTGTGAAGTCTATACGGAAATCACTAAAAACGTTGCTAGTTAATATTTCAAACATATATTGGAGCTAGCTGGCTCAAGGTGTATAATTATATAGTCATCTAATCTTATTTTAACTGTCATGTAGAACTGAATAGTATTCCATATGAACCTCGAATTGTTGGTAAGATGTCTTCATTCTTCATCTAATATTCACTGCATTTGATCCTGTTACAGCCAAACTGTTCTTATTGAAAATGCATGTTTGTTTGGATGTTTATTCCTTTCACTAATCCATTAAATTGTCCCACCAGAAGAAAATTGTAAACGCCGGTGGAGTATTCTGTTAGCGTGTAAACACCATTCCATCAACAATTTACATCTTCGACAGTAAGATTTGCTTTCTCGACAAAAAACATGTCGTCGAAAAAACATTGTTAGAAAAACTTTTTTCGGAGATTTGCTATCCGTCCGCATTTCATCGACCATTTCTATCTGTAATTAAATTACTGATAAAACATTCCATTAAATTGTCCAACTAGAAGAAAACTTTTGAACCGTTTGGTAACATTTCAATGAAATGGCTGCTATATATTGTCGACAAAATCATCAACAAATTTGTTTTCTCTAATTAACCGGTGATTTCATCGGAATTTCAGTAATTGTTTTTGAATTATTTAGTTGTTAATGAAAACAATAACGAAAGTCACAAAAGTAACTTTACTGAACACCAAAATTTTATTAATTTTAATATTCTTTCCAAAATAATTTTTCAATAATAAATATATCGCTACACAAATTTGGCTACTCGCTTTTTGACCTGTTTTAGGACCATCGCTACAGATTCCAGCGTTGACTAGCTTGGGTTGGATTGTTGTGTGCGCAATAAAATCCGACCTCATTTCTCCGGTTGATGCCATACAAATCCCATAAACCCAATTCCTATCGAGGATCCATTAGTTTCTCCATCCTCCAACCACAATTGAGGATCGTGGGGAGTATACGGGAAAGCGTCTTCTCCATGTTTTTCAACCATTGCAGCATTATATGTTTCCTAGAAAACAAAAAAATACAAGTCAAATATAATTATAAGAATTACAAGAAATTAAAAAAATATATATTTTATATGAGTTTCCTTATATAAGTCAAATATAATTATAAGAATTACAAGAAATAAAACATTTTCGCTCTGCTATCTACTAGCTTCTTCACCCATTTCCCCCTATCTGTCTTTTTTATACAAGTTTCCTCGTATAACTCCGTCGGAGTAGGGTTACGCCCAAGTTGTTTTTCTTGTAAAATAAATAAGTTGTTAAAATGTCTAAAAAAATAAATGGCACATTAATAAATAAGGAAAAAAATAATTTAGACATTCTTATCAGGCCCTTTGCATGGTTGACAAATGAAAGGGTGTGCCTACTCATCGAACCGTTTGTTTTTTTGTATTGGTTCTGCGTCCTAGATTGCGAACACCTTTTAAAGTGTTCTGAAGCCACAAAATATTATAGAAACAGCCCCAAATTATCCTTTGTGACGTGACTCGGTCTATGATTTTTCTAACCACGATGTCAATAGAGTACGATTTTTTTTTCCCGCATACTTTGTGGGCATCATACCACAATCATGCAACATAGTACAAAGACATTGTTAAAAATACATAGGATTAGAAAAATTAAGATTGCAATTTCACATGTAAAATTTGTTAATTGCTTGATGCTTCCTTAATTGCGCTGGGGTTTTCCCATACTTTTTTGACCATCCACTAGTTTTCCCTTTCCTGCCAAAATCTTTCTAGCATTGTCGATTCATACACTAATTCTTTTTTTTTTTTTTTTAAAAAAAAAAAACTATATACTAACTCAATATATTTCTATCTTAACTTAAAGGTTACCTTTACTATGTGTTTTCTTCTAAATTTATTTATTTTTAGTGACCTTAATTATTATAATTGATTTTTTTTAAAATAATTTTCTATAGAAAAATTGATCTCGGTCCCTAAAAATAGGAGACTTGTCGGTTCGGTTATGTTTGTTTTATCATTTATATGATTTTCATGGTTTTTTAACACACAAAAAAAACTTAAACAAAAATAATAGAAATGATGACGGGATTAAAATTAACTAAAATTAATAAAAAGATATATTTTTTCCGTTGTTCTAATTTGTTTTTCAAAATATACCTAAACTAGCATGTGAACACAACAATTAAATAATATTAATAAAATGAACGGTTCTGAAAATTAATACCAATAAATAAAAGTATTTACAAAACTAATCAAGAGAGAATATACAAGTAAAGGCTCAACCCCAAGCTCCCAAAGAAAGTCATCATTTTGTCTCACATCGATGGACGCCTCGGTGGGGACCAAATAACTATCATTGAAAATTGGAGTCGCCACAAAGAAATCAAGCAAACTAGGGATCTTAAAATGTGCACTGGTTCCAGAGGCTCAGGTAAGGGGTTAGTTATGCTTAAGGGAAGATTGACGGCGCCCTCACGACATCCTTTCTTACAAAGTGTTACATTTATTATGTGTTTCTTCTAAATTTGTCTTTCTAATTACCCTTAATTACCTAATTATTTTTTTACTTATTTTTAATTCTTTTATAATTTTTTCATGGAAAATTTGACGTCGATACATAAAAATAAAAAACTTATGAGTTTGGTGATTCATAAAATTTAAATCTTGACATCGACCCCTTTCGAAAGGATCCTTGTTATTTTGAACACGCGTATAGGACATGCAAGGATGGCAAAATGGCCCATTCATTTTGGTTGTTTTGAAATGACCCCGGAGGCCATCATTATTCCATGGGCTTTCGTTAGTATTTGGAAATAGTACGATAACTGCAATTCTTTGGTGTCATAGTGTTGCGCTTTCTATATCATTGCCAAACCGGGCATAAAAGACAGGAGCAGAAACCTATTTATTTAGGATAATAAAAATGAAAGAGGTACGTAGTAATGAAGAAAACATGCCAAACATGAGGCTGCAGCTTCATGTCTTCTTAATAAATGTGTTCTTCTAATTGTTGTTGTCCGTCCAGAGTTGTTTCTGAAGATAGTCGACTACCTTCTTGTCCACCTGGAAGGCCTTGGTTAGAACATTAGGATTAATGGGTGGATCTGCTCCAAACACTGCTTTTGCAATTGTAATCACACCAGGGTTCTGGCTGCTTAGACTGGCGAATGCAACGGCATTGGTTTTTCCCACATTGAGCTGGAAATGAATGAGTCCGACTGGGAACACAAAAACATCTCCGGGATTTAAGACCTTGGTGATTAGGCGATTATCTCCGTTAGCTAAGTTAGATGTGACAAAACCAACATAGAGGGTACCCTCCACGACTACTAGGATCTCAGTGGCGCGAGGGTGAGTGTGGGGTGGGTTCAGGCCACCATGTGGTGCAAAATCAATGCGAGCGAAGGATATGCCAAGAGTGTTGAGTCCTGGAATTTGAGCAACATTGACAGCAGTGACATTTGAACCAACTGCACTGGAAGTGTCCCGAGGAACGTTGAGTCCAGGAAAGAAGAAATCCTTTGCAGTAACTTGCTCCGGGTCCTTGCAGAACTTTCCGTTCACAAACACTGCATGCATGAGAAAGGCATTTTTGATGCCCGTAAAAAGTCAGTCAATTAATAGATAATTAAAATATATACAGGATGCATGATATTTTCAGTGCAGTATTCTCATGTAACTCCTGACAAAAACTCTTAACGAAACACTTAAAAATTAAGCACATACCACCATCGGTTTCTTTGATGGCAACACAGAAGTCCTGAAGCGGACCAGGATCAGAGGCAGAGGCAAATGAAGAAGCCAAAGCCAAGACGACGAAAACTAGTACAAACTTGAGTCCTTCCATCAGATTCTATACGGATTTTTCTTGTGGAGAGGGGTGAGATATCTAGCGAGGATGCAAGGCTATTTATAGGTTGGAGTCATTGAATTAGTCCTAAATGAAGGCTACGAAGACTCAGTAGTTGCTCGTTCTATGATGTCAGTGATGAAACCAAGTCCTCAAAACATTTGACATTATCCATCATATGCCAATATTCTCTTTATAATACTCTTTCCAACATGACACTTTTCCATTAAGTTAACAGGACTGGGTGTGCATGTCTCCTGTCACAAGGCTTTATCAAAGAACTCCGGTGAAAATGTGAGAGTTGGTCGAGAACTAAAGATTGTCCGGGGCAGTTAATTCAATGGAAGTTTCTTGTGATTGTCCTATTGATATATATGGTTTTCTAGCTCGTTCTTAATATTCTCCACTTGCACCAAGCGCTTACAATCTTCTGTCAAAATAATGCAATTGTGAAGTCTATACGGAAATCACTAAAAACGTTGTTAGTTAATATTTCAAACATATATTGGAGCTAGCTGGCTCAAGGTGTACAATTATATCGTCATCTAATCTTATTTTAACTGTCATGTAGAACTGAATAGTATTCCATATGAACCTCGAATTGTTGGTAAGATGTCTTCATTCTTCATCTAATATTCACTGCATTTGATCCTGTTACAGCCAAACTGTTCTTATTGAAAATGCATGTTTGTTTGGATGTTTATTCCTTTCACTAATCCATTAAATTGTCCCACCAGAAGAAAATTGTAAACGCCGGTGGAGTATTCTGTTAGCGTGTAAACACCATTCCATCAACAATTTACATCTTCGACAGTAAGATTTGCTTTACTGACAAAAACATGTCGTCGAAAAAACATTGTTAGAAAAACTTTTTTCGGAGATTTGCTATCCGTCCGCATTTCATCGACCATTTCTATCTGTAATTAAATTACTGATAAAACATTCCACTAAATTGTCCAACTAGAAGAAAACTTTTGAACCGTTTGGTAACATTTCAATGAAATGGCTGCTATATATTGTCGACAAAATCATCAACAAATTTGTTTTCTCTAATTAACCGGTGATTTCATCGGAATTTCAGTAATTGTTTTTGAATTATTTAGTTGTTAATGAAAACAATAACGAAAGTCACAAAAGTAATTTTACTGAACACCAAAATTTTATTAATTTTAATATTCTTTCCAAAATAATTTTACAATAATAAATATATCGCTACACAAATTTGGCTACTCGCTTTTTGACCTGTTTTAGGACCATCGCTCTGATTCCAGCGTTGACTAGCTTGGGTTGGATTGTTGTGTGCGCAATAAAATCCGACCTCATTTCTCCGGTTGATGCCATACAAATCCCATAAACCCAATTCCTATCGAGGATCCATTAGTTTCTCCATCCTCCAACCACAATTGAGGATCGTGGGGAGTATACGGGAAAGCGTCTTCTCCATGTTTTTCAACCATTGCAGCATTATATGTTTCCTAGAAAACAAAAAATACAAGTCAAATATAATTATAAGAATTACAAGAAATTAAAAAAATATATATTTTATATGAGTTTCCTTATATAAGTCAAATATAATTATAAGAATTACAAGAAATAAAACATTTTCGCTCTGCTATCTACTAGCTTCTTCACCCATTTCCCCCTATCTGTCTTTTTTATACAAGTTTCCTCGTATAACTCCGTCGGAGTAGGGTTACGCCCAAGTTGTTTTTCTTGTAAAATAAATAAGTTGTTAAAATGTCTAAAAAAATAAATGGCACATTAATAAATAAGGAAAAAAATAATTTAGACATTCTTATCAGGCCCTTTGCATGGTTGACAAATGAAAGGGTGTGCCTACTCATCGAACCGTTTGTTTTTTTGTATTGGTTCTGCGTCCTAGATTGCGAACACCTTTTAAAGTGTTCTGAAGCCATAAAATATTATAGAAACAGCCCCCAATTATCCTTTGTGACGTGACTCGGTCTATGATTTTTCTAACCACGATGTCAATAGAGTCGACTTTTTTTTCTCCCATACTTGTGGGCATCATACCACAATCATGCAACATGGTACAAAGACATTGTTAAAAATACATAGGATTAGAAAAATTAAGATTGCAATTTCACATGTAAAATTTGTTAATTGCTTGATGCTTCCTTAATTGCGCTGGGGTTTTCCCATACTTTTTTGACCATCCACTAGTTTTCCCTTTCCTGCCAAAATCTTTCTAGCATTGTCGATTCATACACTAATTCTTTTTTTTTTTTTTTTTGTAAAAAAAAAACTATATACTAACTCAATATATTTCTATCTTAACTTAAAGGTTACCTTTACTATGTGTTTTCTTCTAAATTTATTTATTTTTAGTGACCTTAATTATTATAATTGATTTTTTTAAAATAATTTTCTATAGAAAAATTGATCTCGGTCCCTAAAAATAGGAGACTTGTCGGTTCAGTTATGTTTGTTTTATCATTTATATGATTTTCATGGTTTTTTAACACACAAAAAAACTTAAACAAAAATAATAGAAATGATGACGGGATTAAAATTAACTAAAATTAATAAAAAGATATATTTTTTCTGTTGTTCTAATTTGTTTTTCAAAATATACCTAAACTAGCATGTGAACACAACAATTAAATAATATGAATAAAATGAACAGTGCTGAAAATTAATACCAATAAATAAAAGTATTTACAAAACTAATCAAGAGAGAATATACAAGTAAAGGCTCAACCCTGAAGCTCCCAGCAAAGTCATCATTTTGTCTCACATCGATGGACGTCTCGGTGGGGACCAAATAACTATCATTGAAAATTGGAGTCGCCACAAAGAAATCAAGCAAACTAGGGATCTTAAAATGTGCACTGGTTCCAGAGGCTCGGGTAAGGGGTTAGTTATGCTTAAGGGAAGATTGACGGCGCCCTCACGACATCCTTTCTTACAAAGTGTTACATTTATTATGTGTTTCTTCTAAATTTGTCTTTCTAATTACCCTTAATTACCTAATTATTTTTTTACTTATTTTTAATTCTTTTATAATTTTTTCATGGAAAATTTGACGTCGATACATAAAAATAAAAAACTTATGAGTTTGGTGATTCATAAAATTTAAATCTTGACATCGACCCCTTTCGAAAGGATCCTTGTTATTTTGAACACGCGTATTAGGACATGCAAGGATGGCAAAATGGCCCATTCATTTTGGTTGTTTTGAAATGACCCCGGAGGCCATCATTATTCCATGGGCTTTCGTTAGTATTTGGAAATAGTACGATAACTGCAATTCTTTGGTGTCATAGTGTTGCGCTTTCTATATCATTGCCAAACCGGGCATAAAAGACAGGAGCAGAAACCTATTTATTTAGGATAATAAAAATGAAAGAGGTACGTAGTAATGAAGAAAACATGCCAAACATGAGGCTGCAGCTTCATGTCTTCTTAATAAATGTGTTCTTCTAATTGTTGTTGTCCGTCCAGAGTTGTTTCTGAAGATAGTCGACTACCTTCTTGTCCACCTGGAAGGCCTTGGTTAGAACATTAGGATTAATGGGTGGATCTGCTCCAAACACTGCTTTTGCAATTGTAATCACACCAGGGTTCTGGCTGCTTAGACTGGCGAATGCAACGGCATTGGTTTTTCCCACATTGAGCTGGAAATGAATGAGTCCGACTGGGAACACAAAAACATCTCCGGGATTTAAGACCTTGGTGATTAGGCGATTATCTCCGTTAGCTAAGTTAGATGTGACAAAACCAACATAGAGGGTACCCTCCACGACTACTAGGATCTCAGTGGCGCGAGGGTGAGTGTGGGGTGGGTTCAGGCCACCATGTGGTGCAAAATCAATGCGAGCGAAGGATATGCCAAGAGTGTTGAGTCCTGGAATTTGAGCAACATTGACAGCAGTGACATTTGAACCAACTGCACTGGAAGTGTCCCGAGGAACGTTGAGTCCAGGAAAGAAGAAATCCTTTGCAGTAACTTGCTCCGGGTCCTTGCAGAACTTTCCGTTCACAAACACTGCATGCATGAGACAAGGCATTTTTGATGCCCGTAAAAAGTCAGTCAATTAATAGATAATTAAAATATATACAGGATGCATGATATTTTCAGTGCAGTATTCTCATGTAACTCCTGACAAAAACTCTTAACGAAACACTTAAAAATTAAGCACATACCACCATCGGTTTCTTTGATGGCAACACAGAAGTCCTGAAGCGGACCAGGATCAGAGGCAGAGGCAAATGAAGAAGCCAAAGCCAAGACGACGAAAACTAGTACAAACTTGAGTCCTTCCATCAGATTCTATACGGATTTTTCTTGTGGAGAGGGGTGAGATATCTAGCGAGGATGCAAGGCTATTTATAGGTTGGAGTCATTGAATTAGTCCTAAATGAAGGCTACGAAGACTCAGTAGTTGCTCGTTCTATGATGTCAGTGATGAAACCAAGTCCTCAAAACATTTGACATTATCCATCATATGCCAATATTCTCTTTATAATACTCTTTCCAACATGACACTTTTCCATTAAGTTAACAGGACTGGGTGTGCATGTCTCCTGTCACAAGGCTTTATCAAAGAACTCCGGTGAAAATGTGAGAGTTGGTCGAGAACTAAAGATTGTCCGGGGCAGTTAATTCAATGGAAGTTTCTTGTGATTGTCCTATTGATATATATGGTTTTCTAGCTCGTTCTTAATATTCTCCACTTGCACCAAGCGCTTACAATCTTCTGTCAAAATAATGCAATTGTGAAGTCTATACGGAAATCACTAAAAACGTTGTTAGTTAATATTTCAAACATATATTGGAGCTAGCTGGCTCAAGGTGTATAATTATATAGTCATCTAATCTTATTTTAACTGTCATGTAGAACTGAATAGTATTCCATATGAACCTCGAATTGTTGGTAAGATGTCTTCATTCTTCATCTAATATTCACTGCATTTGATCCTGTTACAGCCAAACTGTTCTTATTGAAAATGCATGTTTGTTTGGATGTTTATTCCTTTCACTAATCCATTAAATTGTCCCACCGGAAGAAAATTGTAAACGCCGGTGGAGTATTCTGTTAGCGTGTAAACACCATTCCATCAACAATTTACATATTCGATAAGAAGATTTGCTTTTATTGACAAAAACATGTCGTCGAAAAAACATTGTTAGAAAAACTTTTTCGGAGATTTGCTATCCGTCCGCATTTCATCGACCATTTCTATCTGTAATTAAATTACTGATAAAACATTCCATTAAATTGTCCAACTAGAAGAAAACTTTTGAACCGTTTGGTAACTTTTCAAAGAAATGGCTGCTATATATTGTTGACAAAATCATCAACAAATTTGTTTTCTCTAATTAACCGGTGATTTCATCGGAATTTCAGTAATTGTTTTTGAATTATTTAGTTGTTAATGAAAACAATAACGAAAGTCACAATAGTAATTTTACTGAACACCAAAATTTTATTAATTTTAATATTCTTTCCAAAATAATTTTACAATAATAAATATATCGCTACACAAATTTGGCTACTCGCTTTTTGACCTGTTTTAGGACCATCGCTACAGATTCCAGCGTTGACTAGCTTGGGTTGGATTGTTGTGTGCGCAATAAAATCCGACCTCATTTCTCCGGTTGATGCCATACAAATCCCATAAACCCAATTCCTATCGAGGATCCATTAGTTTCTCCATCCCCCAACCACAATTGAGGATCGTGGGGAGTATACGGGAAAGCGTCTTCTCCATGTTTTTCAACCATTGCAGCATTATATGTTTCCTAGAAAACAAGAAAATACAAGTCAAATATAATTATAAGAATTACAAGAAATTAAAAAATATATATATTTTATATGAGTTTCCTTATATAAGTCAAATATAATTATAAGAGTTACAAGAAATAAAACATTTTCGCTCTGCTATCTACTAGCTTCTTCACCCATTTCCCCCTATCCTGTCTTTTTTTATACAAGTTTCCTCGTATAACTCCATCGGAGTAGGGTTACGCCCAAGTTGTTTTTCTTGTAAAATAAATAAGTTGTTAAAATGTCTAAAAAAATAAATGGCACATTAATAAATAAGGAAAAAAATAATTTAAACATTCTTATCAGGCCCTTTGCATGGTTGACAAATGCAAGGGTGTGCCTGCTCATCGAACCATTTGTTTTTTTTTTATTGGTTCTGGCCTCTAGATTGCGAACACCTTTTAAAGTGTTCTGAAGCCATAAAATATTATAGAAACAGCCCCCAATTATCCTTTGTGACGTGACTCGGTCTATGATTTTTCTAACCACGATGTCAATAGAGCTGACTTTTTTTTTTCCTGCATATTTGTGGGCATCATACCACAATCATGCAACATAGTACAAAGACATTGTTAAAAATACATAAGATTAGAAAAATTAAGATTGCAATTTCACATGTAAAATTTGTTAATTGCTTGATGCTTCCTTAATTGCGCTGGGGTTTTCCCATACTTTTTTGACCATCCACTAGTTTTCCCTTTCCTGCCAAAATCTTTCTAGCATTGTCGATTCATACACTAATTCTTTTTTTTTTCCTATGTAAAAAAAAAACTATATACTAACTCAATATATTTCTATCTTAACTTAAAGGTTACCTTTACTATGTGTTTTCTTCTAAATTTATTTATTTTTAGTGACCTTAATTATTATAATTGATTTTTTTTAAAATAATTTTCTATAGAAAAATTGATCTCGGTCCCTAAAAAATAGGAGACTTGTCGGTTCAGGTTATGTTTGTTTTATCATTTATATGATTTTCATGGTTTTTTAACACACAAAAAAACTTAAACAAAAATAATAGAAATGATGACGGGATTAAAATTAACTAAAATTAATAAAAAGATATATTTTTTCTGTTGTTCTAATTTGTTTTTCAAAATATACCTAAACTAGCATGTGAACACAACAATTAAATAATATGAATAAAATGAACAGTGCTGAAAATTAATACCAATAAATAAAAGTATTTACAAAACTAATCAAGAGAGAATATACAAGTAAAGGCTCAACCCTAAGCTCCCAAAGAAAGTCATCATTTTGTCTCACATCGATGGACGACTCGGTGGGGACCAAATAACTATCATTGAAAATTGGAGTCGCCACAAAGAAATCAAGCAAACTAGGGATCTTAAAATGTGCACTGGTTCCAGAGGCTCGGTAAGGGGTTAGTTATGCTTAAGGGAAGATTGACGGCGCCCTCACGACATCCTTTCTTACAAAGTGTTACATTTATTATGTGTTTCTTCTAAATTTGTCTTTCTAATTACCCTTAATTACCTAATTATTTTTTTACTTATTTTTAATTCTTTTATAATTTTTTCATGGAAAATTTGACGTCGATACATAAAAATAAAAAACTTATGAGTTTGGTGATTCATAAAATTTAAATCTTGACATCGACCCTCGAAAGGATCCTTGTTATTTTGAACACGCGTATTGGTATTGGACATGCAAGGATGGCAAAATGGCCCATTCATTTTGGTTGTTTTGAAATGACCCCGGAGGCCATCATTATTCCATGGGCTTTCGTTAGTATTTGGAAATAGTACGATAACTGCAATTCTTTGGTGTCATAGTGTTGCGCTTTCTATATCATTGCCAAACCGGGCATAAAAGACAGGAGCAGAAACCTATTTATTTAGGATAATAAAAATGAAAGAGGTACGTAGTAATGAAGAAAACATGCCAAACATGAGGCTGCAGCTTCATGTCTTCTTAATAAATGTGTTCTTCTAATTGTTGTTGTCCGTCCAGAGTTGTTTCTGAAGATAGTCGACTACCTTCTTGTCCACCTGGAAGGCCTTGGTTAGAACATTAGGATTAATGGGTGGATCTGCTCCAAACACTGCTTTTGCAATTGTAATCACACCAGGGTTCTGGCTGCTTAAACTGGCGAATGCAACGGCATTGGTTTTTCCCACATTGAGCTGGAAATGAATGAGTCCGACTGGGAACACAAAAACATCTCCGGGATTTAAGACCTTGGTGATTAGGCGATTATCTCCGTTAGCTAAGTTAGATGTGACAAAACCAACATAGAGGGTACCCTCCACGACTACTAGGATCTCAGTGGCGCGAGGGTGAGTGTGGGGTGGGTTCAGGCCACCATGTGGTGCAAAATCAATGCGAGCGAAGGATATGCCAAGAGTGTTGAGTCCTGGAATTTGAGCAACATTGACAGCAGTGACATTTGAACCAACTGCACTGGAAGTGTCCCGAGGAACGTTGAGTCCAGGAAAGAAGAAATCCTTTGCAGTAACTTGCTCCGGGTCCTTGCAGAACTTTCCGTTCACAAACACTGCATGCATGAGACAAGGCATTTTTGATGCCCGTAAAAAAGTCAGTCAATTAATAGATAATTAAAATATATACAGGATGCATGATATTTTCAGTGCAGTATTCTCATGTAACTCCTGACAAAAACTCTTAACGAAACACTTAAAAATTAAGCACATACCACCATCGGTTTCTTTGATGGCAACACAGAAGTCCTGAAGCGGACCAGGATCAGAGGCAGAGGCAAATGAAGAAGCCAAAGCCAAGACGACGAAAACTAGTACAAACTTGAGTCCTTCCATCAGATTCTATACGGATTTTTCTTGTGGAGAGGGGTGAGATATCTAGCGAGGATGCAAGGCTATTTATAGGTTGGAGTCATTGAATTAGTCCTAAATGAAGGCTACGAAGACTCAGTAGTTGCTCGTTCTATGATGTCAGTGATGAAACCAAGTCCTCAAAACATTTGACATTATCCATCATATGCCAATATTCTCTTTATAATACTCTTTCCAACATGACACTTTTCCATTAAGTTAACAGGACTGGGTGTGCATGTCTCCTGTCACAAGGCTTTATCAAAGAACTCCGGTGAAAATGTGAGAGTTGGTCGAGAACTAAAGATTGTCCGGGGCAGTTAATTCAATGGAAGTTTCTTATGATTGTCCTATTGATATATATGGTTTTCTAGCTCGTTCTTAATATTCTCCACTTGCACCAAGCGCTTACAATCTTCTGTCAAAATAATGCAATTGTGAAGTCTATACGGAAATCACTAAAAACGTTGTTAGTTAATATTTCAAACATATATTGGAGCTAGCTGGCTCAAGGTGTATAATTATATAGTCATCTAATCTTATTTTAACTGTCATGTAGAACTGAATAGTATTCCATATGAACCTCGAATTGTTGGTAAGATGTCTTCATTCTTCATCTAATATTCACTGCATTTGATCCTGTTACAGCCAAACTGTTCTTATTGAAAATGCATGTTTGTTTGGATGTTTATTCCTTTCACTAATCCATTAAATTGTCCCACCAGAAGAAAATTGTAAACGCTGGTGGAGTATTCTGTTAGCGTGTAAACACCATTCCATCAACAATTTACATATTCGACAGTAAGATTTACTTTACTGACAAAAACATGTCGTCGAAAAAACATTGTTAGAAAAACATTTTTCGGAGATTTGCTATCCGTCCGCATTTCATCGACCATTTCTATCTGTAATTAAATTACTGATAAAACATTCCATTAAATTGTCCAACTAGAAGAAAACTTTTGAACCGTTTGGTAACTTTTCAAAGAAATGGCTGCTATATATTGTTGACAAAATCATCAACAAATTTGTTTTCTCTAATTAACCGGTGATTTCATCGGAATTTCAGTAATTGTTTTTGAATTATTTAGTTGTTAATGAAAACAATAACGAAAGTCACAATAGTAATTTTACTGAACACCAAAATTTTATTAATTTTAATATTCTTTCCAAAATAATTTTACAATAATAAATATATCGCTACACAAATTTGGCTACTCGCTTTTTGACCTGTTTTAGGACCATCGCTACAGATTCCAGCGTTGACTAGCTTGGGTTGGATTGTTGTGTGCGCAATAAAATCCGACCTCATTTCTCCGGTTGATGCCATACAAATCCCATAAACCCAATTCCTATCGAGGATCCATTAGTTTCTCCATCCCCCAACCACAATTGAGGATCGTGGGGAGTATACGGGAAAGCGTCTTCTCCATGTTTTTCAACCATTGCAAGATTATATGTTTCCTAGAAAACAAGAAAATACAAGTCAAATATAATTATAAGAATTACAAGAAATTAAAAATATATATATTTTATATGAGTTTCCTTATATAAGTCAAATATAATTATAAGAGTTACAAGAAATAAAACATTTTCGCTCTGCTATCTACTAGCTTCTTCACCCATTTCCCCCTATCTGTCTTTTTTATACAAGTTTCCTCGTATAACTCCATCGAGTAGGGTTACGCCCAAGTTGTTTTTCTTGTAAAATAAATAAGTTGTTAAAATGTCTAAAAAAATAAATGGCACATTAATAAATAAGGAAAAAAATAATTTAAACATTCTTATCAGGCCCTTTGCATGGTTGACAAATGCAAGGGTGTGCCTGCTCATCGAACCATTTGTTTTTTTGTATTGGTTCTGCGTCCTAGATTGCGAACACCTTTTAAAGTGTTCTGAAGCCATAAAATATTATAGAAACAGCCCCCAATTATCCTTTTGTGACGTGACTCGGTCTATGATTTTTCTAACCACGATGTCAATAGAGTCGACTTTTTTTTTCCTGCATATTTGTGGGCATCATACCACAATCATGCAACATAGTACAAAGACATTGTTAAAAATACATAAGATTAGAAAAATTAAGATTGCAATTTCACATGTAAAATTTGTTAATTGCTTGATGCTTCCTTAATTGCGCTGGGGTTTTCCCCATACTTTTTTGACCATCCACTAGTTTTCCCTTTCCCGCCAAAATCTTTCTAGCATTGTCGATTCATACACTAATTCTTTTTTTTTTCTTGTTTAAAAAAAAAAACTATATACTAACTCAATATATTTCTATCTTAACTTAAAGGTTACCTTTACTATGTGTTTTCTTCTAAATTTATTTATTTTTGGTGACCTTAATTATTATAATTGATTTTTTTTAAATAATTTTCTATAGAAAAATTGATCTCGGTCCCTAAAAAATAGGAGACTTGTCGGTTCGTTATAGTTTGTTTTATCATTTATATGATTTTCATGGTTTTTTAACACACAAAAAACTTAAACAAAAATAATAGAAATGATGACGGGATTAAAATTAACTAAAATTAATAAAAAGATATATTTTTTCCCGTTGTTCTAATTTGTTTTTCAAAATATACCTAAACTAGCATGTGAACACAACAATTAAATAATATGAATAAAATGAACAGTGCTGAAAATTAATACCAATAAATAAAACTATTTACAAAACTAATCAAGAGAGAATATACAAGTAAAGGCTCAACCCCAAGCTCCCAAAGAAAGTCATCATTTTGTCTCACATCGATGGACGCTCTCGGTGGGGACCAAATAACTATCATTGAAAATTGGAGTCGCCACAAAGAAAGCAAGCAAACTAGGGATCTTAAAATGTGCACTGGTTCCAGAGGCTCAGGTAAGGGGTTAGTTATGCTCAAGGGAAGATTGACGGCGCCCTCACGACATCCTTTCTTACAAAGTGTTACATTTATTATGTGTTTCTTCTAAATTTGTCTTTCTAATTACCCTTAATTACCTAATTATTTTTTTACTTATTTTTAATTCTTTTATAATTTTTTCATGGAAAATTTGACGTCGATACATAAAAATAAAAAACTTATGAGTTTGGTGATTCATAAAATTTAAATCTTTCGAAAGGATCCTTGTTATTTTGAACACGCGTATTGGTATTGGACATGCAAGGATGGCAAAATGGCCCATTCATTTTGGTTGTTTTGAAATGACCCCGGAGGCCATCATTATTCCATGGGCTTTCGTTAGTATTTGGAAATAGTACGATAACTGCAATTCTTTGGTGTCATAGTGTTACGCTTTCTATATCATTGCCAAACCGGGCATAAAAGACAGGAGCAGAAACCTATTTATTTAGGATAATAAAAATGAAAGAGGTACGTAGTAATGAAGAAAACATGCCAAACATGAGGCTGCAGCTTCATGTCTTCTTAATAAATGTGTTCTTCTAATTGTTGTTGTCCGTCCAGAGTTGTTTCTGAAGATAGTCGACTACCTTCTTGTCCACCTGGAAGGCCTTGGTTAGAACATTAGGATTAATGGGTGGATCTGCTCCAAACACTGCTTTTGCAATTGTAATCACACCAGGGTTCTGGCTGCTTAAACTGGCGAATGCAACGGCATTGGTTTTTCCCACATTGAGCTGGAAATGAATGAGTCCGACTGGGAACATACAAAACATCTCCGGGATTTAAGACCTTGGTGATTAGGCGATTATCTCCGTTAGCTAAGTTAGATGTGACAAAACCAACATAGAGGGTACCCTCCACGACTACTAGGATCTCAGTGGCGCGAGGGTGAGTGTGGGGTGGGTTCAGGCCACCATGTGGTGCAAAATCAATGCGAGCGAAGGATATGCCAAGAGTGTTGAGTCCTGGAATTTGAGCAACATTGACAGCAGTGACATTTGAACCAACTGCACTGGAAGTGTCCCGAGGAACGTTGAGTCCAGGAAAGAAGAAATCCTTTGCAGTAACTTGCTCCGGGTCCTTGCAGAACTTTCCGTTCACAAACACTGCATGCATGAGACAGGCATTTTTGATGCCCGTAAAAAGTCAGTCAATTAATAGATAATTAAAATATATACAGGATGCATGATATTTTCAGTGCAGTATTCTCATGTAACTCCTGACAAAAACTCTTAACGAAACACTTAAAAATTAAGCACATACCACCATCGGTTTCTTTGATGGCAACACAGAAGTCCTGAAGCGGACCAGGATCAGAGGCAGAGGCAAATGAAGAAGCCAAAGCCAAGACGACGAAAACTAGTACAAACTTGAGTCCTTCCATCAGATTCTATACGGATTTTTCTTGTGGAGAGGGGTGAGATATCTAGCGAGGATGCAAGGCTATTTATAGGTTGGAGTCATTGAATTAGTCCTAAATGAAGGCTACGAAGACTCAGTAGTTGCTCGTTCTATGATGTCAGTGATGAAACCAAGTCCTCAAAACATTTGACATTATCCATCATATGCCAATATTCTCTTTATAATACTCTTTCCAACATGACACTTTTCCATTAAGTTAACAGGACTGGGTGTGCATGTCTCCTGTCACAAGGCTTTATCAAAGAACTCCGGTGAAAATGTGAGAGTTGGTCGAGAACTAAAGATTGTC
The DNA here is from genome assembly GCA_015852605.2 of Populus deltoides. Taxonomy (NCBI): domain Eukaryota; kingdom Viridiplantae; phylum Streptophyta; class Magnoliopsida; order Malpighiales; family Salicaceae; genus Populus; species Populus deltoides. The sequence goes on along the minus strand of CM027582.2, from coordinate 5,413,892 downwards.
CGGGGCAGTTAATTCAATGGAAGTTTCTTGTGATTGTCCTATTGATATATATGGTTTTCTAGCTCGTTCTTAATATTCTCCACTTGCACCAAGCGCTTACAATCTTCTGTCAAAATAATGCAATTGTGAAGTCTATACGGAAATCACTAAAAACGTTGTTAGTTAATATTTCAAACATATATTGGAGCTAGCTGGCTCAAGGTGTATAATTATATAGTCATCTAATCTTATTTTAACTGTCATGTAGAACTGAATAGTATTCCATATGAACCTTGAATTGTTGGTAAGATGTCTTCATTCTTCATCTAATATTCACTGCATTTGATCCTGTTACAGCCAAACTGTTTTTATTGAAAATGCATGTTTGTTTGGATGTTTATTCCTTTCACTAATCCATTAAATTGTCCCACCAGAAGAAAATTGTAAACGCTGGTGGAGTATTCTGTTAGCGTGTAAACACCATTCCATCAACAATTTACATATTCGACAGTAAGATTTACTTTACTGACAAAAACATGTCGTCGAAAAAACATTGTTAGAAAAACTTTTTTCGGAGATTTGCTATCCGTCCGCATTTCATCGACCATTTCTATCTGTAATTAAATTACTGATAAAACATTCCATTAAATTGTCCAACTAGAAGAAAACTTTTGAACCGTTTGGTAACTTTTCAAAGAAATGGCTGCTATATATTGTTGACAAAATCATCAACAAATTTGTTTTCTCTAATTAACCGGTGATTTCATCGAATTTCAGTAATTGTTTTTGAATTATTTAGTTGTTAATGAAAACAATAACGAAAGTCACAATAGTAATTTTACTGAACACCAAAATTTTATTAATTTTAATATTCTTTCCAAAATAATTTTACAATAATAAATATATCGCTACACAAATTTGGCTACTCGCTTTTTGACCTGTTTTAGGACCATCGCTACATATTCCAGCGTTGACTAGCTTGGGTTGGATTGTTGTGTGCGCAATAAAATCCGACCTCATTTCTCCGGTTGATGCCATACAAATCCCATAAACCCAATTCCTATCGAGGATCCATTAGTTTCTCCATCCTCCAACCACAATTGAGGATCGTGGGGAGTATACAGGAAAGCGTCTTCTCCATGTTTTTCAACCATTGCAGCATTATATGTTTCCTAGAAAACAAGAAAATACAAGTCAAATATAATTATAAGAATTACAAGAAATTAAAAAATATATATATTTTATATGAGTTTCCTTATATAAGTCAAATATAATTATAAGAGTTACAAGAAATAAAACATTTTCGCTCTGCTATCTACTAGCTTCTTCACCCATTTCCCCCTATCTGTCTTTTTTATACAAGTTTCCTCGTATAACTCCATCGAGTAGGGTTACGCCCAAGTTGTTTTTCTTGTAAAATAAATAAGTTGTTAAAATGTCTAAAAAAATAAATGGCACATTAATAAATAAGGAAAAAAATAATTTAAACATTCTTATCAGGCCCTTTGCATGGTTGACAAATGCAAGGGTGTGCCTGCTCATCGAACCATTTGTTTTTTTGTATTGGTTCTGCGTCCTAGATTGCGAACACCTTTTAAAGTGTTCAAGCCATAAAATATTATAGAAACAGCCCCCAATTATCCTTTGTGACGTGACTCGGTCTATGATTTTTCTAACCACGATGTCAATAGAGCTGACTTTTTTTTTTCCTGCATATTTGTGGGCATCATACCACAATCATGCAACATAGTACAAAGACATTGTTAAAAATACATAAGATTAGAAAAATTAAGATTGCAATTTCACATGTAAAATTTGTTAATTGCTTGATGCTTCCTTATTTGCGCGGGGGTTTCCCATACTTTTTTGACCATCCACTAGTTTTCCCTTTCCTGCCAAAATCTTTCTAGCATTGTCGATTCATACACTAATTCTTTTTTTTTTCCTATGTAAAAAAAAAACTATATACTAACTCAATATATTTCTATCTTAACTTAAAGGTTACCTTTACTATGTGTTTTCTTCTAAATTTATTTATTTTTGGTGACCTTAATTATTATAATTGATTTTTTTTTAATAATTTTCTATAGAAAAATTGATCTCGGTCCCTAAAAATAGGAGACTTGTCGGTTCAGTTATGTTTGTTTTATCATTTATATGATTTTCATGGTTTTTTAACACACAAAAAAACTTAAACAAAAATAATAGAAATGATGACGGGATTAAAATTAACTAAAATTAATAAAAAGATATATTTTTTCTGTTGTTCTAATTTGTTTTTCAAAATATACCTAAACTAGCATGTGAACACAACAATTAAATAATATGAATAAAATGAACAGTGCTGAAAATTAATACCAATAAATAAAAGTATTTACAAAACTAATCAAGAGAGAATATACAAGTAAAGGCTCAACCCTGAAGCTCCCAAAGAAAGTCATCATTTTGTCTCACATCGATGGACGTCTCGGTGGGGACCAAATAACTATCATTGAAAATTGGAGTCGCCACAAAGAAATCAAGCAAACTAGGGATCTTAAAATGTGCACTGGTTCCAGAGGCTTAGGTAAGGGGTTAGTTATGCTTAAGGGAAGATTGACGGCGCCCTCACGACATCCTTTCTTACAAAGTGTTACATTTATTATGTGTTTCTTCTAAATTTGTCTTTCTAATTACCCTTAATTACCTAATTATTTTTTTACTTATTTTTAATTCTTTTATAATTTTTTCATGGAAAATTTGACGTCGATACATAAAAATAAAAAACTTATGAGTTTGGTGATTCATAAAATTTAAATCTTTCGAAAGGATCCTTGTTATTTTGAACACGCGTATTGGTATTGGACATGCAAGGATGGCAAAATGGCCCATTCATTTTGGTTGTTTTGAAATGACCCCGGAGGCCATCATTATTCCATGGGCTTTCGTTAGTATTTGGAAATAGTACGATAACTGCAATTCTTTGGTGTCATAGTGTTACGCTTTCTATATCATTGCCAAACCGGGCATAAAAGACAGGAGCAGAAACCTATTTATTTAGGATAATAAAAATGAAAGAGGTACGTAGTAATGAAGAAAACATGCCAAACATGAGGCTGCAGCTTCATGTCTTCTTAATAAATGTGTTCTTCTAATTGTTGTTGTCCGTCCAGAGTTGTTTCTGAAGATAGTCGACTACCTTCTTGTCCACCTGGAAGGCCTTGGTTAGAACATTAGGATTAATGGGTGGATCTGCTCCAAACACTGCTTTTGCAATTGTAATCACACCAGGGTTCTGGCTGCTTAAACTGGCGAATGCAACGGCATTGGTTTTTCCCACATTGAGCTGGAAATGAATGAGTCCGACTGGGAACACAAAAACATCTCCGGGATTTAAGACCTTGGTGATTAGGCGATTATCTCCGTTAGCTAAGTTAGATGTGACAAAACCAACATAGAGGGTACCCTCCACGACTACTAGGATCTCAGTGGCGCGAGGGTGAGTGTGGGGTGGGTTCAGGCCACCATGTGGTGCAAAATCAATGCGAGCGAAGGATATGCCAAGAGTGTTGAGTCCTGGAATTTGAGCAACATTGACAGCAGTGACATTTGAACCAACTGCACTGGAAGTGTCCCGAGGAACGTTGAGTCCAGGAAAGAAGAAATCCTTTGCAGTAACTTGCTCCGGGTCCTTGCAGAACTTTCCGTTCACAAACACTGCATGCATGAGACAGGCATTTTTGATGCCCGTAAAAAGTCAGTCAATTAATAGATAATTAAAATATATACAGGATGCATGATATTTTCAGTGCAGTATTCTCATGTAACTCCTGACAAAAACTCTTAACGAAACACTTAAAAATTAAGCACATACCACCATCGGTTTCTTTGATGGCAACACAGAAGTCCTGAAGCGGACCAGGATCAGAGGCAGAGGCAAATGAAGAAGCCAAAGCCAAGACGACGAAAACTAGTACAAACTTGAGTCCTTCCATCAGATTCTATACGGATTTTTCTTGTGGAGAGGGGTGAGATATCTAGCGAGGATGCAAGGCTATTTATAGGTTGGAGTCATTGAATTAGTCCTAAATGAAGGCTACGAAGACTCAGTAGTTGCTCGTTCTATGATGTCAGTGATGAAACCAAGTCCTCAAAACATTTGACATTATCCATCATATGCCAATATTCTCTTTATAATACTCTTTCCAACATGACACTTTTCCATTAAGTTAACAGGACTGGGTGTGCATGTCTCCTGTCACAATTCTTTATCAAAGAACTCCGGTGAAAATGTGAGAGTTGGTCGAGAACTAAAGATTGTTAGGTGACAAAATGTTTCCGGTCCTGGGTAGTTAATTCAATGGAAGTTTCTTATGAAAGCACTATATTTTACGAGCTTGAGAAAATCTTGAAAAAGAAAAGAAAAGAAAAATATTTATACCTGCTTGATAATCAAATGCCGGCCGTGTGCCAGTTTCGCCACAACAGAAGTACAACCTTTCAAATCATAGTATGGTATAACATGCACTCTTACCGTCAACAATATATAATAGACCAGCTGGGGGATCAATTTTTGTTCTGCACATTCATGCAAAGGTCTATCAATAGTTTCTAAGTAAATCTCTTACATGATTGTGCGAGGAATAGACAGCCTTAAAAAACCAAGTTAAGAGAGCCCATCATCCAGTACATACTACTTGAGTCCCTTCAATCCAGACACAATTTTCTAGCTAGGTCCCTTAAAAACCTAGCTAGGCCACATAGTGTCCAAATGCACCAAGTGCTTACAATCTTCTGTTAACATAATGCAATTGTGAAGTCTATATGGAAATCACTAAAAACGTTCTTTCACCTGTTCTAGGACCGTCACTTCAAATTGCAGCGTATACTAGCTTCGGCTGTGTGTATCTAGAGTTGAAGCAGTATAATCCGATCTCATTTCTCTAGTCGATGTCATAAGTTTCCTATAAGCCCAATTTTTATTGAGTTTGTTAATTTCTACATCTTCCAACCACAATTAAGGATTATGAGAAGTATGGGTGAAAGTGTTTTCTACATGTTTTTCAAACCATTGTAGCGTTATATGTTTCCTACAAAACAAAAAATATAAGTCAAATATAATTAAAAGAATTACAAGAAAAAAAAAACATATAAAAAACACTTTCTCAACCTTCACTATGTGTTTTCTTCTAAATTTATTTTTTTGATTGCCCTTAATTATCCTAGTTAACTTATTTTTAATTTTTTAATTCTTCTATAGAAAAATTGATGTCTTGGGACGCAAAGCCTAAAATCAATTTCACCTTAGACAAGAATGCACAGTTACTTATCTACTAATGGATTAAGAGTATGTGTTTGCCTGATAGACATACTTTAAACATATCAAGGTTGGTAAATTTGGAGGATTGCAGATTGTATGGAATAAAGAGTCATGACTGCCACATGTTTATGCAAACACTTTACCAGAATTTATTGCTAAAGGGAATATGGGATGCACTCATCAAGATCAGTCATTTTTTTAGAGATATATGCTCCAACAAGTTACAGACAAAACACATGGAGAGGTTTGAAATGAATATCATCCAGACAATTTGTAAACTTAAGATGATATTCTCTTCATTATTCTTCGGCATAATGGAGCATCTACCCATACATCTACCGTTTGAAGCAAAAGTTGGAGGCCTAGTCCAATATAGATGGATGTATTCATTTGAGAGATTAGGGATTACACATGCATCATAATTAAAATTCTATTGTCTTTTTAAAAAAAATCAAAAACATTCATTTAATTTTATGCAGGTACTTGTTCAACCTTAAAAGAAAGGTAAAAAAACAAGGCGCATGTTGAGGCTTTGATATGCGAGGCTTATATTGTTAAAGAGATCATCTCAACATTTATCTCGTACAATTTCAAGCTTCACTTGAGAACAAAAATCAATCGCGTTCCAAAGCATAACAATGGTGGGTAAGTGTCTTTGAGGGGGAACTTATCAATATTCTCCTATTTTGGACAACACGTACAAAAAAATATTGTGAGGAGAAGATATTTGACATAAATAGAATTCAAGCAAGCATATAATTATGTGTTATTTAACTGCGATAAACTGAGACTTTTTATTTAGTAAGTACAATACTTCATATGTCGTTACTTTTGAATCATTTATCTCTCATACTATCATAAACTAATAAATTGTTGAATTCCTCATAGACAACATCATCAATTTTTACTATCCTAAAACTCATAGCTGACTGAATCTTAAATCTTTCGATTAAAAGATGAATAATTTTTCATGTGGTTCAAAACACATGTAAGGGTTGTTTAATTATTCTTATCTCTTGGGATACTTAATTTCATTACACATTTTTTGTTAATTGTGATGGAGATGTAATTCATGTACCAGGGTTATCATTTGGGAGGGAATGCTAATGTTACTTTGAATTTACCAAGTATGGGTCTTGAAAGAAAGGTGAAGTGCTATAATAGGAATTTCATTAATGGACTTGTGTTTCATACTGAAGAGTATGATCAGGGTAGAAAGACATATAATAATGGGGTCTATGTTGAGGGATTGATTTCTAATATGTTTAAAATTGACTATTATGAGAAGTTAGAAGAATTCATTGAATTGCAATATCATAGCGAGCAAAATAGAGATATTTTATTCAAATGTTATTGGTATGATACCACTGACAGAAGAAATCAGAGTATATCTCCATCATGGTTTGGTCAAAATTAATATAAAGGGTAAACTCCACAACGTTGATGATATCTTTATTTTCATCAAGCAATGTCAGCAAGTTTATTACTCATACACTCCTTCAAATGTTATTGGTATGATACCACTAACAGAAGAAATCAGAGTATATCTTCATCATGGTTTAGTCAAAATTAATATAAAGGGTAGACTCCACAACGTTGATGATATCTTTATTTTCATCAAGCAATGTCAGCAAGTTTATTACTCATACACTCCTTCAAATGTTATTGGTATGATACCACTAACAGAAGAAATCAGAGTATATCTCCATCATGGTTTGGTCAAAATTAATATAAAAGCTAAACCCCACAATGTCGATGATATCTTTGTTTTCATTAAGCAATGTCAACAAGTTTATTACGCATACACTTCTTCTTTTAGAAAGGATCGTTCAAGAGTTAATTGGTTATCCATAGTGAAAACCAGACCCAGGGGTCATGTCCAAGTTGTTTAGGATGACAATGATGAATTAACTATGGGAGATGATGTCTTTCAACTTGATGAGTTAGTTGATCCATATCGAGTTATTTCGCCTAATGACTTAGAAGAAAATTTAAATTTTTACGTCACCAAGAATACTTTGGTTGATATTGATGTTGAGGAGTTAAATGATGTTTTGAGAACTAGCAGACATATAGAAGTTGATGATGATAATGATAATAACAACAAAACATTAATTTTATGTGATTTTAATATTCTACATAGAACTGGTGTTATTATGTTGTGTGTGCTGCTGTGATTTAAGTATTTGCAGGATGGATAGATAAGTAATACATATACAATCTGCAATAGAAAGTATTGTAAATTGATTGAAATATCGACCGAATGCAAAATACCAACTGATACATCGACAAATTAAGTTTGTCGGTATATTCCAAAAAGAAATGAAATTGTTCACTTTTTTATGTCACTTTTAATTATTGTTCGTTACATATGGATTTACCGACGGAATGAAAAATCATCGTTGATATTTAAGGGATTTTTGAAAAAAAATTATAAAATTAAAAATTTTAATTAGATGTTATAGACGAAAACACATATGGAAATATTAAAAATATTAATATTTAATTGTCTTTTGGTAAAGCTATTGGTAAAAAAGACGAAATTAAAAAATCAGAATTCCTAAAATCATAACGAGACAAACTGGCTTTTTTCTTCTCTCTTCCTCTTCATCTTTTTTCCTCTTTTACAAAAAAACACCAATGTCCCTCTCTTTATTTCTCTTCTTTCTCTCTTTTTCTCCTCAACTCCTTCTCTTCTCTTCTCTTCTCTTCTCCATCACATGCAAGTATGTCTTCTTCTCTTTTTTTCTACTAACTTCTCCATTTTTTTTGTTAATTAACATAATGTTCAATTTGTTTTCTCTTCTTAGCCCACAATGAAATAAGGTAAGATTTTTTTTTTGTTTATTTTTTTCATTAATTTTTTTTATTTTTTCTTGTTCTTAATAATTGTATGACTCTTGTTGTTGGAATTTTTTTTCATATGAGAACATTTTTGTTGAATTTTAGTTGGATTTGTTTTTCAATTTTGTTGTTCAAATTCAATTAAATGTATAGGATTGATTTTAATTATTATTAGTTAATAATATCCTATTAAACATTAATAAATTTAAAATATTCTTAGTTAATAATCATTAATTATCATATATTCATAATTATAAGTTTAATTTCAATAACAAGTTAAAGTTATAAATTAAGATTTATTTTTATATGATATACAATATACTACTATTATGATAATAATTGTATATATAACCTAATTTTATGGGGACACCGACCCGAAATATTATTTATGCATGCGAATGATCATAGACGATGGAGGATAGCCCAAACAATTGAGAGATTGGGTTTTAACTTATGTTTTTTGGTTTAATTTATATGAACTTTTAGTTAAGATTTATTAATTTGATTTTATTTGTTGGGTTTGATTTAATTATTGTTGGGTATTTTATTTAGTGGGCTATAAGCCCAAACGCTTGTTCTAGTTAGGGTTTTAGTATTTATATCCTACTTTTCTAAATGTGAAGGAGTTTTTTATGATTAATGAAAATATTACAGACTTTGCATATCTCCAATCCCCTTTCTTCTCTTTCTTGGCTTTCTCTTCTCAGCTTCTTCTCTAAAAGCTTCTTTCTTTTCCCGGCTTTAATTCTTATTATTTATTGTCCCGCATCAAATTTGGTATCAGAGCATGGCTTTTAATTGTTTTTACAATTAAACGATCCATATGTTTACGTTTAACCCTAGATTGATCTAAAAAAAAAGAGGAAACAAAAAGAGGAAACACTATTCATCTTCTCCACCAAAAACAAATACGCAGAACTCAAAGAAATCTGAGCCGACATACGGCGTGCATCAACGCCGACCAGAAACTCTACCTCAGCGCCTGTCACACCAAGACCCACAGTGACAGATTCTCCTACAGGAGGCGATTCCCACGCCGCCGATAGATCACACCAAACCACCTTCAGCGGTGCCTCCACAGAACCACAGCAGACTGCGACTTCAGCAGCCAATTCAGAATCACAAACCACCAGACGCCGCTACCCACAACATGAAAGACCTTAGTATTTATAAAATACAACATATCTCTGATGCTTCTTTTGATACCCCTATCTCATTATCCATATCTTTGGCACAAAAGGAACATATTAATGCTACTTTGAATGCACAAATTGTTTTTACCAGGGATGGTGAACTTCAGCAAATCCCAGTATATGGGCTCGACGACCAGATTCAGACTATATATACTTGGATTATCAGAGAGACATCACAACAACTTGATCTTTATCTTTGAGAGCGTTATCGAAGTCGCCTTGGCCTATACTCGACAGGGTCGAGTTCTTCCAACCCCGGGAGAATTGATAGGGACACTGAATCTGAAATATTATTTATGCACGCGAATGATCATTGACGATGGAGGATAGCCCAGATAATTGAGAGATTGGGCTTTAACTTATGTTTTTGGGTTTAATTTATATGAACTTTTAGTTAAGGTTTATTAATTTGGTTTTATTTGTAGGGTTTGATTTAATTATTGTTGGGTATTTTATTTAGTCGACTATTAATTATTATGATAATAATTGTATATATAATTGAATAAAATCAACTAGTTTGTGGAATTTTAGGTATTTTACTATATAGGGAAAGTGTTGCTGAATTGTTTAAAAATATGAATAGTTTATGGTATCTTAATCCTTTTATATGTGTTGAAGCCTAGGGAAAAAGTCAATAGTGCGTTGTACGGATAGGATCGCTACTAGTTCTTCTAGCAGTGCTTCTGACACCATGAGTCGTTAGGTGCTAATTAAGAATAGGCACCTGAGACACAAGCAGCCACGCTCGATGCGGACTTGTCAAGTGCAATGCCGCCACATCAAAGGGAGGTCCCTTCACAGCAGGATCCATTTACCCGGAAGTATCAGCCTCAATGGAAAAACAACCTTTCAACATAAGTTTGTTTTCCCTTCATAACGACATGTTAATAATTTTTGAAAAATTAATTTCAATTAACTAATGCAATTTCACTTTTACAAACATTGAGGTTGTCAGAACCATAACATCAACAATGAAATCATCAATGGAAATTCCATTGTTTCATTGGAGTCAGGTTTCCAAACATCTTAAATGAAAACCTATGATTGATGCATGATTCAAAAGGTATAAGGTTAGTATTAACTTCAATATTTTTTTATTATGTTAATTTAGTTAGTTTATTAATATTAATGAAATTTTTCTTGTACAAGTTTTAACTACAAGAAAAATTTTGAATGGGATAGAGTTGGCAACGCTATTGCAAGGAGGATTTTGGAGAATCACGCTACAATTAAGTAAGCTTGGAATCAAGATGAAAAAAATTAATCCTTTTATTCAATTTTATTTTTTATTTACTAATAGATAATTCATTTATATCATATAGGTTATGTGATTTTTGGCACAAGACATAAAAAAAAGTCAAAAAATATTTGAAAAAAAAAACTTTTAGACTAGAAGGACGTGCTGGTTTGTGTTGTTACTCATTTTTGGACCCCACGTGATGGAGACGTTGTATACCTCTTTTGAACTGAGTGTAGGAGTTTAACTCATATTTGCTGGAAGATTGACAAAAGCAAAAAAAGAAATTTTTTTTTTGAAACCCCGGTTTGAGCAGTTTTTTACGCTTCTCTTTATCCTTCCCCTTTACTGCCAAAATCATCAGGTTTCTTAGATTGACTAGTGGTCTTCATAATCCTAAATTCGTTCCTTTTTTATTTGGTCTTTAAGGTTGAATAAATCCCTCAGAATTTGCATAAAAAAAAAGGTTTTGCTGTTGTCGCAATTTTTTGTTCCAACTTAGGCTCTGATTCTGACTCAGTTTCGTACGATATCTGACCATCCTAGCTATATTCTGTCACTCATGACATGTTGAAAAATTGACCTACACCTTTATTAGGTCCTAGGGATCATTGTTCTTAGGGCAGATTCTTAGTCAGATTTGGATGCTTAGCATTGTCAGATCAAAAACCTTTTTGACCAACTAGATTACTGTCAGATTCTGTTCTCTAAAAAGATTTTATCTCACTTTGACTCCTTCATCAAAATTGTAGTCCTAGATGCGTGGATAAATTTGGGCTTTTGAATCACTTGATTTTGATATCAGAAGCTCAACATATTCCCGTTTGAATATCTAATGTGAAGGCAGAGAATTCTACCGTCACGAAGGATCCCCGACCCGAGTTTTGCACTAAAAACTTTATTTCCGTCACAAATTTTGATGATTTGCTCTTAGGTCATACTCTCAGTCATATCGGGATTCTCGGCATTGTCAGTTTCTGAATTAGATTAGGAGATCCTTTTTTATCAACCAGATTATTGCTAGATTCTGTTCTTTAAAACGATTTTATCTCAATTCGAATCCTTCATCAAAGTTGTAGTCTGGGACACGTAGATGAATTTGAGCTTTTGAATTTCTTGATTTCAATATCAAAAGCTCAAGATATTCCTGTTTGAAATCTAGCATGAAAACATAGAATCCTGTCGCGAGAAGGTTTCCAGCCGAGTTTTGGTTGCAATTCTGTTATGCAAAACGAATTTATCTCACTTTGAATCCTCATTAAAGTTGTAGTCCGGGACACGTAGATAAATTTAGGCTTTTGAATCGCTCAATTTCAATATCAAAAGCTCAAGATATTCCCATTTGAATATCTAGTGTTGAAAGCAGGGATTCCTGGCCGCGAGAAGAGTTTTTGCCCAAGTTCGCGGGACTGATTCGAAGGATTTTTTGGACCAAGGACTGAATCGAAAAGTGCTAAAATGAGGGATTGAATTGAAGAAGGATATTGAAAGCTGGAGAGGGGGGCTTGATCATCATAAATGACAGGATTTCTACCACACCGAATAGGCAAAATCATGTTTTTGTGCAGCTATAATTCATAGGAAACAACAGCTTTTGACAGCTGCAAAATGCCATAAAGAGAAGAACCTCACCATCATCTAATGGCTGGGATTTTATCGCTAACATGGATGGCTGGGATGATGTGTTAATGTTGGAAAGAAATCACTAGAATCAACACAAAATCAGAATATTGCGTTTCCTTTTTGTATTTTTTTTACTGCAAATCAGTAGGGATTTGCGTCCTAGGATTAATGCATTGAATCCTTCCTAAATAGAGATATGTTAGACTATATATAAGCCCCTCTAATGACCTAGAAACGGAGGTGAAAACAGAGAGAAAAAGAGCAAAAAGAGAGCAGAAAAATAAGAAAAGAGAGGAGAGAATAGAGAACGGGAGAGACAGCAAAAGAAAAACCAAAAAGACGCCTTTGCTCCATTTGTTTTTCTGCAAATAAAGACTGCAGAAACGAGAAAAGAAAGTTAGGAATCAGTAGAGAAAGTGACGTAGGCGCAAAGTAAAGAAGGAGGCAATAAGCAGACTCAAACACAGAACAGAAGGACACAGACCGAGCAACCATCACTCTTTCAACGCCACTGCAATTCTTCGTCTCCAGGTTTGTTTTCTATTCACCTGTTGCATGCTTTCTTTTGCTTGGTATGTGCACTGTTAGTGTCGCACGTCAGAAAATCCACGCAGCATCGGGCTGGCGATTCTTTCGTCTTCTCGTTTTGCTTTGATTGGTTCGTTGGAGTCGCCATCTAGTAATTTATTGAAGGCTACTAGGAAACTCGGGTACTGGTCTTATCAGAGATTCGCGGGTAAGGGACTGGTTGTGGTTAAGGAAGGTATTAATACCCCTAACACACTCTACCTGAGATAAGCTGTTTCGTGAACTTGATGTGTTAAAAAAGTTTTAAAATTCAGTTCATTCATTGAATTTTAAAAAATACAACTTACATGTAAGTTCATAATTCTTTATCCGTGAGCAAATCAAAATATTAAATTCTTTTTTATTCTTACAATTTTATCAAAAAAAAATTCATAAACAAAATACACACCACGCATTCACTTTCAAGCTTCGTGGACTTGATATGATTTAAAAAATAAAATTTTAACCTAATTCTACAGCTTTGATAGATCAATTATTAGTTCCTAAAATATATGTAGATACATGTTCTATATTTTTATGAAAAATACAACATGATTTTTATATGTCCTTTAGATAGTTGTGCATATAAAATAAAATATTAAATTCATTTTTTTCCTTTTGATTCAATAACATACATAAAAAAAAAATACACAAACACACACAAATCTCTTTTTCTATTATTATTTTCTCTTTCTTTTCTTTTCTTTTTTTTTTACATCCACAATACAAAATACAATTTCCAAACAAATAAACAAAAAATTACATTAAAATTAGAATAACATAATCTAAAAATTACAAAACAGTCCCTAAAACTCCAGAAATTGCAGGGAAGCCCTTCTGCCAGCGCAGGAACAGTGGTGGCGCGTCCTTCCACGCGCCCCCGCTACTGGCGGCGCGTGAATGCCGCTAAAGCAACCTGCCGAAATTGGCTTCTTCTCCTCTTCACTTCTGCACTGCCGGCGACGCCGTGACCTGCAAAACAACAAAAAAACACAACAACACAGTCGATTCTCTCCTTAGATCTGTTTAGATCTGCTTCTCTCTCCTTCTTCCTCGGCTAGCAGATCTGTTGTGGAGTGTTGAGTGGCTCACCGGCGACTCGTGCGGCCGGTTACCCACTGGATCGGGTAGATCGCCGACCCTGCTTTCTTCTTCAGCTGGCGGTGAGGCAGGCAGAGGATTAAGCAAGGTGAAGAGACCACCTTAAGCTTCGGCTCCTTTCTCCTCTCTTTCTCCTGTGGCCGGCGTTAAGGCAGGCAGAGGACTTCTGGCGGTGGAGAGGGACGATGGAGTGGGATCTTCGAGTGGTTGGTTTAAGGGAGAAGGAGCGGCCAAAGGGAAAAGGCTGGGGGAGCAAAGGTCTGGTGAGGGGGCGGCCGGCTTCATCTTGGCGAGCTGGGGCTGTTGAAGCTGCGATAAAGGAGAAGAAGGGTGTGGCCTGGTTTGTGTTTGGCAGAGGGCAAGGGAGGAGGAAAATCGTCTGGTCAGTGGGGTTCGGTGAGGCTGATTTGTGTGGGTGGGGAAGATCAGCTGTCCGGTTGAGGGAGAAGAGAAAAATCAAAAGGTGGGGAGCTGGCGGCTGCCTCCCCGTGAGGGGAGAAAAAATTAGGCTTTTAGGGTTTCTGTTTTTGTGTTGCCTCTCCCCTCAAATTTCAAAATTACCCCCTTCTGGTTTGTGTTGAAGGCAGCTATTTATAGGCAAAATATTGCTTGGACCTCAAAATTGGTCCCTCAACTTTCTCTTTTTTTGTAAATTTTGATTTTTCTTTTTTTTTTTGTATTTTTTTAAAATGAGCAATATCAACGTTGACTTAAAATGAGGAAAATCAATGATTTTAAAAATGACGCGTGAAAAGTCGAACGCGTTCAAAAAACCTTTGAAAACTTAAATTATTTTTTAGACGACGTTGAAAATGCTAAAAACGATGTAAATATATTAAAAACGTATTTTTTGGATTTTCATTGTTTTTCGCTATTTTTGGATTTTTCAAAAATTTTATCAAAAAAGTGGGTCAAAAATTGGGTAACAACATATGCCCCCTCTTTACAATGCTTACGAAGCAAAACTCCTCGATGTTTCGCATAGTAAGCTTTGTAAAGAAAATAAAACAAAAATAATCTCATTATCTTGGATGATTTCAAGGGCGACCTGCCTACACACATTCACAGTGGTCTATTTTCAAGGGCGGCCAGCCCACACATACCCAAAGTGGTCTATTTTCACGTGCGACCTGCCCACACATACTCAAAGTGGTCTATTTTCAAGGGCGACCTGCCCTTTTGATTGGGTTTACATGAGATCCCATCTGACGATCTAACAAGAACCAAAATCAGTGTGCAGCTCGGTCAACCTGAAATCCTATCTAGCAATTCCCTTTAACCAAAGCTAAATTCTGCGTGGTTAGGCTAAACTGAGGTCCCTTTGTCGATCCCCTTTAACTAGAACCAAAATCATATGTGCGGTTAAGCTAAACTGAGATCCCTCCGCCGATCCCCTTTAACCAGAACCAAAATCCTTCGTGGTTAGGCTGAACTGAGATCCCTTCGCCAATCCCCTTTAACCATAACTAAAATCTGTGTGGTTGGGCTGAAGTGAGACCCCTTCGCCGATCCCCTTCAACCAGAACCAAAACTCCTGTGTGTGGTTAGGATAGACTGATGTTGTAACCCATTTTTGGGTCCCCCCACAAAAATAAAATTATATAGCCGGATGAAATTAGAAAAATAATAAGAGGTGGGAGCGCCGTAAAAGAATCAGAAAAAAATTGATTGAGGAGGTTCAGAAATGCAAGGAGTGAAATTTTACAGTATATATTTGACTGAGGAGAGCCCTATTGGAAGAGAAAATTTAATTTGAAGAGAAAAGGGCCAAAATTGGATGTTTATGGACTCAATTGGATTTTATTAAAGGTTTATTTGAATTTATAGAGGTTTTGATTGCAAGGAAAATTGAGTTTTAAGTCAATTTAGGCTTTAATTGGAAGAAATTAAAGTTCTGGGGTCAAATTATAATTTTTGAGAGTTGATTTGGTTAAATCAAGGGCTTAATTGCATAAATATTGAAGTTTAAGGGTCAATTAGTGACTTAATTGCATAAATCCGAGACCAAGGACCATATTGCGGAGAGGCCGAACTCCGGGCCAAGATGAAGTTATGCCGGGACTAAATTGCATCAAATCAGAAGTTTTAGGGTCAATTAGGGAATAATTTTGAACAAAACTGAAAGTCGGAGGACTAATTTGAGAATCGGCAAAGAAATCCCTATTTTTATCAAAAACGGCGCCGTTTTGCATTTAAAAAAAAAAAGAACCAGTTACTGTTCATTTTCTTCCCCACCAAGCTGCCCGAGTGGCCGACTTCCAGGCTTGTTTTCTGCCTTGTTTGGCCCCCAAATCCGACAAAAAATGCACCAACATCTCCACCTGAAACCCCTTTATCCTGGAGAATGGTCCGGTCGGGTCGAAAAATTTAGAAACGGCTCCGTTGAGTGGCTCTAAGTGGCCACCTCGGGCAGTTCACAGCCTTGAGCTGCCAAATTTGGCAGCTCGAGGTGCACACTTTGAACCAACGGTTTGGATTCCTCGAGTCGAATCAAGGGCTGAGACGTTTTCCTCATTGAAGACAAGATTACCCTCTTTCCAGCCCTATAAATAGGAGCAATTTTCATGCTCGAAGGGGGGAGTGGAGTGAGCTAAAAATTGGCACAAAATAAGCTTTTCTTGCCCGGTTTTCCTGCAACTAGCCTTCTTTTTCTTTTTCTTCCCCAACAAATTGACCGAAACTCTCACCTCTCACCCCACCTAAACCACCCCGTTCCTTCCCTCTTTTGCCCGGCCAAAGACAAACCAGAAAACTCATCATCTTCCTCTCCTCTCTCCCCCCCGGCTTGACTTTCTTTTTCCCTCCAAAGACCCGCAACAAGGGACATGCCCCTCTAGCCAAACCGGGCAGCCCTCTCCCTTTTCTCTCATTCTCTCCGCCAAGACCTCCAACACTGTCCCCTCTCCCCTCTCATCAACACAAAGCCCGGGCAGAACTTCCATGACTTCTCTTTCACCGCGGCCTTCAACGGTCCCCAAAGAACGCCTCCCTGGCCTCCGCCTTCCAGCCTTCTTCACCGGCCAACAATACCTCCTTCCTCCGTGACGCCCGAGAAGAACCGAGTTGCAGCTCCTTCCTCGATCACCTCAACGGCTCCAAGAGAGCTTTCCTTCTCCTCGAGGGAATCGCTCCTTCTTCCTCCACCGCCAAGACCGCCAAATGGCGACCAGAAGACCACCGCCGAACCACGGGGAGACCTCGTCGGCTGCCTCTCCACCGCCATCAAGATCACCAGGATTGTTCGCCATCGTCTTCAACATCGTTCTTTGCCACCGGGTTTGTCTCTTTCGTCATTGCGCATGCACCATTTCCTTGCATTTCACTGTTCATAAAATATAATTCACTTTTTACTTCATCGTGCATATGCATAGAAACCCTTACATTATCTTGGTGCACGAGAACCGGTCCATACTTGTTTTGGTTGGACCCCGACCCACCCATCTTCTTTGGGCGAGTCCGAATTCCAGGAGAAAGTAGGCCCATTTTATTTTGGGGCTGATTTCGCCCATTTTTCTTTTGGGCCGGGTCCGCCCATTCAAAAAGTTTTCTTCAAAGATGTATTTAAAAAAATCGTGATTTTCTCGCAAGTTTGTATTTTTGTACTATAAAGATACAAATCCGGTATGAAAATACCCGGTTTTCGTCAAGACATCATAAAAAATATAAAAATATAAAAAATATTGTTTTCATGCATACGGCCAATACCCTAACATTGTTTTTACGTTTTTTTATCAAGAAAACAAATAGTTGAAGTTTCAAAAATGTGTTTTCGCATGGATTTCTTAAACACAACAAAAATCATTTTTCTTGCATTTCTGGATTTTACAACATGTTTGTAAAACTCCAAAGGGTATTGGCCAATATTCCAAAAAATATAAAAATCTTATTTTTGGGGGGAATTCATCTATTATTCACCACTAATGTTTGGATAAAGAAATCCCTAAAGGACGAATATCCAAAATATTATTGGGGATAATTTGTTTTTATTCACCACTAATGTTTGGATAAAGAAATCCTTAAAGGATGAATATCCAAAATATTATTGGGGATAATTTGTTATTATTCACTGTTAATATTTGGATAAAGAAACCCGGAGTGGTAAATATCCAAAATAATTTTCTAGGAATAATAAATCCGCACATATCATTGAAAGAAGCCTTGATTATAATCGAGGACATTTCAAATTTTTTTTACTCCACGGTTTGCGAGCCGTGAGAGTATAAAACACTAAGACAAATAGGTTTTTAAAGCACCCTAAATTTCATTCATCAGAGCAGACTTATCCTAGGAAACTGATGGGATTAGAGAACATCAACACATTAACAGTTATAAGGCAAATCAAACACCAAGCAGCTTACCTTAGGTAGGGCGTACTAGGGGTGCTAAAACCTTCCCTTTACGCAACCAGTCCCTTGCCTTAGAATCTCTGAAATACCAGTTAGGTTTCCTAGTAACCATAATACTAGGTGGCGACTCCCTTTTTCACAACAGAAAGACCCCAACATCAACCCCAGCTACGGAGGAAGGGTCGCCGCGACGTCGAGCTCTCGGGAGGGTGCGATAACTGAGATTCCTTTCGCCAATCCCCTCTAACCAGAACCGAAACTCCTGTATGGTTAGGATAGACTGAGATTCCTTTCGCCAATCCCCTCTAACCAGAACCAAAATCTTGTGTGGTTCGGCTAAACTGAGATCCCTTCACCGATCCCCTTTAACCATAACTAAAATCTGTGTGGTTGGGCTGAACTGAGACCCCTTCGCCAATCCCCTTCAACCAGAACCAAAACTCCTGTGTGCGGTTAGGATAGACTAAGATTCCTTTCGCCAATCCCCTCTAACCAGAACCAAAATCTGTGTATGGTTAGGATAGACTGAGATTCCTTTCACCAATCCCCTCTAACCAGCACCAAAGTCTATGTGTGGTTAAGCTAAACTGAGATCCCTTCGCCGATCCCCTTTAACTAGAACCAAAATCTGTGTGGTTAAGCTGAACTGAGATCCCTTCGCCGATCCCCTTCAACTAGAACCAAAATCCTTTGCAGTTAGGTTAAACTGAGATCCTTTTGCCGATCCCCTTTAACCATAACCAAAGTCTCTTCGTGGCTAGGCTAAACTGAGATCCCTTCGCCAATCCCCTTTAACCAGAGCCAAAATCTTTGCGGTTGGGCTGAACTGAGATCCCTTCATCGATCCTCTTCAACCGGAACCAAAATCTATGTGTAGCTAGGTCAACCTGGAATCCCACCTGGCGACTCCCTTCAACCTAAGCTAAAATCTTCATGTTGTGGTTAACCCGAGATTCCTTTTGGCAATCTCCTTTAACTAAAAAATATATTCCTTCTTCAAGATGATAGGGTTTGAATTGAAGACTCTTCTTCGTTGATCTTCTTATTTCTTTGAGATTTCCCTAATGTTAGGGTTTATCTCATCTTCCTCCCATTCCAGGGTCAAAACCATGATTCTTTGTTGTTCTTCAAATCAACAATTCTTTCTTTGTCCCCAATCTTGTTGGACTACATTGAGGATTTTTCCTGCAACAAATCAAAAATATATGCAATGCTTCGATGTTAGATGACATGTATGCATCCTTACCTGATTTGAAATATAGGTCCCCCCTCTTCAATGTTCCATCATCACAGGGTGCCTTTGTTTGTTATTCAAAGCTTTCTTTATTCTTTCAATGCACTGGCTCATTCGTGTGCTAGCCTTCCACTTAGATGTAAGTGCAGTGCCTATTATGGGTCGTCCATGATGATTACTGCTCTTGCTGCTTCTCAAGCTTGACCATGCTTTCATGTGTGATGTAGCTCACTTCATCCATCTCCTAGATTCTCTCCAGAATTGCCCTTTGATTGGTTGTGCATGCCAACGCCCATTAAAATTGTCAATCAATCATGAACTTGCCTCTAGTTGAACAGTACTTTTCAAGTACATGTTATCATCAGCCTTCTTGGAAATCATCCAGTCGTCCAGACATGCATCTCATAGCTTGCAATAAAAAACTCATCGTTGTAAACTGAATGTTCTTCTCCATGGATTCCTCTCAGCTTGTCAAATTGGATTATGAAAAGAAATGCACTGGCATCATCAATGATGTTCATCACCCATATTCATGCGGTGAAGTGCGCATTTGAGCTTCAAAACAAATGGCCCCATAGTTAGTCTTAGTGGGTGCAGCCTTCCAACATTCATTCAAATGCGACTATGTGATAACATCGTTCAAAAGTCATAGCTATGTTGGGGATGATAAACCAAGATGAAGATATGAAAATATCTTTTAAGTGCAGCGTTGCTCATCAATTGCTGCTGAAGTTCATTAAATCATGGATTGTCTTTGAACAACATTGCCTCCAATATGATCTGAACATGCTCATTCTTCTGTCTATAACCAAATGGTTTTTGTGATCGCCAGGAATGACTTTGATGGACTTCGCCAACTCATCGTTCGATTCTTTCTTTGCCCCCAGCTGATCTGAATACCTTTTGTTTTCCTTCTCAGGGTCCACTGTATTGCCCCCAGGTGGTCAACGTTTCAAGGAGTGTCAAGAAGTGTTGATGTCATTCTTGTCAAGAATTTTGCAAACTCGATCGATATTCTTCTTGTTTGACAATCTTTCTGTTCTGGAATCAACTCTCACACTTCAAAGATCATGTCTATTCAAAGTCTAGTTTGTTGAAATGAAATCATAGATGTCCTTTTTTGAAAAGACCTTTTGAAAATCAAGCTTTTTGATCAAAGACTCAACACACGTTTTTTCGAAATGTACAGTCCTTTGATTGTCATGTATTTTGAAAACAGAAATTGACCCGTTGTAAGACTAAAATGGCTTTTTTCTTTTCTTTTCTTTTTCATGGTTCTTTGTATCCATTTTAGACTCTGATTTTGGGTATATCTTTTGATGGTCTATGATGAGGTGATCTTTTTTGTGAATTTCAAAAAAAAAAAACAAGATGCTCAAGTCAAAACTCGGGCTTTATCAAGAAAGATTGTTTCTCTTCTTAGCACTTATTTTATCAGCATGCATAATAACCAATAGCTTAATCCATGAAGTCATGACCCTTATGGAAAAGCTCTTCAAGTTTTGAGAGCGTCATTTATCAGTTCAGATTGCTTACTTGATCAAAAAGGGCTTTTCAAATCACGTAATGCAGGCTATGGTTCAAGGCTATGAAAGAAAGGGATTTCACCGGCTTAAAAGGTGTTTGAGGGTTTCAAAGACCTAGGATCAACATTAACTATTCATCAACTCTCTTTCTTGTTGTCATTGTGGAGAAAGTGACATATAACCTTGTTAATCTCAAATATCAGAATTCTCTTAACATAGGTCATAATGTAAATCCAACTTTTTCTGTGATGAATAAACAATCTAAAATTTTTTGAAAACACTAAAGGCTTTATCCTAGACACACCAAAAGACATGAAACTTGATTTTTTTAGTGTTGACTTTTGGCATTTGTTGTGTTTTTCTTCAATTGAAACCTCTTTTGCCCCTTTTAGAATTGATAGGCATTCTCCTTCCATTCCACTCTTTTTTTGCTTTTACGTAGCCTTCCTCAATGTTTTCTTGGATGGCCCTCAATCTATGGCTTTTCTTCTTCTAGCCCTTTCTCAATCATTGGACTTTTGTTCTAAGCCTTTCTTTTATCCATTAATCATATCAATGTCTTCAAAATATCTCTCATTTGCCCCCAGTGTGAGGTGTGATCCTAGTCAGGGTTTCTTTTTGAAAGAAAATACTTTACCAGGCTTAAAATGGGACTGCAAGGGATAATATTTCGAGAAATGTGAAAGGATAACAAAGATGGCCTTTTCTCATTTCAAGCTAGGTCGGTTAGAACCGATAAATTTTGACCTCATCCAGTGTAATGATTGGGACTTGTAAGAGTCAATGATTCACGAGTCCATAACTACTGAATCCACTACATGTTATTATGCATACTGTTAAAATTTAGCTATATGATGTGTGGTTCAATTTCAGGAGGTATGAGTTCAAAATTATTTGGTCACCTCATGTCATTTTCAAGCATCGAGTCATTTCTGTAATCAAAACACTTTTAATCTTCAGGATTGATTAACCTTTATCGCATGTTGGAGTTTGATCAAAATATTTTGTCAGAATAAAATGCTAAACATCTGTTGATTTCAAAACAACAAAGAGACACAAACAAGACATGTTTCGTTGAAGGATGAGATGTGATCCCAAAACAAAAATGCAACATTCCACAACAATATGATTGACAATTCATCGTCATTCTTGAATCAGCTTTTCTGGTGATATCTATGTTTTGCTAAGCATTTTCGATCACATGTCATTCTGAAGGTGTTCGAGGGACAATATAGCCAATGACAACCTCCTTCACAGATTCCTCTCGTCTTTTGCTCACCAACTTCCAGACTCGATTCTTGCAATTGTTCAACTGAATGGCCTGAAATCCCCGCCCCCCCGTGATATTCAAATCTCCTGTTTGGATTATATCACATAGGAAACAGTGGTTGCGTGGGATTTAACGGAGTCAGACAAAAAGTCTGGAATCTGGCAGATGCTAGTAAATAAACTCAAATGGCAGAGGGAAGTCAATCCTAACAAAGGTACTTGAGCAATTGATGCTACAACGAGATCTAACTGGACCTCATAAGTAAGGTTTCCCACCTTCAAAGTCATCCTCTGATTCATCTCTCATCATTGTTCTGGAATCCGTGCCAGAACCTTCAATCTTTCCCTTCTTTCTAGCTTGTTTAGTTCTTTCAGCAATCCTCACAACATCATGTCAATCCTTCAATGTTGTGGTTGTTGTTTTAGGATTGTTGGAAACCTTCCAACAGCTAGGTAATCTTGGCAGCACACAGAAACATGCAGCGCTGCCACTGCCGATGTGTGAAACCACTCGTTGTCTCAACTGGAAGAGAACTTGATGAATCTAAAACTCCTTTTGTCTCCTCTTTGATTTCTCACTGACGATGCAGCAGATAAGCACCTATAGGGGGATTTCTGCTCTGTTGAAGTTACAGTCTTTTCCCCATTTTTCAGCCTAGACATGTCTCTTTTCTCTACTTCTGTGTTTTCATGCTGATACTGGTAGGAGAAAATTATAGATGATCTGAAACTACTTCATTCCTTTTTGGATTCCCCACTTGCAGAGCCGCAAACAGATTTCTGCAGAGAGAGCTCTACCACAGTGAAGTTCTATATCTGCTCCTGTTTTCTAGCTCAAGTCTGGCTTTTCTGCCTACTACAATGTTTCGGTGCTGAAACTAGTGGGGTAAATTTTCATATCGTCTGAAACTACTACATCCCCTCTTGCATTCCCCACTAGCAAATCCACAAACAAATCTCTACAGAGAGAGCTCTGTCACGTAGTGGTTCAGTGTCTAATCATGTGCTGCTAAACTGGAATTGGGCTTACAGTTAGGGTAACTTCAAAGAAGGCTAATGCACCATGCACAAAAGGCTAACAGTTATTTGGTGCCATTTAGAAGATATAGAGGTGATGAACAATTAACAGTGCAACTGAACAAGAACAAAGGTTGTCCTTAGTTGATGACTGAAGGCATTGCTGTTGTTGTTCATGGCTAAAAAGAAGAGGTGCAGCTTCAATTGGACGTGGACAAGCAATGTTCCGACAAAAGACTGTGCAGACATTCCATTTCCATTTAATGCCCAACACTTGTTCAAGCAGATCTGAGTCTGACTACTTCACCTTTGATGCTCTCAACTTCATTTTGACATTGTGCCTCTCTCTAACCCCTTTCTTTATTATCCATCTTTTTCCATCCAGTGTAGTAAACCTCGGATGAGGGAACCTATTTTTCCTCCCGGTACATGCATGATAAATGTATGAACATGTAATCTATATGAGGAACTCGCCCTTCGAGGGGTGACATATGATCGCAACTCTTGCATGATGAAACAAGAATCTTGATTCTTGCACAAACTCTACAATGAAAATTTTCTAAGCGACTGTCATTGGGTCACCCACAAGTCTTGAATTCAAAATGCTTCAAGAAGGGCTTGTATGAGCAAAACAATGTCTACGGAGCATACATCCTAAAGACGGTTCTAATCCTTTTTAAGTGAGACAAAAGGTAGGTTTACTACTTGGTCTCTAAAAAGGGTCTCTCGTTGTCCCAGTGATTACCCTCTTAAAGGCAATATAGGGGCTTGTAGGCAATGAGATGGCACGTGTCCAACTATTACCAGTCTAAACGCTCAACGAAGAGTTGGGGTTTACACAAACTTAAACCTTGACTAAAAGTCGTAAGGTAAGCTGTTAGTCCCCCTCCTAACCTGAAGCTTGTGTGTGCTTTAAAAAATTATACTATGTGATGCATGAGACAATTTTACAAAATGCATGGATAAAACAAAAATAAAATAGGACAAAATTGTAAAAACATAAAGGAGAAAAAATTAGGCTTTTAGGGTTTCTGTTTTTGTGTTGCCTCTCCCCTCAAATTTCAAAATTACCCCCTTCTGGTTTGTGTTGAAGGCAGCTATTTATAGGCAAAATATTGCTTGGACCTCAAAATGGGTTCCTCAACTTTCTCTTTTTTTGTAAATTTTGATTTTTCTTATTTTTTTTGTATTTTTTAAAAATGAGCAATATCAACGTCGACTTAAAATGAGAAAAATCAATGATTTTAAAAATGACGCGTGAAAAGTCGAACGCGTTCAAAAAACCTTTGAAAACTTAAATTATTTTTTAGAAGACGTTGAAAATGCTAAAAACGATGCAAATATATTAAAAACTTATTTTTTTGGATTTTCGTTGTTTTTCGCTATTTTTGGATTTTTCGAAAATTTTATCAAAAAGGTGGGTCAAAAATTGGGTAACAACAGTTAGCGGGGTCTTTTTTAGTTGTAATGTATGTGTCTGTACTGTTCAAGTGAATTAATTCACTTGAACAGTAGCTCTCCCTTCACAAAAGAGGGTCGGACTTTTTGTCATTAGAGTCACTTGCTTGGGCAAGTGACCCGGCCAGACCTTCCCTTTTTTTTCTTAAAAAAAATAAAAGAAAGAGAAAGTGATTTATGATTTTTTTGGCATATTTATTTTAAGGTCTGAATTTTTTTTGTTGTATAAAAATAGCTTTTTTGACGCAATTTGACAAATATACACATATATCAAAAATTGTTTTCTTGTGTGTTGCATACGGCCAATACCCTAACATGTTTTGAACGTTTTTTTATAAACAAAAAATATTGGAAGTTTTGAAAATATGTTTTCGCATGGATTTCTTAAACACAACAAAAATTGTTTTCTTGCATTTCTGGATTTTTACAACATATTTGTAAAAGTCCAAAGGGTATTGGCCAATATTCCAAAAATACAAAAATCTTATTTTGTGGGGAATTCAACTATTATTCACCGCTAATGTTTGGATAAAGAAATCCTTAAAGGACGAATATCCAAAATATTATTGGGAATAATTTGTTATTATTCACTGTTAATATTTGGATAAAGAAACCCTGAGTGGTAAATATCCAAAATAATTTTCTAGGAATAATAAATCCGCACACATCCTTGAAAGAAAACTTGATTATAATCGAGGACATTTCAATTTTTTACTCCACGGTTTACGAGCCGTGAGAGTATAAAACACTAAGGAAAAAAAATAGGTTTTTTAAAGCGCCTAGATTTCTAAATTTTTGTCCCTCCTCCTTGCGATTTACGAGTCACAAACTCTTGAAATACTAAAGGAAAAATGAGCTTTCGAAGCACATGGAATCTCCTTGGATTTCTATCTTAATAAATTTAGTTTGAATCAAACCTAGGAAAACTGATGGGATTAGAAAACACTAACACCATAGCAATTATAAAGCAAAGCAAAGCAAACACCAAGCATCTTACCTTAGATAGGGCGTACTAGGGGTGCTAATACATTCCCTTTACGTAACCAGTCCCTTGCCTTAGAATCTTTGAAAAACCAGTTAGGGTTCCTAGTGATCAAATACTAGGTGGCAATTTCCTTATTCACAATAAAACAAAAAAACCCTGAAATTAATTGAGGATCGCCGAGACGCCATGCTCCGCCGCGAGGGTGCGACAGTTTGAAAGGATTTTAAATCATTGTACATCACGAAGGTTATGCAGGTAGAATATATTCAGCACGTCATATTCAAATGATTCGTGCAATTATCATACTCCAGTATAAAGAACGAAAACTGAAACTGGCTTGAATTGGTCAAATAATGAGCCTCCAACGTATTTGTGTGGTAGATGAGCCTCCAAACACCCCTAATAAAGAAATAGAGAAAAGGCCGAAAGAGTTTTAATTACTAAGACCACGTTTGTTTTAAGTGTATTTTTAAAAATTATTTTCTAAACTTTAATATATTTATTTTTTTTATATATTTATTTATCATTAAAAAATTAATCAACATAAAAAAAATTCAAATAATAGAAACCTTTATTTAGTTTTCATGAAAATATTTTTCTTTTATTTAAAGAAACTTTCTAAAAATTATGAAAAAATAAAAAATATCTTATTATTTATTGATTATATTAAATTTGATTCTCCAATCATTTAATTGCTATATATTTTATTTTAATTTTTTTAAATTTTATTCCTTAAAATTTAATTTAATTTTTATATTAACTTTGATCCTCATTCTTTTTTTGATCTTTAGATTGTTATATATTTTATTTTGAATTTTTTTAAAATTTGGTTTCTTAGAATTTGATTTAATTTGATACTTATATCAATTTTAGTCCTCATTCATTTTATTATTATTTGATTCTCTTATTCTTTTCTTAATTAAAATTTTTTATCTATCAAATTTAATTCTCATTCTTTTGATTGTTATTTGTTTTCCTCTTATCTTTTTTTTAATTGAAATTTTTTATTTATCATGATTAGTTTTTATTTTTTTAATTACTATTTATTTTATTTAAAATAATATATGCATTTTTTTATCTATCAACTCTTCTATCTATCTGAAAACTACAACGAGCTATTTTGGTTTGTTTTGCAGCAACAGCAAATGAAACTTTTCAGTCATATAACCTCCTCTTCTGACTACATACATACAAAAAATTATTCAGAAATTGAACATTTCAAAAGGAGAGCCAATAGCCTTTCTTCCCAGTCCATCCTATAAGATTATGTATTTTTCAAGTGCAAATTCCTTAGCTTCGAACCGAACAGCCATCTATGAAGATGAAAAAACAAGCGCTCTTCAACCACTTGACCTAACGAGAAAATACAAGATGACAAGGGTAATAAGCATTCCAAAATATTTGATCCATCTATCGAAACGGTTGCGCCTCTCGATCAGCCTCAGTACAGCATTGGAGAGCCCCACTGTGTTAAGCACATCCAAAGCCTTGCGTTGTGCCCTCTGTACCAGGCAACAGTTAAAATCAAGAACGATGGTTTCAGGATGATTTTTTTTATTTTATTTTTTTCAACTCACAACATATAAAATTATTTAAAACATCTACTAAAACCTATATTCCCACCGATAACATCTTGTAAACTGACAGCAATTTCTCTCTGTTCTTTTTAAGAGATAGAGAGGTTAATTAGGGCATGAAAACATTAACATCCATGCACTGTGATCCAGTTATATAGGTAATTAGAAAGTGCACAGTTGAAGGCAACCACCATTTCCATCTAGGTTTTCTATAGCTAAAGAATTTCCTAGCTCTACAAGGCTTTAAAATAATCACTAGTGAGTTCAACCCCTGCCAGCACCACACAGGAGCCACTTCTGCCCCTTGATAACAAGACAAATATATATATATAGAGCTTATCATTACTTGTTTGTTTTATCAATAATTCTAAACATATAAAACTGGGGTGGTTATTTTGCTTGTTAGTGGATTAGAAAACATAAATGTGGATGGGATTATTGCAATATTACGATACCCCAAATAATTGCAAAATATGCCTTTTAGTGAAGAATGGCAGCGCATATTCTATGGGCAGATGATATGCGATTTTGAGTATGCAAGGAATTGATCACACTATCAAAAATACCTTTAAGCGTTCCCTTTGTTCTGAATATTTGGAAAGAATGGCTGCTCCAGTTGATATTGAATCTGCCAGCATTCTTTTTGAATTATGAACTGACTGCATTGCTTGTGCTTCTTCATCGAATATTCTCAAAACATGAGCTGAATCACCATTCTGGAATATAAAATAGACACCACATAGTAAGTAAAGTTTCTGAGCTCTCTGACCAGTTGGATACATTAAACACTAAGCAGAAAACATACAGCTCTTCCAAGCAACTCTGCTCTCTCCTGAGCTTCCTTCATCCGTCTTTGATTCCTTGCAAAATACCTATCCAAACTCTCTTTCAATGACCCAGCCTCTTCAGCTACTAGCTCCACCTTTCTGTGCAATAAAGCATCAAGTTTATCAAATCAATATCCCAACCATCACATCATGATGATGATGATGTCGTCGTCATCATCATAAAAAAAAAAATAGAAGCCCGTTGCTTGAAGGAAAAGACAACCTGTGTAGTTTCTACACAACTTGGTTTTCATTCTGTCAACATTAGATATATCGAAATGGGCAAGCTGAGGTTTACTAAGAAAACTCCTGAACTTGAAATAGGGAGCATACAACAACATATCAGAATACGACATTTCAAAAGGCTACAGTGTGCTTGAAACAATATCACAAAATATTTTGACATCTGAAATAGCTGTAATCATTTAAATATTAATGAGAGAAATCCACTAGTCGATCCCAGGAAAGAGCCTAATTCAACTACTCAAGTGAAAAGCTCTAATAGAGGTGATTCCCTAGATGGAAACTTGTTCCAAATGTCTCAAGTTAAAATTATGAGGCATGAGTTAAAAAGACAAAAAGTACTATCATCCCAACTATGCGGATGGTTTAATCAAAAGGTTCTTTGATAGTACAAAAATCACATGTATAATAAATAAGATACACCTTCTGGCTCTGCTCTTTCACAACAACTGTGTAGAAAGCCATAATCCCAAACACTCTTCATGGATAGAATATTATCTAATGTTTATCAAAAACAATGAGAATGTTTAACAAAGTGAGTGATTATAAATAATTGTAGTTAAATTACGGCATGTAGTAAATGTGAATATAAAAATGATGAATTACAGATAAACCATACATGATCAAAATAGTCTTCTAGCTTTTTCTTGGTAGAGAACTTATCCCCCATGTCTATCATGAAATAGATAGGTGGTTGAAATAAATTTAAGCAGGCGGATGTCTTGACACTAACGTACACCAAAATAGAAGATATTGAATCCCCACTAACTTTGGCTTCCTCTATTCTACCTTCGAATACCAATTTTGAATCTAAAATTCAAGGGGCTTTAAGCATCCTTGCAATCAGAAGATCAATTACAGTCTGCAAATTTAACACTCTTTTTCAGAAGATCACTCACATTTAGCAAGAAATGAATAGATCATAATAATAATATATAAAAAAAAAAAAAAAACACATTGATCCTTCAATTAAAAGAACATCAAAAATCAAGAAAAGAGAGTAATTGACAAAGAAAAAAATACAATCAAAACCAATGCGCCTTTGTTTACACATTCACATCACGCAAAACAGAAACCCTAACTTATATATATAAAGAGAGAGAAGAAAGAATAGGATACCTTCTCCAGAGATCGCGTTGAGGTTTGGCTTGAACAGAGCGCCAGAGACGATCCATATCGGCACAAAGAGAAAGAACCTGAGAGATATCCTTCTTGACAACGAAAGATAGCTCAGGTGAATCTAATCCTCCACTAGAAGTCGAGTTCTCCAGTCGCTCCAGTCTCTCGATCCCATCTTGTGCTCTCATTAGCAACTTCTTCGCACTCTGGTATATTTCCGATAGTGTCCCTCCTCCTCCTTCCATCGCCGTTCTTCGATTTCGTTATCCTACTGAGGGAGGATTTTTGTCTCTGATAAAGAAAGATAGTTGCGATTTTTATTTTTATTTTTATTTTATATTTTATTTATAAATTACGAAATGAATTCTTAGAAATTGAAAGAGCCCAGGAGAAAAGAAAAGGAAAAGAAGAGGAGATTCGATTTTTCATTGAAATGAATTCAAGAACGAAATGGATTGGTGTCGGAAAGAGAGAAGGGACGCGTCATTGATCCAATAAAAATGTGCCACGTCACGTCATATAGTTAATTGCATTAAAAAATTACTCACAATTCACATAGGATTACAACATTTTTTTTTTCAATTTAATTTAATATTATGTTTATTAGGATTTAAGGTTATTAATTTATTTCAATTTTTATTTTATGTGGTTATCGTTATATTATAAAATTATCTTGATGTTAAGTTTATGATCAATTTAAAAAAAACAAAAAAGAATTGTTATTTGTAAAAAATTGAAAATCAAAACAAAAAACAAATGACATGTCTTTTTTTTTTTAAGAATATAGTGTTAACTTTGATTTTCTTTGTAATTGATTTTTTTTAATTTGAGTTTTTGATGGTGTGTTTTTTGATAATTGAGGTTTATCGTATTTTTTTTTTTTTATTTTTTTGTGGTTATATTGATCACTAAAACCCTTCTAGGGTTTTTTTTTGTGTTTTGTTTGGTAAAAAAATAATTCAATTTTATTATTTGAGAATGATTAAAAAGTAGAGGACCAAAATTACATAAGTGAATTATTTAAAGGCTCTTCTTTTAAACAAAGAATGTTAGTCTCTTTTCCATATTTTTTGCCTTTGGATTTTGTCAAAAAAACCATTTTTGGTCCTTTCAGTTTTGCAACTACAAGGTTAGGTCCAAAACTTCATTTTTCTTTCATCGGATTACACTACAATGAAGAAGAGAGAAATTTTACAAAAACCCACTTTTAGACAACAAATCTTAATGTTTTTTATACCAATGAATTTCATTCTCTCATGGAAGTTCAATTTAGATCGGAATTTTATTTTATTTTAGGTTAATTGTTGGTTTTTTTTTTGCCTAAGATGTATTTTTATTTGGGTGGTGTGGGTTATTTGAGGTCTCTAAGATGTATTTTTAAGTGTTATGGGATGAAAACATTGGTTTAAATGGGTTTTTTACTCGTAGGGGTGGCTGCGGGGCATTTCATATGTGGTGATCCCAACAACGTTGCATGAATTCCATGAAAGCATCTAGTTGTCGACACCAATGTAGAGGTTGCTTATGATAGGAGGACAGAAACCGTACACTAAAATGCTGCAATCCGGGATCTATAGTAAATTGTGAGATTGCATTAGATTTCCAAGAGTTGAAGCGTTGTTTTCTTTTTTTACAACTAAGACTCAAAATTCATTCATCGGAAGGTTGCACTCCGATTCCCAGTTGCTGGAAAGGCCTGACGTCTTCTGCCTTGGCGATATTCTCCTGTCTCGTCATCCTTTTGCATTTTAGCTCCCGGTGAACTTTTTATCGTACCCACAGAGTCAAGCACGCCCCTCTGATTTTTGGCACTCCCTGCTTTCAACCTACCTGCCGGATCTTCACCAGATCTTAGTGCAGTAGTATAATCAAATGGCTTCAGCTTCAAACCGCCACTTGGTTCTCCAGATTTCTGAACTTCTGCAGTTTTTTTATTTTGATTACCGGATGGGAAGCACTTTTGGAAACTCATAGACAAATCAGCTAGAGAAACAGGTTCCTCTCCATCTGTTTCCAAAGCAGATCCTGAAGATTTGTCATCCCCATTGACATTGGTAGTTTTGGAATCGTCTCTATCTGGTTCTGCAATATGAGTGTTTTGTTCCATGTCTGAATCATTGTCCAACAGTATTATATCTTGCAAACTAGAACCAGTAGCTGGGATATCCAAAGATTCTTCAGGATGTGAAATTTCAGAAACTCCAATGGGCTCTTCTACTACTAGTTTTGGAGGTTCATTGATGCCCATAAATGAATGGAATGGAA
Source organism: Populus deltoides (assembly GCA_015852605.2). Taxonomy (NCBI): domain Eukaryota; kingdom Viridiplantae; phylum Streptophyta; class Magnoliopsida; order Malpighiales; family Salicaceae; genus Populus; species Populus deltoides. Next base: position 5,382,183 of record CM027582.2, on the reverse strand, counting down.
GGTTTACTGAGGATCTTATCTTTTCTAACTTGATCTTCTCCTTGACCTAAATATTTGAAAAACAAAAAAGTCAACAAGAAGTCAAAATAGATACAAGGATTTTTAACCAAGCATAAAAAGGCAGTAAAGATGCATCAAGACAACTTCCTCAGTTGAGCATGTTGACATCCAAGTTTTGTTCCATGGTATGAATAAGTTGCACAGTGGAACTGCCAATAAGGATGAAAGTTCCCATTCCAAATAATGACAGTCAACTGGCAAAAAAAAAAAACAAAAAGGGCAAAAACATTGCCATTCCTTCACTCTCAGTTTAGTGTGTGTGAGAGAGACTGATTTTAATACCTTTCAAAATTAATATGCTCGGAAATTCAAGCACAAAGCAGACCACCCAAGTGAAAGATCCATTACTATTTTCTAGATTATCTGCTGTCTACATTGTTGAAAAGGAAGCAAAGTCAAGGTAGAACGTTCACCTTTTTATCAGTATCAAGTTTCCTCTTTGCAACGGCACCCCCAAGAAGTGCTCCAAAAGCACCAGTTGGCTTCTTGAGAACCTGAACAGTTGCTCCAGCAACCTATACAGAAACAAGTAAACATGTTAGTCTAAGGATATCTAACAAGGATAAGTTTCGATCAACTTATCAAATATTTACAACCTTAGCTGTTGGAGATGTATCTGAAATATAACTACTGGATCCAGTATTCACTTCACCATGATGCTTGGCAGAGCTTCCTTGTCCACCTCTGCCAAGTTCAACAATACTGCTTCCCTGCTTCAGAAGCCCCTTTTCCAGCTGCGCAGAAGTTTCATGGCAGGCAGCCACACCGCTGTTCATTCCATTGCCACCAGGAATGCTTTGCACTTCAGATCCATCATTAGCTTCTGTCTCTTCTTGTGAGGCCTTAATAAAATATATCTTTCAGTTATAAGAAGCACAAAAGGAAGAGAAAAAAAAGAAGAACAAAGGCGGCAGCAGCATGCACAGCAAAGTAAGAATCCAAAGTTTATCCTCATTAAGTCTCCAGCCCTGCAGGTAACATGATTACAAATTTATTTCGAAAGACCTTATGAATTTTGAGCAGTTACTAAACAAACCCAGCCATGCAGGAAGACAATTCAGCTTGCCCTGAACTCATTCTACTTGCCCAGCTTTCCAAATTAGAGTGCAACTTTGTGGTTGCCAAGGCTCGTTAACCTTGAGTGAACAGGTTGCTTCACTTTAAGCAAATAAAACCACTGTTTAGCCTAGAATATCAAGTCTTTCATTTTTCTTTCTTTTTTTGAGAATCAAGAATATCAATAGTTTTTATTTCAGAACTGAAGTCAAGATAACATGACACAAAATAGGTTGAATTCTCAGCCTTTTATCATGCCAGGTAGGGGGGCTAGCCCTCAATTAAATAGTTAGTTGATCTACGAGGAACACATGAATTTGTAATCTAGGCATCCTTGTAAGTTAAGATTCATAATAGTCCCCATACAGGACTGAGACACCTCTATAATATATGAGGAGATCATCAAATTTGTGCAAGCAAAGTCTTACTATTTCCATGTGTCTCTCCTTTAAATGTTGAACAGCAGCTTCAAATGCAGCAGAGGTTTGCATGGAGTGCCTAATGATGCTAACAACAGAACTAAGGTGCCGTTCAATATATGAGTGCTTTGATTTCAGCAGTTGACGTAATTTGCTAATTGTAACAGGCATCTCTTTGGCTTTCACCATTTCCAAACAAAAGAGGATTTAAGAGTCAGCCTTTACCATAAGATATCCACAAACAAAATAAGTTGAAGTTATGACAAATTTGAGAAGATTCTTACCAATTTCAAGAAGAGTTTTGTTAGGCAATATATAACCTGTGCTCTCATCTTCTGCACGGGCAATGGCATCTCTCCACTCATAAAGCCCCTGGAATTCATACAAAGAAATGGAGTACACAAAATACCCTGGGTTAAAACAGGAGACTATAATAACTCGGCAACAAAGTTATATCTATGCAGTATAGTCCACTCAGTTTGACAAATTAAAGAAGGAAATGACAATAAGCAACTACTTACTGCAACAATGGCAAGCTGCTGAGCATTGAAACCAGCACTAGGCAACCTAAATCAAGACATAATTACACCCAGAAAAAAGCATAGAAATTAGTGCTGGTTGATTTTGTTCCAAGATACAGTAATTACTGAGAGAAAAAAAAGGCACAGAAACAGCCCAAATTTTCAGAAAGAAAGACATTCCAAAAAAAAAAAAAAACAGCATTGCTGTGTGAAATATCACACAGCTCATGTGATGGTACATAGAATCATAACTAAATTGTCAGTAACATACCCATACATGTTGAGATACGAGTTTTCAGTGAAAAGCTCCTTCTCATACAGCTGCATGCATACATCATAACTGCGTTTGTAGACCTGTTATCAACTACAACTCACTCAATATTGTAATGTTGTGGTTAAAGAATTACCATCCTATTTTTAAGATCATAATCGACTGCAGTAATCAGATGAAGGAAAGCATTCCCAGTTCCCACAAAAGATTACATGGAAGAAATCAAAACTGTAGCACTGAAAGACTCATAACAACATAAAACAGAGATGTTAAATACAATGTTCAATTTTACAGAAATTCAAGAAATCTGGTATTTTTCATGTGTCTTCACTTACCCAGAGACATGCAAATCAAAGAAAATATGAGAAATATTGCCAAGCAAGAATAATGCCAGCCAAAATAAACGACTCATCCCCCATATAAAACAGAGGAAAGGACAGATGACAAGTCACATTTCATCCCCTGTTCTCTGTCGTCTCATTCTCTCATATAGTTGAACAATCTAGAAAATGCCTATTGTTTATCAAAACCATACCTCTAACAAGGGAGGATCAGCATTTTCATTGTCAATAGGCTTTGAGAGTAACAGAGCTCTCATCAAATCATATATATGCAGCAGATAGTGGGTATCTTCTCTGGCATATCTGTCACCAAAAAAGAGTTGCCAATTAGATAATTGAAGAAAGTTAGCATCAACAGCTTTCACCGAAACCAAAATTAATAATGCAAATGACAATGAAGGGAAAACAACATAGCGATATGAGCGAGCTAGAAAGACTTTACAGAGTATCATGCAAGTCCTAACCCATCTTGTTTCCAAACAACAAATTGTATATGATGAATTACAAACTTGCACAATTGGAAAATTATTACGAAAGAAACTTTACTACTAGATGGAACTTTTTGCACAAAATACCAACAATGTGTTATTAAACACCTGAAACATCTCGCTTTGTAAAGTGAAATTTCCTTCCATGCCCATCTCACTTGTGGACCACGCAACTAACACTGGCCTTTTTCTTCCATTTTTCACTAATGAACAGAATTTAACAGATATGTTTTTCTGCGCCTCTATTTCTTTTTTATAGATTTCTTGTTTTTATTTCCTCCACGATTTCCCCATTCAATTTTTTTATTCTCTTATTGACATATTAACATTTACAATTATCTAAATTGAAGTTCGTAAATGATATTTATAAAATAAATCAAATATAGAAACATCATTCTTCCAGAAACCAGATATCCGTGTATCAGAAGAACAGCCTCATGCTCAGAAGATGAAATTTTTGGCAGGTATAACAGAAAATTAGACAGAAATTGATCAATTTTGATTGAAATATACACTTGACATGAGTGAATAAAATAGCATGAGCAAGAAAATCTTTGTACGTGAGAAGCTGTCACACTCCACTAAAAGAGCACTAAGAGGAGTTGTTGCATGAAACAAACTACTACTCAACAGCCATTTTTTTTCATGCTTCTGCAACCTACTACCCCACATTAGAGATCAGAGCATAAGCTGGAGTCTTGAGCAAATATTTCATAATCAGTTTTACAAATGCACAGGTAAACTCAGATTTATTTAGATGGACAGTCAAGGATATTTTTGGTGTTTACAAGAGTCAAACTAGGTTCAAAAAGTTGGCAAGGATAATTTTTCCAGCTATGCAGTCGAAGATATTTGCCATGCGACATTACTACAAGAATGTGTAATATCAAATGGTTTCCAATCTCTGGGGAAAAATGATACCATAAGATGTCCATGATATCTGACAATATATAGTCAGTGTAGTCTAAAATGAAGTTCATCACAGTAATATTTCTTTCTTTCTTTCTTTGATTTTTTTTATTTTTTTGTCATCCAAAGAATTTCTGAAACTTCTTTGTAAATTACTGACAACAACTATTCCTTATATCAAATGGCTTACATTCAGGCAAATTCAACATAAAATGTGCAAGGGACAAGTTTGGAAAACAAAAGACAATTTCTAAATTATGTATTCACCTTATCATCTCATCAGGAAGAGGGCGTAGTCTCCAATCTGCATTCTGGTATCTGCAATGAACAAACAGGTCGTCTTTACTTAAAATTTTGTATTAAAAAACACGCACAAGAAAACAAGCACATGTTGCACTCTGGTAAAACACAAATGTGCGAAGTTATATGAATCAAGCCATAAGCAGTGGCAGATCAAGTGACTACATGAGAGGACCTACTCTTTATTGGCAGTAACCCCACAAAAGTGATGTAAGAGGTGCTCCAAACTATTTCTTTCCAACTTCAGCACTCTTGAGGCCTGAGGATTGAAACAAATGTTAATCATAAGAAGCACCAAATGTTAATGGATGCTATAGAAGAAGGAAAAAAAGAAAGAAATTTTTTCGGGACAAAAAATAACACAAAATTGGTTATTTTATCCACTGATATGTGCAAGAAAAAGGGTCTTAACACATTTGTTTAAAAAAGGCACAGGAACTTAACAATTGATTTCCATAGCCAGACCCTCCTACCTTGCTTGAATCAAATACACAAAAATCGGCATTAAGAAACTACTTGATAGATAACAAAGAAAATGACCAACCTAATTTATTTAATGACAGAAGAGGTTGTACATGAGAAAAATCAAATTGCACAAGATCACATGGCATACTGCCAAATTGGCACAAGCAAACCATCAACTAACTATGATGCCAGATTTTCTGAATAAAACATTGCAAAAATGAGTTTGCAGAGTCATGGTATACAATGTTGACATAAAGAACCATTGAGTAACAAGAAAAATAAAATCAAGTGATTATGAGAAGCAATAAAGTCAAAGTACAAGACCTGTCCGGTATCAAAAAGATTGCAGATATATATGCCAAAGTCCCGTTGAAGCCACACAACATCTCGATCTGCTCCATGCATGACCTAATTAAATTAAATGCTATCACAAATATGAAGAAACCTGACACAATGAAGCAAGAAAAAAGAATTTCAATACCAGACCTTTCTCTTGGCAGGATCCTTGAAAACTTCCCTTAGATATGGGCCAACATGTATTCGAAGTTTTAAAGTATCTACAATAAAATCCTCGGTTCTGGTAGAAATTTGCATTAAGCATGTCAATCCTTGAAAAGATCGATATTGATTGTGCTCCAAATCAACCTGAACATTTCATCAAGCATGTTGAGAATGATTTATGATAAGAAAAAAATAATCACATGATGAAGGCTGCAATACAATATAAAAAGTTTGTGCATTTGAAAACTCTAGAAAGAAACCAAATGGCATTCATAAGACATCTATGTCTGGTTATTCAATGGTTATATCTTGTAACAACAATTGAAATAGTTTTTACCGCAAATTCATTGACACCACGCAATTTAGCTGCCAATTCCTTCAAATCCTTGACTTCTTCCACAAGCTTAAATGTAGTACTCTCTATTGGAAGAGGTGGTGCAGGCTCAACATCTCCAGTACTTTTATCCATGAAATCAAGAACAGATAGCCTTTCCTGTAAACATGAAAGAGCAATAATTAGAAGCTAACTAGAGTCTTCTCTCTTCCAGAAAGCAAAAGGAATAAAGAAAGCAAAAGGCTACTAAAGTTGAATGAGAACAATAAATCAATAGCTACATCCAAATCTTATTGCATTGGTAAAGAAATTCTAGACAGCAAGCATGTATAAACAGGAAAGACCAACAGCCTTTCAAACACATAGTGGTACACCAAAAGATAGTTAATGATGTAACAGGAACACATATTCTGTCAGATTATATAGAACCCGTCACCAATTGAAACATAATCATGCATAGAACTAACATAATCAGAAGGTCGCGTGATCATGTAAATGGATTGGGAAAACAAATACTTCATTCATGGATAGAGCTGTCAGCATCTGCCTCTTAGCTATGAATTCTAGTTGCAATGAAAACCTATGGGTGATATTCAGTACTCTTTCACAAATCCCTCAATCAAGGTTGTTTAGGCTGGGAAGATAATAGAAGAACCCTGCTATTGTCAAAAGAAAGGTTTCCTGATCATGGAAATCACCTTTCAAGGATTAAAACTTTCTTGCACGGAATATTTCGAAAATAAGGATATTTCCAAGCCAGGGAAAACTGTAAACAATGCACCCAGCAGATCTCATGGAGGGCAGTTAGACACCTATAAACGAAAGTAACAAATGAATCCTGTGGAAATAACTAAATTAACTTCATTGGCTATGTCTCCAGCTTAGGAATCATTTTGGCAGTAATACTAACATCAACCAATTGTTATAAAAATTAAACAAAAAAAAAAACACTGAATATTTTAGGTATTCAGATCCATGTAAGATAAAAATTACAACAAGAGATGCTTATAACAGTAAAGATTAATTAAACTTCTTTTAATACAGGCCAGATACCAAGACTAGCTATATTTTTATTTAGCAATCAAAATATTTACAGATACTAACTAATCAGAGGTCATTCCAGGTGCTTGAGAAATGAAATTAACATCCCAAAATATCTGTAAAAGAAGAAATCATGAAATGAAAATTCTAAATGAGGGTGTGCATTCATCACTTCTTCAACCATGTATATAGATGCAAACCACATTGCACCATTTTTACAAAATTATTATCATTAGATTACTTGAAAGATAATGAAATTTGTTACAAGTCAAAATTCTCAAAGAACAATAAGAGACATCCAAAATATTCAATTTTTATTCATCCAAGTTTCACTTGTCAAAAAGCTATCACGACCCTTTATATAGAAAAAACTAGAAAAAACTATTGATACTGAATAGAAAAATAAAAATAGAATTACTCACTTCAAATAGAAAAACCAGAAAAGCCTAATAATACTTAATAGGAAAATAAAAATAGAAAAAAATAAAATTAACTAAAAAAAATATTTATTTTTCCAAAAAAGCTCCTCGTGGGTCAATGTGAACCACCCATTGAACACTTTTGTGTGGGCCGCCCCATCTAGTTCTAACTGTGTGGGCCATGTTTTATTGTGGGTCTCTAACACAATAACTTTGTGTGAGCCGGCCCATCATGAGTCCCACCACGAAGATTTCCAATAACATCAAACTGACACAAACAGAAACAACACACTAGTTTTTGGACGTCTCTTTCCCAAGGGCAAAACAACATCATCGAGTCCTCCTACACAAGCACATCTTGTTTTGCAGCCTTTTTTAACTATGATTATTCAAATCATCGATCTATGATACACGTCCCAAAACCAATGAGGCAAAGAATAACTGGATTTCTTACAAGTCAAAGCCATCATAGGCTAAGAACACCATAATACTCATTTTTCATCCATCCAAGTCTCATTTGCCAAAAGGCAATGACAAGAAAAAAAAACTAGAAAACCCTATTAGAATTGAATTGAAAAACAAAAAGAAAACTAGAAAAGCCCAATAATACTGAATAGAAAAACAAAATTAGAAATAAAAAATTAATAAGGAAAATATTCATTTTTCCAAAACAGCTCCTGCATGGTATTCTTTCTTTTTAAGACTTTATCCCTTCATCTTTTTCTTATAACTAGTATCCAATTGACTACTCACCGACCGAGTAAACCTGTGGTACTTATATTGCAATTGATAACATTTTAGTTAATAATACTTGAGAAAAACCTAAAAAAAGACAACTCTGCACGCATGCTTTCCAAAAATCTAAGATTACAAATATAACAATAACCCCAAACAAACAGATTAACCATATGTGAATCAAACCGAATAACACAATTTAGAATCCTCAAATGTGTAAATCACTAACCAGTGGATGAATAACCCTCAGCCCATCTTCGCTTCTCTCCAACCAAACATGATCAAAAGCCCTATTCGAATTATTAACCAATATATTATGTTCCTCTTGCGGCCTCCTTATCGTCGGTATATGAAACGGAACCTTGGCCTTATTTCCCAAAATCCACTTCTTGTTATCCGCCACTTTCACTCCTGAGTCACCACCAGCACGACTCACTGAGTCATCACTCACCGTTTTCTTCATTGACTTCTTATTCTTCTTCCCTAGCACCAATTGAAAACCATTCTCGCTATCTACACCCACGACCCGACCCGTTTCCTCTCGGACTCTCCTAAATTCATCAATTGAAGCATCGAAACGCTCAAAGATCTCGTCGTTTACATTCACCAGCCAATCATATGCCTCGTCGATGTCGACATCAGTAGGGAACTGTAACTTGTCTTTGAAAATATGATTTGAAGAGGAAGACCCGATTGATTCGAGTAGCGATTGCGACTTCTCTGCGATTTCTTGAATCGGGATCTTGAATTCGTCGAAATTGTAGTAGAAATGGAAGTCTTTGTTCGATGGAATCGCGCGAGAGGAGGCGGAGAGGTTTGAAACTGAGCTAGATAATTGGGTAGCTGTTAGGGTTTGTAAAGTTTGAGATTCTTTGGGGGATTCTTCTTCTTCCGTTTCGTCCATATCCGCGTCGTTTTGGTTCATCGTTTTCGTGTTGAGAGAGAAGGCGGGAGGAGGGTTTTGTTAGGGTTTGGGTTTTAAACACGTGACATTCTTGAAGAGAATGAGAGGTCTGTTTCAGTGTTATAGTTAAGTGGGAAAGAAGGAGAGGGAGGTTGTTAGGTTTTGGTCACGTGATATGAGTTGAAATGCACGTGGAGAATGATAAACCCAGGGGGAGGGAAAATGTGCATGATGTGGATTTCGTTATGGACAATCGACACGTGGATTGCTTGTGAATTTCAGGAGCCGTTTTTATTGGAAAATTACAAACAGTCAAGATTTATTCTTCACAAAAACAACTCTAAATTAATTTTAAAATCTAATTAATTTCTTCTCCAAGAACACAAAAATAATCAAAATTTAACCACTTGTATTAAATTGATTTGTGCTCTTATATTCTTATATTTTTTTCTCACAGTATATTTAAAACCAAATCACATATGGAATTTAATTTAAAATATAATTTAAATTCAATAAATAAATTATTATAATTTTTATATTTAAGATAAAATATTAAACCACTTAATGAAATTCCAAGAAAATAAAAATAAAAATAAAAACCAAGTAAAAATTTTCTAGTTTTTTAAATTTCAAGAAAATGAAAATCCAAGATAACTATACCACTTTCAATCTTCGTTAATGGCACTTTCAATCTTCGTTAATGGCAACCTAAATTTGAAACAGAGAATGGTATGATTGACAATTAAGAAGAATTATAGCAATAAATTGCATTCCAAGACAATATCCAAGCAAGTAATTGGTGGCTAAACAACTAAACCAAAAATAAAAACAAAAAAGAGTTAATGATACTAAAATGACCATCATGGCCTTTATCATGTGTTAGCCATGAAAAAAAATAGAAATGAATAATTGGCTTTTGGGCTTGTTTGGAATTGTAGTAGGTACTGCGGCTTAAAGTGTTTTTCGTTTAGAAATATATCAAGAATATTTTTTTTATTTTTTAAAAATTATTTTTGATATCAACGTATCAAAACGATCTAAAAATATTAAAACATATTAATTTTAAATAAATATTATTAAAAATACAAGTTAAACCGCATTTTCAAACGTGTTTTTGATCAACAAAAACAAGAAAAAACTACGGCATATAAATAATAATAAAAAAAAGCTTGCCATGAAAAACTATGAAGGCAACATAGTGTGTAAAAGAGACAAAAGTAAAGACCAATGTAATGATCATAAAGAAGGGTGAGTGAAAAAATCAAAAAATCGATTAAACTGAAAAAATTTAAAAAAATAATTGAAAAACCAAACCATGAAAAAAAACCAATTAGAATTTTTAAAAACCAACCAGTTCGGTTTGGTTTCGATTTTATAAGTCTAAAACAAAAAAAATTGAACCGAACCAAAACAGGAAAGAAACCGAGTCAAACCGGTTTTTGTTCTAAAATAACTGAACTGAACCGAAACCGTCTGGTTTTGGTTTTTTTAAATAAAAAAAACAGTTTCATTATTTTTTTTTTATAAAAACCAAACCAAATAAAAAATAATCACCCCTAATTATAAATGTTGTTACTTTCAGTGTCTTGATTATTATCCATCTATGGCATTTTTAAAATATTTTTTTAATCTCAATCCCAAGAGAAATTAGTTATGCAAATTAGAGGGTATTTCTTCTTCTTTTTCTTTTTGTTTTTATATTTTTAGTAATTAAATTTTAAATGAGATTTAAATAAATACCCTAAAAAATTACAAATAAAAAAAATTAATTTAACCCTTGAAACTAAACTCAATTCCAAACATTCCAAACAGATGGAAAATATTTTTGTTAATCTCACACTTCAATTTAAGTCTATGAGAAAAAAAATTCTTCATCAAATTAAACATCTTATTAAGAGTTTGAGAATATTACTAGTACTATGCTAAAGAGAATAATGACAGTGAGGTTTTTGTCGTGTATTATTAAAGGGATGTTTATAAATATAATAATAGTTGTATTTTAAAGTTTTTTACTCAAAAATATATTAAAATAATATTTTTTATTTTTAAAATTATTTTTAACATAATACAAGTTCACGTGTATCTAGGTTTTTATTTATAAGGTTAGGCACACAATCATCAAGTGCATGTATCTGAAATCTTTTTATTAAACTATTTTTTTAGTTCTTTCTTAAGATTTAAATAAAAAATTGTCATAAATAAAGTAATTAAAATTAGATAAAAAATATTACTTTATTGAATACCATTAAGTTTTGCTTTTATTTTCAAATAAGCTTTTAGTATTTTGTTTATAATATTAGCAATTATTTTGTTATTTATTATACATGAAACTAATATGCAAAATGTTTTTAAATATTCAATAAAACTAAAATTTATATTTTGTTATAAGTTTTTAACAAAAATTTTTAAATTAATTATTTTTTTCTTCAATTGCATGCTATATAGACTTGATTTGCAAAAGAAACCAGAGTTTAGGAATTTTTTTGTTTATTTATTTATTTATTTATTTTTTGTTAAAACTTGCCTTTCAAATTATGATAAGTTTTTTTTTAATTTGAAAAGCAATCATTATAATTAAAAAAATGTTTTTTAAAATAAATTATGTAATAAAGAAATGTAGTTTAGATTGAAGAGATATATTTTTATTTATATTTTAATTCCCTTTACTTTTAATTAAAAAATATACCACTTGTTAAACAAAAATTCGTTTAGCAAAAAAACTATTTTTTAAGAATTTAAATAGTATTCTTCTAAAAACCATAAAGGTATACTTCAAGCCCTTTGGTTTTAATTCCAAAAAAAAAAAGACTCTATTTGCTCTTGACAGCCCTAAATTAATGTCAGAGAGAGAGAGGATTGAGCCTATTTTGCAGCATCTAACAGCTGAGTGCTGACTATGAGCCCGGTTGACAATTCTTTTTTTTAAAAAAAAAAATATTTGTAGATCGATGTTTCTCTAAATTCCAGGGGAAAAAGTGTTTGGTGAATTTTTTTTAAAAAAAAATTGAAAGCCATTTGTTTTTTTCATGCAGCAAGAGTATTGAAAATACCTTGCAATCCTTGCCCATAACCCAAATTGGAAATGGGCTGGAATGGAATTCTTCCTTCACCTTCTATCCTCCTTATTGCAATGCGAAGATGTACACTGCTGAGCAAATAAGGGGCGTGGCACCAAGTGTCTGCATGGCCAACCCAACGTGTCAACCAAAGAAACGAACAGGTCTCGGTCTCTCCACAAAAGGGTTGCTTCTATTAACCTCTCTCAGAGTGCAAATTCAAAAAGCCAACTTGAAGATGAAGCATCAATCCTCCATTGCTAATGATGTTATCCACAGATGTGCCCAGTAAATCTCTGTCTATACATGTGTCTTTATAGTTTTTATATGTCCAAATGTCCATGTACATAGATTGCATCATTCTCTTGGTTTGGAACTTGCTGTTAATGAGCTGATGGGCTCAAGAACTTTCAATGTTTGTATATTCCATCATTAGTTAAAACCACCTTAATGTGTTCTATGAAGTTTTTTTGTTATTGTAAAAAAATGATTTCACTCTTCCGTTTACATATTTTATTACTGTGATGCATATTGTTTGGTTAAATTTTGTCCAGAAAATTGGGTGTTTCTGTGGAGAAATTGGTGGAAGAGTTCGAAGCGGGATGGAAGCAGGAAATAGGTGATTATTCAAGGAAATTACTGGAATTTTGTTGCTCAAAGGCACTTACTGTAGAGTGTCCATATATCCAAGAAAAAATCATTGATGGATCATTCAGCCGGTTGACGTTTGATATGATGCTGGCCTGGGAGATGCCCACTTCCCAGGATGAAGAATCTCATATGGTACAGATATTTGCCCTCTGTCCAAATATTTACTGCCAATTCCAATTGATTAGAAGGATTCGTTTCTGGTTTGCAAGGAGGCTCATAGAGTCAATCTGCGCAACATGTTTCACTTTTCCTGCGTGGCTAATGAAGAGCATATCTTCAGTTTTGCATATATTTCTCTGTTGTGATTTTTTTCCTACGTATATATGCTTTTGTGTCATATATATATCAGTTTCAGGCAAATGCAAACTCGATTGTTGGTCACATGAATGTATGGTTTCAAGAACCGTGGTATTCCTCTAGGCAACCAATTCTGCAGTGGTGTAAATTCTTGTACATTCTTTTCCAAGCAAAATATGGGAACTTATTGCATACGAAGTATCAGAACATTAGTAGAACCATTAATATGTGATTGCCTTGTAAGTTTTAGGATATTAGTAAAAATTTAGGGTCATAGAGATTGGTTATATGCACTACAAATTTTCAAATTCTGTTGTCCTACAGGTTCTTTGTAATCGTTAAATGTCTGGCCAATTTCAAATGGATTGGAACCGTTGGGAGGGATTCTACATTTCAATATCGTTATAAAATCTGCTGTCTCCTTCATTTCCATTTCAGTTTTTATGTTAATTTGTTATTCGGATCACAGGAGCAAGTGGGGAAGGGAAGAGAAGACAGGAAGCTACCAGCAAATGTTCCTGAAGAACAAGATGACATTCCTCTTTTCTACACCGACCTTATGCCGCTTCTTGTAAGAAAGTCTTTTTTGCTAATTTAATGTCGTAGAACAGACATCAATTTGTTTTGATTGTGTTCTGTGACTAGGTTAATGAGGAGCCAAGCATTGGAGAAGATGCATTTGTTTGGCTTGGATCACTGGTTCCGTTAGTTGTGGATGTTGTTAATGGAAGATTTGTATTTGAAACTCTAACAGCACCTACAGGCCACCGGCTCTTTTTTCCTGGTTACAAGAAGTTCTTGCAAGAAATTGACAAGTAATGCATCTGAACTGTACTTCCAAGGAGTCAGTATGCTAATCTATTGATGGAGATTGAGTAAATTAAAAATTATAATGAAGGGATGAAATTAGTTGTAAAAAGCTTGTGTTTTCCTATTGGATAACAGGATGGCATAGAAAACAACTTGGCATGTGATGATTTCACATAGATCTCAACCTGTAATTAATACCTAAACACAGTTAGCCAGTTTTGACCTGGTTGAGGTGCAACATAGCAAACAAATGTAGTGCTGGCCATGCACCATTCTGGCATTAAGCTGAAGGTCTCAGTTTATTTAACAGCTCAAATTTTGGACACGTTTAGTTATTAGAAATCAGGTACCTTGAATGGACAATGACCGTAAAATAGTTCACCGTCTTAATATGGTAACAGCTCCGCTTCAGAACAATGTGCCCCATGTTTTATGTTGCAGGATAATAGTAATGGCCCAAAATAGTACTAGATATAAATATATGTTTATGGGATACAATTGCATTTGAAATGCAATTTTTCTGATTTATTGCTTGTGGGTTTCTTCGTCATAAGATGCATAAAGCATTTGCAAAAGCATGCAAAGCCCAAGGGAGTGGAGCTTGCCGATGATGAGTTTATACTGCATGTCGAAGGCACTGCAAGCTCACAGAGAGTAGTGCGGCATGTTGGAGGAACAAGTTGGCCTGGTATACCCTCCTCTCTTTTCATTTTGTGTTTATGATCCGAAGGAATAATAAATAGGCCCTCTAATGATTTTTAGAGGTTTCTTCTTCTATGGTGATCTGACTTCAAAGTTTATTTTTCTAGGTAGGCTTACTCTGACCAATTATGCTGTCTACTTTGAGGCTATGGGAGTGATAACGTATGATGATGCACTTAAGATTGACCTTTCAGAAAACATATCACACACTGTGAAGCCAGCCGCCACTGGTCCATGGGGTGCTCCACTTTTTGACAAGGCCATAATCTACGAGTCTCCTGAATTGTAAGACTTACTATGCCTTTGTAAGACTGTCACGAGTTTTAGTGGCCAAATCACAAACAAGGTCCTAGCTAATGGGCATGAAATTCCTATTGTTAGTTTATTAATGCTGCTGCTTGACGTTGTGCTATTTTTTTTTTCTTCTTTTTTGAAAATTGGCAACCTTAAATTTAGATCCCATGTGATATGCATATTAATGATATTGATGCTTGAACTGGTATAGTAGACAGTTTCAGGGTGCATGCCTCACTTACAATTTTAGTATTGCCTGCCTTCATGCATGCCAAAACCTCAAGCTAAAGCATCGTGACAATTATGCTAATCTTGTTGATACATCATTGTCTGTGTTATTATGAATGATTTTTTTTCCTCTGAAATTCTCTAGTTCGGAAGGAATTGTGCTAGAGTTTCCAGAGATGACAAGTTCCACAAGACGTGATCATTGGCTTGCACTCATCAAAGAGGTTATGCTAATGCACCAGTTCTTGTCGAGTTATAATGTGGAATGTCCAATACAAGCATGGGAGATGCATGCAAGAACAATATCTGGAATCATAAGGCTGCATGCAGCTAGAGAATTGCTTAGAATATCGCCCCCTTCTCCAACAAAATTCTTAATATTTGCCTTGTTTGATGAGTTACCCAAGGGAGATTATGTACTAGAACAACTTGCCGAGAGCCTGAAGACAGGTAATAGTGGGCATCCATGCAGCGCTTGCTCGATTCTCAGAACAATGAACATGTCTCAGTCAGTGCTCCCAGGTGTAGAAGTTGAAGCAGTGGGAAAGGAATGTACAAGTGCAAGTGGTCAAGACGACATTCCCTCCTCATTGGAGAGTGCTATTAATCAAGTAAGAGAGGAAGCAAAGGAAGTTGAAATTGCCAAAGCTACTACTGAGGTGTTGAAAGAAGAAGGGATTGGTGAAAGTGCGACTGTTCTGATGGTAAGTTTCCAAATCATCCAAACTTTATTTCCAACACAAACCATGATATGGTAATCTTTCTTTCGCTTCAGTAGAAAGCAAATAAGAAATAACAGATTATTGATTCATCGCATCTCAAAAGTAAACAAAGAAACAATATGTCCACTCATCATGATGTAGCCTGCTGCCATGATTGCTTCGGTGGCTAACAAGGTAGGTGTTGCAGCTAACAAAGAAATTTTCCAGCTTAAAATTTTTTAGTTGATATCTGTTTAAACTTTCAAGGGATATGCAAGGTAGCGTATTTGTGATTTGTAAAATAATTGTCATGCATCCAAAATAAAGATCTCATAGGTTCATACTCTGTATCGTAGGAGTTGCTAAAGCCACTGAAAAATGTGGTGCCGTGGTTTCAAGATGTCATTTCATGGAGAAGACCAGCCACCACCCTGACCATGATTGTTGCATCTTTAGTTATCATGTACAAGTAAGTTGTTTTTTCACACTAATCCTCTAAACCATGCGTGAAGAAATCTTTGAGTTATGTATGACTGATGAAGAATATATCTGTATTCGGTAATATAGGGTGTGGGTTGGAAAGGCTATAGCTGCTGGCTTGTTGTGGTTGGTGTTAAAGATGATTCTGGCAAGGTATGGAAGATCTCAAGACAAATGCAACGAGGTAGTAGTGTGCAGTGGTTCAAACCAGAAAACTACAATGGAGAGCATAGTAGCAGCTCAATTTGGTTTGAAAAATGTTCATGAGATGATACAGCTGGCAAATATATCGATATTGAAAATCCAGTCACTTGTACACGCAAAAGCCCGCAAGGTATTTCTTGCACCAATCCATGATTCCACTTTTTTAAAGCAATCTTTACTTGAAAACTTTTTGAGCAAAAGAAACATGTCTTCTCTTCCATCATATAAACTGCACAGAACTTTATGAATAAAAAGGAGTGCCATTTTAACAGATTCCTGAAGTTATAGCCTGGTTTCGTTTCACACAGAATGCTCGTAACTCTTCCCCAAGTAACTAATGGCTCGCAATAGTAATATTGAAAAGTAGTTTCCAGTGTTCTAAGTTTCATGCTCTGTTCACTTCTCAAGGAAAATGAGATTTTCTCACCTTTTGCTATTCTGACAGATGGAAACTAATTGGAAAATGTTTGTTTCTAAATTCCTTAGGCATTACTGGACTGATTTGCATGTCGTGCTAATGTTTTTTGCAAGATCTGTTCTATCGAGCTCCATTACCTTAATTCACATTCTTGGCTCAATGTCTTTTGCATCAATAAAAATTTCTTGTCGTTGTTTGCAGCAAGCTGATATGGTGATGGCAGCAATGACTGTATTGGCAATAATCTTAGCAGTGGTTCCCTTAAAATACATGCTCATAGCCATCACATTACACAGCATCATCATGACATCAAAGCTAGGGAGGCACTTTGGAAATGCACAAGGGAACAGAAGGCTAAAAGAATGGTGGGATTCAATCCCAATTGTCCCCATTCATGTGGTAGAAGACGCTTCTCAATGCCCGTCATAGTTTGTTAGCAGTCTTGGCTTGCTATAAAAGCTGCAGTTATATCTGCTAGAAATGCACCATTGATTTGTGTCTGCTGCTCAAGTTGGCAAACCTCCTATGGCATGATTGAGCATTTCCTCTCTTTTTTCCCCTTTTATCCTTTGGTTGAAGAGTGTATTGCAGCAGTTGACAAACAGAAAATAACATCATCTAATAAGGGTTTGATCGCATAGAACATAGAAGAAAAGTAACATGGCAATGTACTTCATAAATTAATGTTGCACATGTATTTCGGTTTTTGATATGTTTTTCAATTTCTTTTGGCCATCTCCAATAAAAAGAAGCTTGATGGACTTGCTCTCAGATATCATCCATAAGAGTGTTCATGAAAACTTTTGGGGTTACAAAAATATTCCACCCCATTGTTAACCTCCAACGCTCGCCTGAAAGACAGTTTCCATTTTTCTCAAGGACATGGCTTGCATTGTTACATATCCTTGAACCTCTAATGATCTGTACATTTAAAAGTTGGGACCTTTTATTTTCTTCTGAGAAAGTCTATGGATCATGTTTTAGGCCACTTTGGTTTACCCTCAAAAGAGGTTAATTCTGGGGCACAATTTGTGGGAATTTTTAATTTTTTATGGTTAAATTCTACTGAA
The DNA here is from genome assembly GCA_015852605.2 of Populus deltoides. Taxonomy (NCBI): domain Eukaryota; kingdom Viridiplantae; phylum Streptophyta; class Magnoliopsida; order Malpighiales; family Salicaceae; genus Populus; species Populus deltoides. The sequence continues at coordinate 5,364,508 of CM027582.2, read as the reverse complement.
CATGTGAAACCCTGAAAAAATAAAATAAAAATAAAAATATTTCTCATATTGAATAGTTTCACGCTTTTGAGCAGAACGCTCAATCCGACCGTTAGATCAAACTGAAATTTTAGAAAAAATCTTATAACATATAATTCTACATTTGATTAAAATTTCAGGGCAATCCGAGATCAGGAAGATATTTTAAAAATTGTTAATAGTTAGATAGTAAATAACATAAAATTCACCAATGACAGTTTTGTAAATACTTGATGAGCTGGCAAAGTCCAGTAATTTATTCTCCCTTATTTTAATGCCAGAAATAGAGGTAACAGAGGGATGAAACAGAGGGAGAGAAAAGGAGGGGAAAATGCATGAAAAAAAATTACCTTGAGAGAGAGTAAAAATTGTGTAGAATCAATGATTTAAAAAGTGTAAATCACCAAATCACTTCCTCAAGCAAGGATTTAAGAAGAAAACTAAGTGAGGGAGAAGGGTGAGAAAGGGGTCGTAAGTCATGGCAAAGAAGAAAAATTAAAGGGGAGGAAAAACATCACCAGGTTAGCTTTCAAAGTTCATTTTAGTGTTGGGTAATGAGTTCTAAGTTGTTTAAACAAGTTTGGGTGAAAAGAAATAAATTAATGCTTTGTTCTTAGATTTCTTGAATTAGGGTTCTTAGAAGAGAATTTAGGGGAAAATATGAAATTGTTTAAATTGATACATTTTGTTAGGATGGGTTGATAATGATGCAAAATAATGAAGGATGGAAGATTAAAAAAAAAACAATATTGGTTACATTTGAAATAAAAGAGGAGGATCATGGAATGTACTAAATATATATATATATATATATATATATATATATATAAGCATATGCCAAAAAAAAAATCCTAATTTTTCAAACTTGCCAAAACCACTTGAATAAGAATGTCTTCTCAACCACGAGAACTCATTACCGAGCCACACTTTAAAAAGTTCTTGTGTTAAAATTGCAATTCAACTCGTAAAATCGTACGATTTTATGAGTCAATATAGGCTAAACGTGCTAAATCGTTCATAAAACTCGGAAATGGGTAAAATTGGGTAAAATCGTTAAAATTGGGTGAAATCGCGCAAAAACACGATTTCACACCCGATTTTACTCGTTCGATAGAAAACAACAATTGTGCGCCACTGTTCCCTCCAGCTCCAGGTGTCAAGCGCGTATTGGCCTTTTAGCTATTACATAGTACACATTACACATAGTCACACACAGAACAAACAATTAACATGTTCTTTCTTTAATCTTCATCTTTCTTTATCGACTTTCACATAACACAGCAGAGGAAAAAAATCAAAATACCTAAGTCAACAACAACTTTCTTCATCCTTATTCTCCTTCTCTCAGCCGTCCAAGTTCCAACAATCAACCACTGGTCCACCACCAACAACCCTCTTTCTCACCAGCCACCGTGAGATCCAAATTTCAGACAACGATAACGGCGACTCTCCAGTGATCCAGTCTCCACCAGCCATCGTAAGTTATTCTATTTATCTTTTTTCACCTTCTACAAATAGCATCATGATTTAGAGTCTAGAGTAATTTATTTGTAAAATTGCAGACATGTCTATGTCCCCTGTGTCATGGGTCTCTCACCGAATCCTAGTCATGGTGAATTTGCAGAGAACTGTGAATTTTACAATTTACACAACTGTTTGAATTTTTATTTTTTGATGGGCTAGGTTTCGATAACAAAAAAACAAGTATGTGAATTTGATGGGTTAGGTTTCGAAAACAAGTCTGTGAATTTTTTTATAATAGTGTTTGCTAACTGTTTGTGAATGCTTGAGTTGAGTACGTTTGACTGTTGTTTAGCAGTGTTTTGTTTTGTTAAATTTGTCTGTGAATTTGTTTTGATAACAGTGTTTCGGACTTTCGATAACAAAAAATGTTTTGATTTTAAATGTTATATAAATGGCAAAAACAAGTCTGTGTATTTGTTTGTAGGGTTTTGGTTCACAGTAGATAACTAGAGAGGAAAACACTTTGACAGAATGGTTTGACAGAAAACTGGGTTCTGATTTTGAAAATGGTTTACTTGTTTATTTTTTAGAGTTTATGGGACAGAGAGGAAAACACTACAAACAACAAATAAATCATTTGGAGAAAAACATAAGTCATGAGTTATAATGTTATATTCTGTCATTCTGTGTTTTGGTTACTAATTTTAATTAGTTTTTGAATTCAGTATTATGGTAATTTTTTTTTGATAGCTGGATGTTTAATATCTAAAATGTTTCTGAATTCAGTATTAGTTTTTTTGATAACTGAATGTTTAGTATCAAAATCAATTACAATCATAAAATGTTTGGATTAATTACAGGGTTGATTTGAGTTGATAATTGAATTGTTAAACTTATGGCATCTAGAAAAAAATGCTTCTAGTAATAGGCTTGATGTGGGATGGCAACATGGTATTGATGTTGATAAGAATTCTAGAAAAGTTCTGTGCAAGTATTGTCAAAAAATTATTAGTGGAGGTATTTTTCGTTTCAAACAGCATTCGACTTGCACTCGTAAGGATGTTGAGCCATGTCAACAAGTACCAGAAAATGTTAAGTAGATGATTTTGGGTATTTTAGTAAAAAAAATCTAGAAGCAAATGAAAAGAAAAGAAAGGCTCATCAATATAGTGGAGATGATGATGATGATGATGATGAAATAAAAGAAATTAGCTCCAAGGACAAAAGAAAGAGAGTAGCTAGTGGGAGTGGAAGTACACAAACAACTCTAAATCAATTGCTAAAAAAAGATATTAGAGAAGAAACATGTCGACAAATTGCTAGGTTTTTCTACACTAGTGCAATTCCATTTAATTGTGTAAAAACCCCTGAGTTTATTAAGGCACTTGAAATGGTTGCAAAGCATGGGCTAGGCAAGGTTGTTAAAATCGTGATTTTGACATGGTATGGAAAGTACTAAACAAACTTGGATCGTAAAAACGGATCGTAAAATGGTAAGTAATTTTAAAATACATCAAAAAAATTCATGCTTTAAAAAAAAAACGTTTTGACAATACTTGCATTGAACTTTTCTAGAATTCTTATCAATATCTATACCATGTTGCCATCCCATATCAAGTCTATTACCAGAAGAATTTTTTCTAGATGCTATAAGTTCAAGTGTTCAACAATTCAAGAATCAACTCAAATCAGCCCTGTAATCAATCAAAACATTTTATGATTGTAATTAACGTTTTGTTATACATAACAATTCACAAAATTAATTCAGTCCTATATTACTGAAATGGCATTCAATTCAATCAAATTCAACAATTTTTAGTTCAATTTTCATCCCATTAATTCAGTCCAATTAATCCAGTCCTATAATACTGAAATGGCATTAAATTCAGTCCAATTCAACATTTTTCAGTCTAATTTTCACCCCATTAATTTAATTCAATCCAATTAATTCAGTCTTATAATACTGAAATGGCATTCAATTTAGTCCAATTCAACAGTTTTCAGTTTAATTTTCACCCGAGTAATATTTAGTCCAATTCAGTCAAGATATATAGTATATACTGTGGCATTCAATTCAATAATTTTCTCACCTGGTCAATTCCATTCAATTCCACATTATAGATATACAAGTTACAGGACCGGGCAAAATGAATTACAGGGTAACAGACTAACTGATCACCGAACAATTAACATTTAACATGGCAAAATACAAATCTATTACAGGGGCAAAATCTACTACTGCAGTGATGATGATGAAGGCAAAATGAACTTACGGTGTCGCCTGCTGCTGTTGAAGATGATGATGATGAGCTGAACGGCTGCTAGTGAAGAGGCCCGATGTCGCCTGCTGCTATTGAAGATGAGAAAGAAAAGAGATCATTGCTGGCGTGCCACTGTTAATGAAGATTACAGAGGAAGCCCAGAGCCGTGAGCTGTTGAGGAGATCGTCGTCGGCTCGTCGCTGTTAAAATCATGATAAACAGAAAAGGAAGCCGCAACCGTGAGCACTGAGGAAAGAGAAGGAGTGAAGACTGGAGTCACTGGATCGTGAGCACTGTCACTGACCACTTTTGTGGAGGATGGAGATCGTTGTCGCCGCTTTTGTGGTTGCCGATTAGGGATTTGTTCGGTTGGAAAGAGTATTTTGTGCGTTGTGATTTGTGAAGATTGAAGACAGTGAATTGATTCCCTGAAGTGAAGAGAGTCACGTGAGTCCGTGACTGTGCAAAAAACATCCAATAGGCGCCTGACAACTGGACATGAGGGGGAATTTTGTTTCAACACCTCATTTTGGCACAATCGCAAAATCGATCCTAAAATCGTGACTTTGCGCGATTTCATCCGATTTTTACGATTTCAACCCGATTTTACCCATTTTTGATTTTTTCAAGCGATTCAACACTTAAAGCATGTTTTGACTCGTAAAATCGTATGATTTTACAAGTCAAAACGCGATTTTAACAACCTTGGGGCCAGGTTTCAAGCCTCCATCCTACCATGATATTAGAGAGAAGTATTTAAAGCAAGAAGTGGATCAAACAATGAAATTGCTTGAGGAGTACAAGTTAGAATGAAAAAAAACAGGTTGTTTAATAATGTCTGATGGATGGACAGATAAAAAAAGACGTTTTATTTGTAACTTTCTGGTTAATAGCCCTAAAGGGACAGTTTTTTTATCATCGGTGGATACTTCTAATATGTCCAAGACTGTTGATAAGGTATTTGAGATGTTAGATGCCATTGTGAAGAGGATTGGGGAGGAAAATGTTGTCCAAGTAGTCACCGATAATGCTGCAAATTATAAGGCAGCGGGATAATTATTGATGGAAAAAGGAAAGAGTTTGTTTTGGACACCATGTGTTGCCCATTGTATTGACTTGATATTAGAAGATTTTGAGAAGTTAGAGATTCATCAAGTAACTATTGCTAAGGGGAGGAGAATCACCTCATATATTTATTCAAGAACCATTCTTATTTCCATGCTAAGGCACTTTACGAAAGAAAAGGATTTGATTATGCCTGCTGCCACTCGGTTCGCTACTGTATATTTGACTCTAGGATGTTTGAATGATCATAAAATGCAGCTGATGACTATGTTTACTTCCAAACAGTGGAGTTCATGTAGGTTTGCAAGAATAGAAGAAGGGAAACGAATTCAAAATTGTGTTTTGGACAGCAGGTTTTGGCATGATGTCACTATATGTATTAAGGCAGTGTATCCTCTAATTAAAGTTCTTTGATTAGTTGATTCAGATGAGAAACCAGCTATGAGTTTTATATATAAAGCAATGGACGAAGCAAAAGAGAAGATACAAGTGAATTTTGGTTTTGTGAAAAAAAAAGTATATATCTTGCTAATTTTTATTTCAAATGTTGTCATCTATTAATATGAATATTTTCCAATTGTGATATTCCTAGATTGTAATGATATTCTTATTGTTTATACACACACACACACACACACACACACACACACACACACACACACCTATATTGAATATTGTTGATGCAAGATGGGAACTTCAACTCCATAGATCCTTACAAGCAGCAGCTTATTATTTGAATCCTCATTATCATTATAATCTCAATTTTAAGGTTAATGCCAACATTAAAATGGGATTATATCAATGCTTAGAAAGGATGGTGCATAATGCAAGTGAAAGGTGCAAAATTGACTTATAATTTGAATCATTAAAGGATGCAAAAGGGTTGTTTGGCATTAACGCTTCCAAGACAGCAAGAGATAAAAAAAACTCCAGCTTAATGGTGGGATTCTTATGGGGATGAATGTCCAGAATTACAAAGATTTGCAATCCAAGTTCTAAGTTTGACTTATACTTCATCTGGATGTGAGCGTAATTGGAGTGCATTTGAAATGGTGAGTTTTTTTATTTTTTTATTTTAAATGTTGAAATATTTGATAAAAATCTTATAAATTTGAATTGTTTATTTAGGTTCATACAAAATGAAGAAATCGTTTGCACCAGAAAAAAAATAAATGACTTGGTATTTGTAATGTGCAATCTGAAATTGAATGATAACCAAGTCAAAAAGCAAGCTGATGATTTTGGTATAGAAAATGATTTTTCATCTGATAATGATTGGATAACCGAGGGAGAAAAACATTCAAACTTTGATTTGCTTGGTGCTATTGACAGTGCAACACGAAGATAAAATGGTAATGAACATGAAAGTGATGAAGAAGAAATTTCTAATGATGCTGAAATTGAGAGTCATGGTACTAAAGATGATTTGGAGATTCAAATTGATGATATTGGTGTTGGTACTAGTAGTAGCATTAATGTTTATAATATTGGTGTTGGTACTAGTAGTGACATTAATAATCCTCTTAATGCTAATGATATTGATGAATGCCTGAGGAATAATGAGGAAGATGAAGGCAATGAAGCTGGTTTTAGTTTACATAACACACCAGCAGATTGTTTGTTTTAAGTTTATTAATTATTAGCTAATGAAAAGTTATTTAAATTATGTATGAATTTTTATTTAAAGGCTTGAACCATGTATGAATTTTTATTTGAAGCATAAATTTTTTTATGTATTTTAAAATTCCTTACAATTTTACGATCCGATTTTACGATCCGATTTTGTTTTGTATTTTTCATGCCATGTTAAAATCACGATTTTAACAACCTTGTTAAGAACGACTATTGAAAAACCACTCGCAATTTCTGAATTGCCAGAACTAAATCTACACTGCTAATACATCTTCAATTCGATTGACCTCGGTAGATCACTGAATCATCAATCATCAAGTAATGGTGTCTATGACTAAGAACGCCTGATTGGGATTGTAATAATACTTTAAAGTGTATTTTGCTTAAAAATACATTAAAATAAAATTTTTTTATTTCTTTAAAATTATTTTCAACATTAACACATAAAAATAAATCTAAATTTTTAAAAACACAATACAAACACACCCTAAACTTTAAGCCTCTGTTTAAGTGACACAGAATTTGCCGGTTTGCATCCATACATTTCCCTTATGGCATGAAGGCAAGAAACGGTTCATGGGGAATCGCAGAGATGCATTAAAGTAAAAGGAGAAGTAAAAGTTACCGAAGCCATATAATATAGCTGAGTGGTCAAATCATAACCTTCATCTTGTCAAGCGACTGGTACCATGGTACAGTAACTGCAAGTCCCCTGGTGATGGTTAAGTGAGTATTTGAAAAGGTAAGTTAATTCATGTTTTTAAAAATTTTAAATTTTTTTTTAAATTAATTTTTTATACATTTTAGATTATTTTAATATGCTGATCTCAAAAATAATTTTTAAAAATAAAAAAATATCATTTTAATACATTTTAAAACAAAAAGCACTTTAAAAAACAGCCGCAACCACACTCTCCAGCATTAAAACATCAATTTTCATCAGCCACGTGACCGGGGAAACGGGAGAATACGAGTCAAACCGCAGATAACTGAAGAATAGTTTCAGAGGAGTTCAGTCATAATTTCTAGGGATCAATCCTGCAGGCCAGCCTCAACTAAAACTGACACAACTAATATATACAGTCTTACGTTGTAATAGTTCTGCAATCTGGATATTTTCAACTTCAATCTCCTTGCATACCAATCACTGGAACTCCAATTGAAGTCAAAACACACTATGGTACTTGATTGTCGTCAATTTCCTCTTGCCTTCTCAAGATCAGGAAGATCTGCAAGTAATGTCCAAAACAGTTAGGTATCACAACCATGTCAGATGAAATGGAAAAACTTTTAAAGGTAAAGTCGCACAGGCACGAAAGCACTTTATTTGATTCGCATAATCATAACTTGACACTTCCTTGAAATGATATGGACCGTATAATAATGAAATAATTATAGCAAGTTTCATGTCTTCATTGTTTTGGAATCAAAAGGCTAAAATTTTCCATGTGGACTGAAAGCCAGAAAGCATTCTTTTCATGACAATCAATGATAATGCATATATAGATGATAAAAGTGAGTGTACAACACTGTTGCAGAACCCTATCTATGCATGTAAAGCACACACATAGGCTACTAAGTATTAACTTTGATGACAGTTCATAAAAGCAATCAAGGTCTAACTTACAAAGCATTCCATCATCATCACTGCTCTCATCATCTTCTCCATGCTGCAAAAGAACAGGTGTTGAATAATCAATCACGGACATGAAGCACTAGTAAAAACATTCTTTATATTAACAAATAACCACACAGAAAAATAAAAAAAAATTACCGCAGCAATATTGTCATCAGAGGCATCAGCTGCATGGGACAAAGGAAATTTGATCAAATTCAATCAGAAACTTAAGCTGTAATTTCTTGCATACTGAACAATATATTCTCGTGTAATTTAATAGAGATCATAAAGCAACATAGCATGCAAACAAAGACAATGCATATTCATATTTATGTAATTGGTATTATATATCACCAGAGCTATAGTACTTTCAGGAAAGCTTTCTATAATAACTAACCACCATGCAAATTATGCAATGAATAAAGAGTAATACGGAAAAATTCATGCATCCCACATTACAAAGGATTGTGTTGGGATTCAATAATGGTTGAAAGATTGAGCCTTTATTTCCATCAAAGAACACAGGCATTTACAAAACTCAAAAGCATCACCATCATGGTTTGCTCTTAAATTTCCAGCATTGTTCAGTCATTCCAGGCCACACAGACTCATAGCGTGTGAAAAATCAAGACTTAAGAACACGTTGAATAGTGTAAGCTAACTGATTTTTCTATAAATATCAGAATTACGCATTCTGCATTCATTGTGAGAGATAATGAATGCCAACCATACAATAGCAATATTGACATACATGGTTGATGCAACTCACTGGGTGGAAGCAGTCAAAACAACTATTTAAGAGTCTTTTAGCATACAATTCTTCTTCAAGCTAAGAAGATAATATCTAAATTTCCTATATGCCTAAGTTTAGGATAGCTGAAATAACAAAAGTTTCCACACTACTAGAACCTCATTTATGTGCACTCCCATTTTATAATGATGTTAGAACAATATCTTGCTTTATCAATAAATAAATAAAAAGGCCTGAAACAGGACTCGAGAGAAAAACACTCACTGCTATTCAAGGGAAAACAGGACCACATATAAATTACACAAGAGGCGATAATTTTACAGTGCAACACAGTACGCAGGAAAATCCAGCTTGTGTTAGAAATCTTGATATTAAACAACCCAAGTTAAATGTATTAAACCATCACTTGACAGGACTTTGGGCCAGGATTCAAATATCATAAAGTTCAATTAATAATATATACCCTAACTCAGGGCAGAATCATGATGTGTTTCAAAAATTGGACCAGGAGCAGAACTTTGAGGCCTCATATCATAATACAAAGAACAGGTTGGAAGAACTTACAAGCTGACTCATTGTCATCCTCATCACACCACTTGTTCCAATCCACCTTAATGTAAGGAGCAGGTTTCTCTTCAGATTTTAACAGCCTTTTCCACCAACCTTTCTCTTCTTTCTGGATTGAGCATATAATGTTCCTCAACCCAGCCTTAGTTTTACAACCCTGCATAGCATCATAGAATTGAAGCATGAGACTCAAAATGTTTCAAAAGTTTGCGATAAAAAACAACAACAGAGAAAATTGCTAGGCATTTCGCATTTAAACATTGATATTACAAATACTACATATTGGAATGTCATCTACACAAACTGCTCAGTTATGTGGCACCAAGTTTCTTTAACTTGAGAGGGTCAGTCAAACAAAGAAAAAGTAAGAGGAGAAAATTCTAAACATTGGATATTATATGGTACGTCAAAACCTTTGAGTAACAGATCATAATTGCATGAAAAAGCTGGATCAGAGAAAAAAATTTTAAGATACAAAAGTTTTCTAATAATTGATGCTTATGAACACTCAGCAATAATTCTACAAAATATTCCTTCTGATGTCCTTAAAGATGTGATGTACATAATAGACTAAAGAATATCTCTGCAAGTAGAAGATGTAACCTGTCCTGCGTAGAAATGCTTCATCAGGGTGAACTGGAAGCCTGGCTTCATGTGAACTCGTTCATCACAATACAACTAGAAGACTGACTGGCTCCATCCTAACTCGTCAACAGTTGATCATTATCTTGTAAGATAACCACCAACATACAGATAGAGAGGGGGGGGGGGTCATCTTTTTTTTTTTTTAGAAAGGCATTACTTGGCATTGAGCTAGCATCAGCAATTTTTTCATAATTTAAGTTCTATCCTTTTGGTTCCTATTTGAGGGGGAGGAGGGGCACAGAAAAATAAAGGCAAAGGCATTGCGTAGGCCATAGCTCTAGAGCTAGTGGCAACAAAAACAGGTGCCAGAGACAATGATGGCTGACGTGCTGGAACAAAACACTAATCAACACAGAAATTGTGAAGGGAGAGGTGATAAAGCGGAAGCGATAATGACAGATAGAAAGGAGAAAAGCACTTTGTACAATCTAAGGGAAGCGGTAGTGACGGTTACATAGATCGATGTTGGATATCCTGACAACTATTCAGACTTACTTAATCTATTAATTTTTCCCATCCAAAAGGATTAGAGCATGAAGCACAACATACATGAGTTATTTTCTCGAAACTCAGCCTGATTTTTCACACAAAAATGCATGACATGAAGATGCATTAACAAGTGTGGCCAAAAGGTATGCAGCAATTCCCCGCTTAGCTTCAAATCTACCAAAATCAAGTCTTTTTTTCCTTCTTGAAACCAGTAAAACCAGCATGCAGAAATTGTTCAGAAACCATAAAGCTAAACTGACATTAGCCCCTCAAACAAAAGGACCGAAGAACCCATGATTAAAACCCTTCTAATGAAACAAAATGGCTGCAACCCGTGAACTATACAACTGTGCACTTTCCAAGAAAATGACAATAACCCACAAAATATTTCACAACTCCATACCAAAAGAGTGAAAATGCAAAGAGGAAATAAATAATAAAGCACTAACCTCGGGAACAACGTTTCCAAAGAGTTCCAAGCTGAAATCAAACGATTCACCTTGAACCCCAACAGCAGAGAAGCTAAATAACCCTTCACCTTCACATTTCACTGATATGTCTCTAGCATCAGGTAATGCAATTGTCAAGTAAACCTTGTCTGATCTTTGAGCCCATAGAACCTCTGGGTGCCGACTGCACATACAAAACACCAAAGAAAAAAAAATTCACAGTGTTCAAAAAAAAATGCTGAGATAAAGAGAAAGGGAGGACAAGAGAAGTGACCTGACCTCATTGATCCCATGGAGGGTCACTCAGTTATGGCAGAAACGCGGGGTTGTTTGGGGAAATGGGGAGATGGCAGTTGCCAACACTAAAACCTTATGAAGAAGTATACTACTGTCTTTGCTTGCTGTTGTTGGTTTTAGTTTGAAGAAACAAATAAGTCCCTATAGTCTCGAAAAAAATTAATTTTAATAATTGTTAATAAATTAGTCCCTCTGTTTACTTTTCGTTGGTGAGACGTTGAGCTGGCCTGGCCCAGCCCTATTTTGTCCGTTAATTCTTGTTCCTGACTTGACGATCAAGGGATTAATTAATAATTTTTATGACTAAAGGAGCTAAAAGATTTGTTTTATAAGAGCACAGGGACTAGGTCATAAATATTTGTTTTGTTGATTGTTGGTGTTAAACCCCACGCAAAGAATTTGGAAGTAATTAGATGCTTTTGTCTTTGGATAACGTGTTTGAATAATTAATATGAATTGATGTTTTTTAATTTTATTTTATAATATTAGTTTTTTAAAAATAAATAAAGAGTTTTGTGGGTTTTTTTATCGGTTTATCTTAATTTTATTATCTAAATCACATATTAGCATAGGTTGGTGTGCTTTTTATTATTCAAATTACATGTTTATTATACTAATTTTTTTATTTTTTTATTTGATTTCGTTATTCCATATTTAATTAGTTAAAAATTAAAATTTATTATTTTTTAAAAAAATCTTAATTTATTGTGATCACTTTTCTTTAAATTTTAATTTATTTACTATTATTTCTAAAAAAAATCATATAATTAATAAAAACAATTTATTTAATATAGTGGGATAGTTGTTGGGTTTTTTTCTTTCTTTAAAAAGCATTTGCAATACCTAAACAACATGTATTTTTAAGAAAATAATAATAATAATAATAATAGAGCCCCGGAGGTATTTGAAAATATGATTGCAGTTATTTTTCAAAGTATTTTTCACTCAGTAATGTATCAAAATAAAAAAAATATTTTTATCATCAGCATATCAAAATGATTTAAAAATACTAAAAAAATATTAATTTAAAATAAAAAATATATTTTTAAAATATAAAAACAGGCAAAAACAGGCTAATAGTGTTTTATCACCCTCCTGCTAGAATCTAACATTAAAAACATTAAAAAAGAAAGAGAGACAAAAACATTGTTGAAGGGACGAGGGAAATGAACTTGAAACGTTACAAACGCTATACATCGGCTTGGACAAGATATTAATGGATGTAAACGCCCACCAAACCATTTTTTAAAAATATTAATGGAGTCTAGATTCATGAAAGGGATAGATACAACTATTGCGTATTTTGGCCACACAAACCATGTTCTTCAAAATACATGTGCTTAAGATATTATATAATAAAAAATAAATATTGATTAATTTAATTTATGATAATAATAAATAAATAAATAAATAAAAGCTTTATAGAAGGGCATTCATACATAAATAGACAGAAGCAAGGAGAAGTCCTAAATAAATAAATAAAAAATATGAGTTTTTCAAGGAGACACGGTAAAAATCCCAATAATTACGATAAACTAATAAACTAAAAAAGATTGAAGATCAAATATAACAAGCGCTATTTATTTTTATATTTTAAAAATATTTTAAAAAATTTTAAATTTTTTTTAAATTTTTTTTGTTTCAAATTAATATTTTTAAATCATTTTAATGTGCTGATGTTAAAAATAATTTTTTAAAAATAAAAAAATATATTATTTTGATATATTTTTAAATAAAAAATAATTTAAAAAATAATTATAACCACATTTCAAAATACACTGAAGTGGACAAATCATTTTCAAACAAAAAAACCCAATAAAAAGCAATAAAATGAACCCATTCTTAAAATATATATATATATATATATATATATATATATATATAAAAAAGCAAAGCAATAAATTAAAACAAGTGTCAACGAAATAGCTACCGACAAGAATTAGGAGTGCACAAAAAAACAAAATAAAAAATCAAAGGCAAAAAGGAATAAAGTTACTTGGTCAAGGCATAACCAAATTCGAATAAAACTAATATCATAAATCATATCACAACCTCTGAAAACCAGGCCCGAAGCCGACAAAAAATTGAAGAAAAGTACACAAGACGAGGCAGCAACCTATATTTATTTTTTGTTTTAAAAATATTTTAATTTTTTTTATTTTTTAAAATTAATAACTTTTATATTTTTTATAGTTTTAATATATGTTAATATCAAAAATAAATATTTTTTAAAAATACCTTTTTAATATTTTTTAAAATAAAAAACATTTTAAAAAATAACTGTTATTATATTAATAAACATCCAAACTAACATTAAATAAATAAAAAACCTAATTACACCCCTTTGTGAAGGGAGAAAAATTGGCTCTTGTCCCAACTGTCTGTATAAGAACTAAATGCTACCTAGTTAATTTATTTGCTATTTATACCCTTATTGTTTTTCAATTAAATCATTTATTCACAAAATGATGAAATCATGTAATACAACTCTGTAATTTGTATTTAAATGGAGTATGCATGGAAAATGTAGAATATTATATGTATATATATGATTTTTTTTTTATTTTCCTATCATAATAATTTGTTTTCATTTCAACCAATATCAATTGATGAACAAGCATGTTTTGGATTAATGAAAGTAACATAAAAATGTGTTTCCATCTAATAAGAAAATAATTTAGAATGTTAATATTTTATTATATAATATTTAAAATCAAGGATTATGTTATCTGGAAAAAAAAATTAAAGTAATCATGTCTTTTACTAATTATATAGGTTTACATTTGACTCACCAAGTCAATGTGATTATGTCTAGAAAGCTTCCAAGATGGTTGATTTTAAATTTAAATTAAACAAGTATTGGATATAAAGAATTAAAATTAACCTATTAAATTAAATTTAATAATAAATAAATTTTTCATGTTAATTTTTTTTTATTTGACCCATGGCTTAGCAAAATCAAACTTGCCCCATGCGATGAATAAAACTTCCCAAATTTATTTCCTATAAGTTTGGGATACTACCTTGATAAAAGAAAAGAAAAGAAAAAATAGAAAGAAATAAATAAACTATGCATCTGTATATTTTTCTATCATAAAAGTTAATTATAACACATTCCTACAAATATATCAAAATCAATTAATTAATTTATGCAATGTAAAAAATTATAAAATAGTTTTTATTTATTATAAAAATGCATTCCTTATAAGAAAAATTCATCTTATCTACTTTGTATTTTATTTCTGAAAAAAGACGAATAAATTGATCAAAGAATTAAGTTATAAATAAATATGGAGAAACAAAGCTTAAACTAATTAGATTTGTTAAACTATAGGACTAAAGTTAAATTAAAAAAAAAACTGATAGATCTCAGTTTTTTATTGTAAAGCATGACACATTTTGCTATAAATTAGTAAAGAGAAATGATTATTTTTCCATTCTTAAAAAGAAATTCATTAAACTATTTTTCAGGATAATATATTCTTTTCATAAAAATCTATTGGTTATTATCAGATTAATAAGGGATATATCAGTTATTTTAATATTTTTTTAGCATGGTAAATGACTAAATCACTCTTAAAAATAAAATTTGTTAACTCGAGTCTATGTATATTTTCATAGTTTAACTTTTTTCAAAGCACGTTAAAATAACTAAATTACCTTTAAATGTAAAGTTTCTTTAACTATTGTCCATGAATTTTTTTTATATTTCCTTTACAGGTTTTTAATTATAATTAGGCTGACTTAGAAGTAATTGAATAATTTAATAAATTTAAAATATTATAAAAAAATTGAAAAGTTTCTAGCATCTTAATTATTTTCACGTCACTCAAGAGGTGTGTTGGGGGTGTTTAAAGGCCAAATAATGGCTTCCAGAGGCGTTCAAACCTTTTCAATGACCCCTCCATCCTTAGACAGTGTGCGTGGAGTATTGGCCTTTGATTTGGCGCTGATAACTTTTTTCTTTTTTTCCTTTTATTTTATTTTTTCTTTTTAATTTTCGCACCTAACCCTCTAATTTTTCAAAGCATCCATTTAATTTATTTTTCCTTCAGATTTATAGTCTTTATTTTTTTAATACTATTTTTTTATTTGAAATAATTTATAAAATTATCTTTTTTTTCAACTTCATCATGCTTCAATTTTTTTCATAAGTCATATTTGGTTTTTATTATTTTGATTGCTATTTATTTTATTTGAGATAGTTTTTAAATTTAATTTTTTTATGATTTCATCCTCCCTTAGTTTTTTCTTATCATGTTTGATCCCTATTATTTTAATTGTTATTTTTTTTAACTTTGGCAAATCTTTAAAATTGATTTTTTTCTTCTGATTTCATCATTTAATATTAAATTGGTTAGAAATTGAGTTTTTTAATTGAGTGTGCATCTAAGATTTCATCGGTTATAAGTTTAAAAGATTAACTCGGGTCTAAGAAATTGAGTTTTCCCCCCGCTTTTATCAAGATCATGTTTTGTTAGTTTCATCTTTCAATATTTATTGAATTGGAGATTGGACTCCGTTATTTTTTTGTTTTCTATAAGATTATTTCTTAATTTGAAAATCACACGGGTTCTCTCATATTTTTTTTTGTTGTTCTTTGTTAAATTGAGTTTTTTTTTTTAAATAATTCTTTTAATTAAATTAAATTAATTGATTAAATATAAACAAGATATATTCACTTCATAATATTTTCTTTGGTTTGCTTTCCAGGTCGTGACTATAACATGTGTAGCCTCTTTTGGTGTCGTTGTGCAACCTTTCACAGTGTTGTTAGAACCATCTCGGTGAGTTCTTTCTTGTGGTAGGGTAATATTCACGATGGAGTGACAATGAGTCTTCAACGAGCTTTTCTTTCTTCTCCTTCCAAATATGATATTGACAACTTATTTTTTTTATAGTTAATTGTTTCCAATTTTATTTGTTTGTTTTATCTGTTGTTTGCACTTTTTTATAATTATATTATTAAATTAATTGAGCTTATTAAACTCTGTCAAGTTAATAACTCGATTCTTATATTTTACTTGCTTCTTTAAAAACATTGGCGTCACATTATTATTATTTTTAAGTTAGGAAGAAATTGACTTAACTGTGGCTTAGCATAGAACTCCTATATACCCCGTTAGACACAACTTTTGTTCATGCTTTTAGGTTCTTTTTAAAAGTGCATTTGACTTGAAAAAATATTAATTGACACAACTTCTCTTTCTGTTTTTAGGAGTTTTTTAAAAGTACTTTTGGCTTGAAAAAACATTAAATTGATGGTTTTTTAATATTTTTTGATGATTTTGATGTGTTGATATCAAAAATAAAAAAATCTAAAAAAAATATTTAGATGCATTTTCAAACAAAAAACAATTTTAAAAAGTGTCGTACCGTGCACCACAATATTAAATAACCTATAAATTTATGATCATTTTTTTAATATTTTTTAATGATTTTGATATGCTGATTAAAAAAATTTAAAACAAATATTTAAAAATAAATATTATTTTGATACATTTTCAAATAAAAAGTTATTTTGAAAAGCACCTTACACCACAATCTCGAGACACTCCATAGTTAACTTTATCCTAGATTATTTTTGCCTACGCTATGCCACAAATTGGATAGCTTTTTTTTAACATAAAAAAGATATGCAAATGAGGATAACCTGAGTGAACTCGGGTTAACTTGAATAACCTACAACCTGAGATAACCTTAGAGGAAGGAAAGGAAAAAAAAATTAAAAAGCTCAAGGTCCAACATAGCTAATTTCAAAGGATAAAAAAATTAAAAAATCATGAAAGAAAAAGCCTTGAGTCAACCCAGGTTCACTCTATTAACCCACCACCCATGACATGAAATTGTGATAAGAAAATTAGTTTTTTTTATGAAAAACAATGACCTGGAAAATAAAAAAAATTGAAAAAAAACCTAAGTTACACCTGGTTAACCTAACGAGTTGAGATAACCCTATAGAAAAAAAAACATAAAAATAAGAAATGCCAAGACCCAAATAGCCCAACATCAAAAGATAAAATTAATAATAAAAAAAACATTGATAAAAAATCCAAAGCAACCCTTGTTTACTCGACTAGCCCGCGACCCTGGATAACTCTAGAGGAAAGAAAGAGAAAAAAATAGAAAGCTCAAGATCCAATAGTCTAATGTCAAAGGATGAAATATAAAAAATAAAAAAGACTAAAGTTAAATCGGGTTAATTTTCAAAACTAAGAACTCGGGTTACCGAGACCAAAATGACCCTAAAGAAGACAAAAAAAATCTTGAATAAAAATTCTTAATCATCAAAAAATTAAAAAAAAACAAATAATAATTAAAACAATGATGATCTAATTTGGTATAAAAACTAATGAAAGAAAATAATGAGGCCCTTGATCGAAAAATAAAAAAGAAAATAAAAAAATTATAAAAAAATAGCAGTCAAAAGAATAAAAATCAAAATTGAATAAGAAAAATAAAGCATTGAAAGAAAAAACAAATTAAGATAAGAATAAAAAAAATAATTAAAAGAATAAAGATCAAAATTAGATAAAAAAATAAAATAAAATATTGAGGGACCAATTGAAAAAAGAAAATAAATTAAGAAAAGTACAAACAAAAATTAAACGAATGGAAACTCAACCTGAGAAAAAAAAATGAAATGATATAAAAAAATAAAATCAAATTGAAATTGATGAAATTGAAAAACATTATCTAAAAGAGATTAAAAAAAATCAATCAAAAGAAAAATAAATATAATTAAAAAATAAAATAAATGGGAAGACAACCTTAATTTTTAGATGACCTAACATGAATTTTAAAGTATAGAAAGAGAAAATAAAAAGAAGAAAAAAAAATCAACTATTGTGATTTAAGCAAACATGCCGCCGCCCCTAAGCTCCTCCTCCACTATGTGCTTCAAAATTCAAATGATTTGGCAATTGAGAAACTTTGATTGTCGCATGCATTGCTTAGAAGGTGAGTGAAATCTACTTGCTGGCATTTACATACCAACAATTTTTTCTTTATTATTATTATTATTATTATTATTTATGAAAACAATATTTTTCCTTTAATTCAAGTAAAATATAAAAAAAAGTTATAAAAAATATTAAAATATTATTTGTCTCATCCTTTTAACTTTCTTGACTTTAAGATAAATGAAGCGATTTATAAAAAACCAAAATTACATAAAAACCGTCTTAGTCTTTTATTTTTATTTTTTCCCTAAAGGCATCTATGTAACCCAACTATATAAAAAATTATAAACTACTAAATTATATCCGCAAATGATTTGCCTTTTTCTAGCAGTAAGGTAAAAACTTCATATAGAAAAAAACAAAATAATAATTATATCGAATCCACTGAATTATATCACCGTCTACGTTGACTGAGCAGGTTTTGAGTTTTTATTTTATTTTATAATAATTATAATTTGAGAGGAAAACGGACCTAAAATTACCAAACACATACAGACAGCTACATGGACCCTCTGCCTTCATCACCTCTGTAATTCATGGATGCTTGAAAAGCTTCCCTTTTTTCTTTTGCTCGAAAGTACCCATCTCTCTCTTTATCTACAGAATGCAAATGATGAAAGACCACACTTTCTCTTCTCTAATTCGTCTCAACATCGGTCTCTCTCTCCGTCTCTAATTTATTTACGAATTTGTCTATGTAGTAAAATGTCTGCGGGTAATCATTTTTAGATCCTAAAATAAATCAAACTGTGAAGACCCAGATGAAATTTCACCGTTTTTTCCACTCTATTTAAAAGAGTTATAACTTCTTCTTCTTCAGTTAATTGTGCTTGATTATGAATAGTTTATTGTGAAAATGTTATGGGGTTAATTAATTTACAGGAGGGAAGAAATTTTGCACCACAATTGATACATTAACGCGGGGTGAGCCTGATTCCATGCTTGCTGCTATGTTCAGAGGAAGATTCATGGTGTCTGAGGATCCTGATAAGGTAGTAACATTAGAATTATGCTTATTTGTTGTTCCATAGTGTGTACACAATTACGAGGAGTAAATGCCAAGGACTGCCCAGTTAACAAATGGCTGGTATTTTTATTTATTTTTGTCAAGTTTCTTGGAATGACTGGTTAGTATTTTAGAAACTTTGAGGGATAACCGCCTGGTTTGATGAAGATGGGACAGGAGGTTTACTTCATTGAGTTTCATATCAGAGGGTGTTGCGAGTAATGAATCGTTTCTGAATTTGATTCTGCAGGGATACGTTTTCATTGACAGGGACGGGAAACACTTCCGGCATATTTTGAATTGGTTGAGGGATGGTGTGGTTCCCACACTAACTGATGCTGGATATTCAGAGCTTATGCGAGAGGCAGAATACTATCAGCTTCTTGTATGTGATTATATCCCTTTTCTTTTGGTTCTTTTCTGGCTATCACCTCTTCTTCCATTCCCTTTTTTGGTCCTTCGTGTCCTGCCTATTCTTAGAAGGACAGTACATGAAGTGCAAGCCTCTTGTTGAGTGGCACTTCACTTCTGATAAGCTGGCCCAGGCTTAAGATGCATAGGAATAGCAATAGGTTCAATAGTCTATATTATGTTGGATTTTCTTGCATATGCGTGTGTTGAATTTTCTTACTTTATCAATCTTAATTAATTTGATTTCTTCCTTCATGTGTGCACATGGCCTGGGGGAATTGGTATAAAGCAGTTTTTGAGAGGACAAGATTTTCCTGCATACCAGTCACAGCAGGAAATCTCCTGAGCTTTTGCAGGCTTTTCCAAAGGGAGCACGCAATTTTTAGAAACTTTACACCACTTCCCTGGAAACACTTTTTTTTCTTAAAATATCTGCCTAAATTCTTTGGAAGAACCAGAAGTCATTGTGTGTCTTCGATTTTATCTCTTCACATGAGCAAGTAATCTGTTCTTGTTTGTATGTAGTGCTAGGTTGCAATTTTTGACATGTTGGAAATTATGGCCCTGAGCTTGCATACAGGCATTTCAAAAGGAGAGCACACTTTTCAGACACTTCATGCCATTTCCATATAAACCTTTTTGTGAAAGATCTGCCTAATTTGTTCAAGGAACCATATGCCATCATGCGTCCTTGATTTTATATGTTACTGGATCCAAGTAATAAATGGAGTTTTTCACAAACATATGCATCACATGTTTATGCTGTCCCAGCGCATGAGATTTTGTTAGCAAAAGGTGTTTCCAATTTACCTTATTCTTGTTGTCAAATTTATATTTTCTATTTTCTCTGCTAATCTGTTTTTACTTTGCATCATTCTGCAATGAGTTTTGGCGCTCATCCTTGAATACTGTGAGGTCCATATGCATGCATTTAGATTCATGTATCTAGCAATGCTCGGGAAAAGAAATGTCAAGCATATCCCTAATGTTTCTGACTTTCCATTCTCTATGACCTTATATGTCAGGGGCTATTAGAGGGAATCAATTCTGTTCTGAATAAGAGGAAGGAAGGTAATGAGTTGGATGCTGAATTGACGCGGGCAGATATCATCAAATGTATACAGTATAAGAAAGTGAAATTTCGAGGAATTAATTTTTCTGGCCTTGATCTCTCTAAACTGGCAAGTTTTTTGGGTTTAGAAGTTGTCTAATTTGGAAGGATTTCTCTTGCTTTCTTAAGTTTATTCATGGCAGATTTGTCTCTCTGAACTAAGCCATTAGATTCATTTGTTTTGTTGGGGTTTGTTCTTAGAGAAAGTATAACTTATGTCAATAGAAAATTGTGATTAGGTGCTGTTTTTTTCATCTAAACTGTTATAGGAACAACCTGCGAAGCCAAAAAAATGCAGAATGCTAGCTTGTTTGGATTTAATGGCTTTAAGTTAAAGTAATGACAATTATTGTGTCCTCTAATGTATGGTTTATTGAGATGCAGGACCTCTCATATGTTGACTTTAGCTATGCATCTCTTCAAAATGTGCTCTTCTCACGTGCAAACCTACTTTGTGCAAAATTCCGGGTAGGTGTAATTTCATATTCCTGTAATGCACTCTGTCCTGAACATCTCCTTATTGTCTTTGCATTGTACTTCCCAGAGACTTGCACTGTGGTCACTGCAATGAATTCTCTTGACCTTACAATGAGTGTCTTGAATTCTTTTGTTGTTGTTTAAGCCCAAGCAGTCACTGCTATCACACATTACATGCTTAATTTCATTTTCTAAGCTAACCTCCTTGAGAGGAAGGACATGTTCTAGCAAGTGTGATATAATAACTGGGGAAAGATTATGATTTGACTTTATCATGGCGGGTATACTATTTGAGATAGGCAAAAAAGGGAATCAAAATTGGGACAGGCAGTGTGGTTCTGTATTGATGATCATGTGTATATTCTGATGAATAAATCGTAGAATGCTTAAACAGTTGCATATTTTAAGAATCTTATTGCAATGGGTATGGAATATTGAAGTTAGTTTTGGCATTGCTCTTGGCTATCTAAGAAATATCACATATTTGTTCTCCTTGTTTATCTCCTTTACCACTTTTATCTCTTTAATGTATCATGTTAAAACCTTTAAATTGATACTGCAGGATGTGGATGCCGAGGGTTCCATATTCCACAATGCAACTTTGCGGGAGTAAGGCACTGAAATCAAAATAGGATAACATTTGTAAAACATCTAGTATTATAGAATCTTTCTTGATGGCTGTTTCATGCCTAGGGAAGGTGTGAATTTACTGGTGCAAATCTCCGAGGAGCCTTTTTAGCAGGTGCCAACCTTCAGAGTGCAACCCTACAAGGTAATATTTGTAGTTATTCTGGTGATATAGATTATAGAAGTGCATGCTTTAATCAGTTCCTCTACTCAAGGCTACTAGGACTGTTGCATATTGTACTTTGCATATTTACAGGCTTTTAGCCTCATAATCCCTCGACATATATTTTATTTCTCTAATTCATTCACAAATTTATGTGAATGTTCTAGCATTTTATATAACCCAGCTATATTTTCTTGAACATTAAATTTGTTATGCACACAAAAGTTTTTATCTTGTAGTGGAAACCTTGACCTAGCCATTTAAGGTTCGATTAATGTTCACGGCAATCTCTGTAGGAAACTACTTCTAACTTTGATTTTATGTTCTGTTCCAGATGCTTGTTTGGTTGATTGCAATTTCCGCGGAGCAAATCTGCGTTCTGCACACTTACAGGTTCAGCATCTGTTAATCTTTTAAGTAACTGAATTTCATTTTGTGCCTGTTTTATTTTCCCTCTGATTAATTGACCACACTAATTAGCTGGTGATTCTGGTTTGATTCCTTCAATGTTCATTGACTGTGAGAATGGGGCTTGGTTCTGGTTTACACTTGTGTTTTGGTTGCTTGAATTAGGAAATTTTTAGTTTAACCTGCATGTCTAAAGGGCTCAATGCATAAATACTGGACATGCAGAATTCAAATGGTAATCATTGTGTACTGCCACTAATCTAATTTCTAAACACGACATATTATTCTTTGAAATCAATTGTCCATGTGTAAAACACTTGCTAGATGCATTAACTTTCTTATTTATCAAACAAAAACCCTTATTATTTTTAAGAGGCAAAAATGGTAATGTGCTTCATATGAAGAAGAAATATCAAAAGGAGCAGGGTCTCATCTTCCTTCTGATTTTTACCAAAGTTTGGTTATAGTTTATAGAACAAATATAATTGAAATAGTTTATGGATTTAAGCATAATGTAAACAAGAGCTTATATTTGTTTCTAGACCAGGTTGATTTCATATACTAACTGGTTCAGTTACCTAATTTCAGACTGCTGATCTCACTAATGCCAACTTTGAAGGAGCTAATCTAGAAGGAGCCAATCTGAAGGTAAAAACATTTTCAGTGTGGAAACCATGAATATAAATATAAAATGATAATAAGACTCACTTTTGAGGCAGAATCAAATGTGTGGAAAGAAAAAGGGGCCTAAACCAGTTTATTAGTGGATTTAGCAAGTATAAAACGACTGCAAGAAGGGATGCCCCTGCAAAATCAAGTTTCTTTCCTAACCCTTGCAGCTGTTAAGTTTAACTTGCTGAAACTGACATTTTTCAGGGTGCAAAATTGAATAATGCCAATCTAAAGGGTGCAAATCTTCAACGGGCTTATCTACGACATGTCAATCTTCAAAATGCAGTAAGTAACAACTGATTTGACTATGTAGAATACTCTTATTTTTCACTTGGCCTCTCAATCAGTATGGGCTTTACTTGGAGATGGCGTGGCAATTATTCTCAAAGTCTGAGGTGCCTAAAGTTGATTTACCTCTATGGTGGCCATGAGTTTATATTATAGGTTTTTAATCTGCTTAAGGGATCCTTTGCATCATATGATAAACACCTCTTTTTCTTTAAATTTATTGCTTTTCAATTCTTGAAAAGGAAAAATGAAAGGCCTGTTGATGTTGATGTCTTTGCTGATAATGGTCAACATTTAAACCCGTGTAATATTCATGGAGAATGCTGAAATTTGTATTGGATGCTGGATGGCATTGATATTTTCACAAGATCAGTAATATTTCTTCATAAAGATTGACCTGACAGAATAATGATTTAATCATTCTTGTGCCACAGCATCATGAATAGAAGCAACAGCTTCCACCACCGAAATAGTTATATATGCAGGCGTTTGCATAATGAAATTATATATACTGAAAATAAATTGCATTGAATCAAAGAGAGATTTTGACGGTGCATTTGAAGTGCAATGAAGTCAAAGATTAAGAACATGGTATTGTTGCTTAAAATCTGATCCCTGTCCGGTGCAGGGATCTATAATTTTGATTAATTAGGCTTTCTGGCCATGCAGATGATGTATGAGTTCCATTATCCACCAATTGCATCATTAATTAGAATGTTTGTCATTGGAGTGTAGCTTGAGCACAATAATATTAAGATCTGTGATGTTTTTGCAGAATATCTCAATTTTCTGCGTGCTAGTTTTTGTTTTGCTTTTAATTTTACTGATGTTTATGCAGACTACTCAACATGCTGGCAACTTTTCTGCAAGTAGTTTTTGTTTTCCATTTCATTTTTTTAAATAAAGGTTTAATGAATGGTCCTCAAATTCCTCCTCAAGTTGCATGGTTCTACTTGAAAATGGTTTTTGTGGAAGAGATTTGCTACAAGTTGCTCATATAAATGAAGTGTGACTTGTCAAGCTGAGAGTTCTTTACTTAGGTCAGAAGATTTAATGCGATCCCAAGTTTGGGTGCTATGTGCATAAACTGGTTTAGATGTCCAGTTTTGGCTCCCATTTCAGGGATTTGTTTGCAATCAAACATCTAATTTCTTGTTTCTATCACAGCATTTGGAAGATGCAAAGCTTGATGGTGCCAATTTGCTTGGAGCAATTCGATAAAACTGGTGGGAGACTGTGTCCAGAATATATATATATATATATATATATATATATATTCTCATTTGTGAGTAACCTGTTTCATTTCTATCCCATTTTCTACAGATTGGATGTCTGTGATAAGTAATTTATGTGCAATTTGTGAATAGTTTGACAAACTGACTTTGAAAGACAACATAAAACATGGCTTATATACGAGGTTTCTCTCTTGGTTATTATCTTCCGGGAACCTCTGCTGCCTTCATGGCCGTTGTTAACACCCCCAGTTAAAAATCAAAGATGTGACCGCCTTGGTTGGATAATCAACAACATGTAAGAGCGAATTAGAGGAAAGAATTTCTCATGTGGATAAGATCTTGCGTTGGTTGAAATTGAAAGTTATTTTGCAGTGGAAATCTGTCCTAAGTCTGTCCTTAATTATCCACAGTTTCAATGACTAGACATCCCAAAATATATTGAAGATGAGAAAATGGTTGGTTTCATTTAATTGGTCGTTAAAATGGCGAATTGATTGGAATCCATCCAGTCTGTGCTCAGAAATACGACATTAATAGCATTTTCAGTTGTCTTAGTACTAGTTTGTGAGAATAAAAAATTTATTGATCAATGATGACGTGGATAACTCGTGTTGGGAGTATGTTTCGTTAACTTAAGTTTATTTTTTAATTTAATATTGTATTTTTATTAATTTTATTTTTTAATATTGAATTAATTTAAAATTAAATTTTTAATTTTTTTTAAGATTATCATATGAGTCAGTAGTTACAATTACAATTGCGTAATTAACTCAAGTTCTTTAGATATAAAGATTACTTGTTTGAGTTTTACAAATTTTAAAGCTGCTGGAGATTTATATAATTATTAATTTCATGATCTATAAAATTAGTCGAGGTTTCTATAGGTTGACTTGGATATTCATGTTAATAAAAAAATTTTTACTTAAATAAATTAAATAGCTTAATATTAAATTAAAATATCTTGAGATGGTCAAATTTTATTTTTTTTTAGAAAATATGTAATCAATATTTGAATATACTTTTTTTAACACTTTAAAAATCTTTTATTCTGACTCATGGCATGATAAGGGCAATCTCCTAGATTTTTTTAGTGTTGGACCAGTTCCATGTAATAGTTTTGTGTAATAATTTCTTAATGGAAACCACGAGGTTGGTGGATGAATTTATTTGCTTTGAACTCATAAAGAAACCATCAAAGTAGGGATAAGTAAAAAATCAAAAATCAAGAAAACTAGAAAAAAAATCGAATCATAATAAAAAACCGATTAAAATTTTAAATAAATTGACCGGATTGATTTTATTTTATAAGCCTAAAATAAAAAAAACCGAACCAAACCGAACCAAACTGAAAAAAAAAACCTTTTTGAGCTAAACCAAAAACATTGAGCTATAACCAAGCAAAACTAGTTTAAACCGGTATCTATTCTAAAAATCAAATTAAAACCGATTAGTTTTGATTTTTTTAACTTTCAATTTAGTTATTTTCTTTTATAAATAACAAACTAAATCAAACTGAAAACAAATACCCTTGCTATCAAGGCAGGTAAAACTCGACAGCCAACATTTATTGGTTTCATGCGAAGTTTGTGAGAAGCACTGCTGCATTTAGTTGTGAATGAAACCTAACAGGCAGGCAGTCATCCTAGGCCACATATTATTTTTTGATACGGTGTTAGTCATTGTTTTTTTTTAAAATATTTTTTATTTAAAAATTAATTGAAATAATTTTTATTTATTTTTAATATTAATATATAAAAAAATTATTTATTTAATAAATTAAAAATAAAAATTTAACGCAAAAACTAACACCTTTAGAATACGTTTTTTTTTCTAAAATTTAATATATTTTGTAATTTTTAAATTTTTTTAATATATTAATATTAAAAATAATTTTTAAAAAATAAAAAAATATTATTAATATAACACAAAAAATTATTTAAAAAACAAATGTAGAAAATATCTTAATCTTAAGTGCTCTGGCTATCCTCTTCTTATCCAAACACGTGTAGCCAGTCCATTGGAAGCTTGAAAAATAGACAGATGAGAAAATCACGAGGACTTTTTTGGACAAGCACTACTTTTCTCTCCTCTTTTTCGGTGCATATGTCAGTGGTTGTAGTTAGTAATCATGGAGACCTTTATGTTGCAGCCTCACCGGAAAGTACACAATCTAGACATTGGCAAACACGTCCTCTAGGAATAGCAACTTTGCTTTGGGCACTGCCCTCTTGCTTTAGAGTTTAGCTAAAATTTATTATTTTATATTTTTAGATTATTTTAATATATTAATATCAAAAATAAATTAAAAAAATAATAAAATATATTCTCCTAATATATTTTTAATAAACGTTACTTCTCATCTTTTCCCAGCAACTACTTGGTAAAAATGACAAGGAGGGTGGCGATGGCCCCAAAAACAAGACAGGTGCTTGGTAAGAGTAATAATGAATACTGGTTGGAGACTTGATCAGATACAGTGAATGCATCATAAGAGGTACAGTGCTTTTCCTTATCTTGAACGTGGCAGCCAGAGGGATTTCCATGGCGGTGAGCCTGACAGCAGGATAACATTTCTAAGGTGTCGGCAAGCTACTATTCACCGCCGACGTGTCAGTGTGTGCACGAAATGGATAAAGAAACTGGTATTTTCAACGGCGGTAAATTAAAGCATTCATTAATTCATGCCCAGAAGATAGAAGGAGAGAGGAATAAGGAGACGATAGAGATGGGCCCTTTTGCCTGGTCCCACAACATTGTAGATATTTATTTCTTCATCATCCATATCTGATCATTTTTGTCAGCACGGCTCCTCAATTCAACATCATTGTTCCACGGTTTTTTTTTTTTCAAGTGACTTTTGTTTCGAAATATGTGGAATTAATATTTTTTTAATCTTATTATATTAAAATAATATGAAATCTGAAAAAAAATTAATTTAAAAAAATAATTAAAATGCACGCCTTTAGTTACAGGCAGAGGGTAATGGAAAAAAAAATTATCTTTATACTATTTTGGATATTTTACATGCTTCTTTTCTTGTTAAAATATGTTTGGGTATTACAATAGTTTTTGTTTTTGTCCAATAATATAGAAAAGCTGTATGATATCAACAGTGCTTAAATCTCATCAATCCATATCTTCCGACAGGAGAAAATGACCATGGCGGAGACCACAAGTGCCTCCTGCGACATTTCTTCTTTGAAATATTTGGCATCATAACATGGATATATGTTTAATTAAAATGAATTTGCTTCCTTCCCTTGTATGGTGCCCTAAACAGGGACCTAACAACTTTCAACATCACCTTTGGCCTTTCAGATTAGATCAAAGGCCTTTCTAGAGGAAATGATACGTTGGAGTTTATTACATTTATCATCAACACTGTCTGTAGTCTGTAGTCTGTACACGTAGATGGACATTTTTGTGATTTCCAATTATACCTTTAGTTTTATCTTCTTTCTCTGTCTGCTTCCATTTCCTTCGCTCCACTTCTGAGCCTATAAATATGGCACTTGTTTCCTTCATCACTTCATATCAAAAACCATTTCAAAGAGAGAGAAAAGAAGAAAGAAATACACAATGGCAGGAATCATGCACAAGATTGAGGAGACTCTGAACATTGGAGGCAAGAAAGATGAGCACAAAGGTGAGACACAAGGGGGGTACAACCAACAGGAGCACAGGGGTGACGCACACGGTCAGCGCAAGGAAGGGTTTGTTGACCAGATGAAGGACAAGATCCCGGGCGGTGGCGGTGGCGGTGGCATGACGCAAGGTGGGTACAACCAACAAGAGCACAGGGGCGGTGCACAAGGTGAGCCCAAGGATTTTCTTATTTTATACTTTATTCTTTCATTTTAGTGGTCTTTCATTTTAATGTCGTCTTTCTTATATTTCTCAAGGTGGGTACAACCAACAAGAGCACAGGGGCGACGGACAAGGTGAGCGGAAGGAAGGGTTTGTTGACAAGATCAAGGGCAAGATCCCTGGGGGTGGCGGTGGCAGTGGCGTCCGTGGTGAAGGAGAGAAAAAGAAGAAGAAGGACAAGAAGAAGAATGAAGATGGCCATAGCAGCAGCAGTGACAGCGACTAAAAATCTCGCACCGCTTCCATGCATTAGGTATATACACATATTTGTTCCTCACTAGCATGGTTTTTTTGTATTTTTTTTCGTTAATTCTTTTCCCATCATTATTCCTTGATGTCCTTGTTGCCTACAACTAATTATATGTACGTAGGACTTGTAGCTTGCTCTTCTTCTTACATTATGTCTAAGTCAAAGCTCAAAAAGGTGAATCGTTTGTTACGCGTTGTGTTCTTCCATAATTTTGATTTCTAACGTATCCTTCTGTCTTTGCAGTTGTGGAGGAGGTCGAGGTCCTGTCTACCAGGTGTTATCACTAGAAAAAAAAAAAAGGAAAGAAGCTGTACTATTCAATATTTTGTATCTTTGCTTTAAGTGGTGCTGCTAGGCAGGGAAGACTGTAAACCGAAAATGATATTATAATAAGATAATAATTATTATTTACATTATGTTTTGTGTGGGATTTTAATTTGTTCCTGAAAGAAATTGTTAAACATATGTGAAACATACCTGCTATGGCACAGAAGCTCTCACCATATAGGAGCTATACACGTACATTCGAGATATATTCTTCCTTAAAATTGTTCTGGCAGCGACAATGGAATGAAACACATGGAAGGGCTGTATGAAATTCATGGATTATATTAAAGAAAATTCACCCATCATAACAGAGTTTGTCTGAACAGTTTCGAGATTTTGTTTGCTAGAGGTGAAAAACACATGGTATGTTAATTTCTACAAGTTAATCGATTATACAAAACATCTTCTAGGGACTAATTGCTCCAAGGGGTATGATAAACGACTATAAAATTGCAATAATTTACAGTACTCAATCAAATAAAAAAAGAATTGAAAGAATTAAATCTTTATACCGTAATTAAATTTGTCTCGAGCAAATAGAACATAAAAAAATCCATTAGACTATATAAGCCGTAAGGAGATCTCACTCATACTGTGGACCGGACTACTCGTGGTCAAAAAAAGACAATAAAATTAATTTATAAATTCAGAACCCAGCTATTTGTGGACTGGACCTCTTAGGTTTGGGCTGCTGCATAAACTTTCGATGTGACCATTGAAAAGGTTAGAGCTTCAGGGTTTAGTTGGCACATGTTTAAACATTAGCGATTGTGGACCGTACCTATTAGCAGTTGCAATTGGGCTGCTGCTGCATCAACTTTCGATGTGACCATTGAAAAGGCTAAAGCTTACAGGTTTAGTTGGCACATGTTTAAACATTGTTTCAACATGAGCAATTGTTGACCGTACCTATTAGCAGTTGTAATTGTTAAGTTTTTCTGCTACATTAAAAATTAATTTAAAATTTTATATGATTTTACATGAAATCAGATCTGGCAGCCCTCCTAGCATGATTCCTTGTTGATAAATATTTTTTTAAATAATAGGTAAAAAATAAACGACATGATTCCTTGTTGATAAATATTTTTCTAAATAATAGGTAAAAAATAAACGAAATTTTTCTAAATAATAGGTAAAAAATGAACGAAATTTTCTTGAATTTTAGGAGAATATTTTGCTGATTTAATCCTTGTAGAATTAGAAAATCAATCTCAAACAAATCTGAACTAATCTGATCATAACATCTTAATTAACTCAAGTTAACTTTGAACCCCAACCCCACGTGGCCCAAACCTATATTCATTAATAGTAACCAAACCAGACCCAAAATATACTCCAAATAAACTTTCTTTACTGTCCAAAAACATCTCATGCATAGCCTGTCCTAATCTGATCGAATTACCCATCAAAAGAATTAGGTCGAACTCATCATCTATAAGAACCTCAATTTGACTAAATGCATCCCTAGGTAAAGACCTATCATAAAAAATTCAAGGCTGAACCATATACTAAACCGTATCAATAACCAATCTCAAACACGTAATCGAATGCTTACTATAAAAAATTCAAGGATGAACTTGAATTGTATCAACGGTAGACTTTGTTAAAAAAAGAAAAACAAGAAAAGAAAAGGAAAGTGATGCTTTGACAAGGCAAATCATTTAGTTGGTTCAGTATAGGCTTTGCAATGCTAAACTGCCATGTGAAGCTATTGGAATCTTCTTCCTCTTAATTAGTTTCTGCTTTGTTGGTTATCATTTCTCAAGATCTTGATGTTATTGTAATGCTTTTGTAGTAGGGTGAGCTTCTTCTTAGTGCTCAATTTAAAAAAATAATAATTAAAATCCATGGCACACCTTTAGTTGTTGGCAGAGGGTAATCCTATGGTTAGAAAAAAATATCTTTATACTATTTTGGATATTTTACATGCTTGTTTGGGTATTATAATAGTTTTTGTTTTTGTCCAAGAACATAGAAAAATCTGTATGATTATTTAAATAATTTATGTTTTTTACACCTGGCTTACATATAATTATTTTTTAAATTTTAGTTTTGTAAAATTTAAAATAATATATTTGTCATAACTCATTTTTGGATTATTCCTTAAATTCACTTTTTCTCTTCCAAAAAATCTAAAAATATTCGAACTAAAAACAAAATAAAAATATAAAAAATAATAACAGTGAGAAAAGGATGTCACAACGCCCAGAAAATAGTAGAAGTTGGTTGAGGAGGCTTAAAAATTCAAAGATTAAAATTTGACAGTATATTTTATAGATGAAGAGCCTTGTTGACAAAGAAAAATTCAATTTGAGGAAAAAAGTCCAAAATTAGATGTTTATAAACTCAATTAAATTTTATTGGAGGTTTAATTGAATTTATATAGGGATTGATTAAATTGAAGTTCTTCATGGATAAAATTGAACAAAATTGAAAGTTTGAAGCCAATCAGGGATGTAGATAGAAATAAATCACAAATTAAATGACTAAATTGTAAGACACTATTCATTTTCTTCTCCAGAAAGGCTGGTTGGGTGGCCACATTTCCAAGGCATTTGACACCTCGTTTCTTCACCAAATTGGATGAAACGTACACGCAAACGATCCTGTGATACCTAACTACACGCTAGTGTAAGCCGTTCGGGCTGATCGAGGCTGCAGAGGCGGTGGCACCGCTCCAAAGTGGCAAACCTGACCAACCATTTTTCTTGTAAAACTGACAGTTCATCATTGCTACTTTGAGCCAATGGTTGGGATGCTTTCAGGTTGAATCAAGGGCTGAGATTTTGCTCCAGAAGAGACAAAGTGTCCCTCTTCCACCGTTTATAAATAGATTTGATCTTCATGCTCCAGGTGTGGAGAAATTTCTGTCCAAAGACAGCCAAAAAACCAGCCTCCCTAACCCGGTTTCTGCTGCCAGCAGAACCTCTTTGTTTCTCTCTCCATCGTGGCCTCCTGCTACAAGCACCACCACCACCGGTTTGTACATCTCAATATCCACCAACCCAGATCTTCATAAGAGGCGGATCAGCCACTGTGACTGTCATCATCGTCAGCCTCTGCAGATTTCTTCTCCTTTCTTCCTCTTCTTGCTGTAACCACCGTCTGCCACTGCAGCAAAACCATTGTCACCACCAGCCACCTTCAGCTCAACTACCAGAGCTGAAGGTAATTCTCATCCTTTCATCTCTGTTTTCCCGTTTCATTCCCTTGCATGCAGAACGTGCACTGTGCACGTTTCTGCAATGCAAGGCAAAATAATTACCCGGTTACTCTGCATGAGCACAATTAGGTTTTTACCTGATAAGATAAGGACCTCCTTACCGAGGAAGATTTTTCTTAAGCCATAGATAAACCAAAAATTAGAGAACACGACAAGACCTTAGTTTTTATCAGACAATAAAACAATGCAGCTTACCTTAGGTAGGACGTATTTGGGGTGCTAATACCTTCCCTTTACGCAACCAGTCTCCGTATCCGATATCTGAGATTAGTTAGAGTTCCTAGTGACCAAAATATTAGGTGACGACTCACATTCTATTTTTCCCACTGATAAAAAACAAGAATTCCTTATCTTCCCATATTTGCTAAGATAGACACTCCACACCTAATGAGGGTGGTGGGCGATCACTGCGACGCCACACACGTGCGACAATATTTTTTATTTATTTATAAAGACTGCTTTTATTTATTGTACATGTAAAAATTTATTTTATTTTAATTTTAATAAAACACTTACTTTTTAAATTTATATTTTTTATACCGTAACTAAAAATATTTTTTAAGGATAGCATTTCTAAGGTGTCGGCAAGCTACTATTCACCGCCGACGTGTCAGTGGGTGCACGAAATGGATAAAGAAACTGGTATTTTCAACGGCGGTAAATTAAAACATTCATTAATTCATGCCCAGAAGATAGAAGGAGAGAGGAATAAGGAGACGATAGAGATGGGCCCTTTTGCCTGGTCCCACAACATTGTAGATATTTATTTCTTCATCATCCATATCTGATCATTTTTGTCAGCACGGCTCCTCAATTCAACATCATTGTTCCACGGTTTTTTTTTTTCCAAGTGACTTTTGTTTTGAAATATCTGGAATTAATATTTTTTTAATCTTATTAAATTAAAATAATATGAAAACATGAAAAATAATTAATTTTAAAAAAATAAAAAGATTTGAAATTTTTTTAAATACAAAAATAATGAGGTTATCAAACTTGTGATCATCCATGTTACTTTCATGGCAGTGGAGTTCTTCCCTTTGGTTAATTTTAAAAAAAATAAAATTAAAATTCATGGCACGCCTTTAATTGTTGGTAGAGGGTAATTTAGAATAAAAATATCTTTATACTAATTTGGATATTTTACATGCTTGCTTTCTTGTTAAAATATGCTTGGGTATTATAGTAATTTTTGTTTTTGTCCAATAACATGAAAAATTTATCTGGTTATTTAATTAATTTATGTTTTTTACAGCTGGCTTATATATAATTATTTTTTAAATTTTAGTTTTGTAAAAATTAAAATAATATATTTTTTATTTATTCATAAAGACTGTTTTTATTTATTTTAAGTGCAAAAATTTATTTCATTTTAATTTTAATAAAACACTTACTCTTTCTTGGACAAGATATCAACATTACTTAAATCCCATCTATCCATATCTTCTGACAGGAGAAAATGGCCATGGCGGAGACCACAAGTGCCTCCTGCGACATTTCTTCTTTGAAATATTTGGCATCATAACATGGATATATGTTTAATTAAAATGAATTTGCTTCCTTCCCTTGTATGGTGCCCTAAACAGGGACCTAACAACTCTCAACATCACCTTTGGCCTTTCAGATTAGATCAAAGGCCTTTCTAGAGGAAATGATACGTTGGAGTTTATTACATTTATCATCAACACTGTCTGTAGTCTGTAGTCTGTACACGTAGATGGACATTTTTGTGATTTCCAATTATACCTTTAGTTTTATCTTCTCTCTGTCTGCTTCCATTTCCTTCGCTCCACTTCTGAGCCTATAAATATGGCACTTGTTTCCTTCATCACTTCATATCAAAAACCATTTCAAAGAGAGAGAAAAGAAGAAAGAAATACACAATGGCAGGAATCATGCACAAGATTGATGACACTCTGAACATTGGAGGCAAGAAAGATGAGCGCAAGGGTGAGACACAAGGTGGGTACAACCAACAGGATCACAGGGGCGACGCACAAGGTCAGCGCAAGGAAGGGTTTGCTGACCAGATGAAGGACAAGATCCCGGGGGGAGGCGGTGGCGTGCACAAGGGCGAGACACAAGGTGGGTACAACCAACAGGAGCACAGGGGCGGCGCACAAGGTGAGCGCAAGGAAGGGTTTGTTGGCCAGATGAAGGACAAGCTCCCGGGCGGTAGCGGTGGCATGACGCAAGGTGGGTACAACCAACAAGAGCACAGGGGCGGCGCACAAGGTGAGCCCAAGGAAGGGTTTGTTGGCCAGATGAAGGACAAGCTCCCGGGCGGTGGCGGTGGCGGTGGCATGACGCAAGGTGGGTACAACCAACAAGAGCACAGGGGCGGCGCACAAGGTGAGCCCAAGGAAGGGTTTGTTGGCCAGATGAAGGACAAGATCCCTGGCGGTGGCGGTGGCGGTGGCATGACGCAAGGTGGGTGCAATCAACAAGAGCACAGGGGTGGTGGCGGTGTCGGTGGCATGACGCAAGGTGGGTGCAATCAACAAGAGCACAGGGGTGGTGGCGGTGTCGGTGGCATGACGCAAGGTGGGTACAATCAACAAGAGCACAGGGGCAACGCCCAAGGTGAGCGCAAGGAAGGGTTTGTTGACAAGATCAAGGGCAAGATCCCGGGGTGTGGAGGTGCTAGTGGTGTCCGTGGTGAAGGAGGAGAGAAATAGAATAAGGCAGCAGTGACAGCGACTAAAAATCTTGCACTGCTTCCATTTATTAGGTATATACACATATTTGTTCCCTACTAGCATGGTTTTTTGTCTTATTTTTTTCGTTAATTCTTTTCCTATTATTTTTTCTGTCTTTGTTGCCTCTAGATCATAAACTAATTATATGTACGTAGGACTTGTTGCATGCTCTGCTTCTTACATTATGTCAAAGTCAAAGCTCAAAAATGGTGAATCGTTTGTTACATGCACGTTCTGTTCTTCCATAATTTTGATTTCTAACGTATCCTTCTGTCTTTGCAGGTGTGGAGGAGGTCGAGGTCCTTTCTACCAGTGTTGCAGATTATCACTAGTAAAAAAAGAAGAAAAAAGAAGCTGTACTGTTCAATATTTTGTATCTTTGCTTTAAGTGGTTTTGCTAGGCCAGGGAAGACTGTAAACCGAAAATGATATTATAATAAGATAATAATTATTATTTACATTATGTTTTGTGTGTGTGATTTTAATTTGTTCCTGAAAGAAATTGTTAAACATATGTGAAACATACCTGCTATGGCACAGAAGCTCTCACCACATAGGAGCTATACACGTACATTCAAGATATATTCTTCCTTAAAATTGTTCTGGCAGCGACAATGGAATGAAACACATGGAAGGGCTGTAAGAAATTTATGGATTATATTAAAGAAAATTCACCCATCATAACAAAGGTTGTCTGAACAGTTTCGAGATTTTGTTTGCTAGAGGTGAAAAACACATGGTATGTTAATTTTTACAAGTTAATAAATCTGGATTTAGATTTTTCCCAAAGGGGGGGAATCATGCATGATGCATATACAATTGGAAAGTTGAAGGAGCTAGCCATGTCAATATTTGTCTCTTCTTTCTTTTAATTTTTTTTTTATAATTCTCGACGAATATTTATTTGTATATTTCCATGCATGTTGATAATGATCCTCCACTCAATAATATTATCGTTTCAATGTTAAATGGAATACTATATTATATAATAACCTTGGAACTTTCAAAGGATTGACATGCTCTTTTTATGTGATTCTCATCCCCCCGCCTTTAAACATGGACTTGGGCAATAAAATAAAATATATAAAATATATTGATTCATTAATATAATATCATCACATATAAACATTTAATATGAACTTTTTGATCATATGGTCCAACGATCTCCAACGAAGATGATACTTCTCCAAGAACGATCTCCAACGAAGATGATACTTCTCCAAGAAAGTTGAGAAACATTTAATATGAACTTTTTGATAACGAAACGAAGATGATACTTCTCCAAGAAAGTCGAGAATCAGGTTTGAGAAGTTTGACACAATAAAAACTTGTTCCAAGACACCAATACTATTGGAATTGAAACGAATAACACCACAAGGTCAGCCTTAATAAGTCAGATTTGATATTTATCCTAGCAAAGATAATGTATTTCATCACGCAAAACATAAGTTTATTTTATAAATTCATGTGTTCTGCTTTTCAACATACACAAAACTTATATAATGTTTCAAATAATCCTAATGGAACCCATGTGTGGGCTGATTTGAGCCCACTTACAAAATTGACCGAAATAAATAATAATAAACTAAAGACTAAGAAGAAAATAATAAAAATTCAAAGTTAATATGAATCAGATTTGTCACCCATAAAAATTTCCACTTGAATGTGGAAATAAAAAGTTCCACTTGAATGTGGAATTGATTCTGAAGTTTTATTACCTTGTTGTGCTTAGTTTCTTGTTTTACATGGACAATTAATGAAAATTTTCCTTGTTGATAAATATTCTCCTAAATAATAGGTAAAATAATGAAGGAAATTTTCTTGAATTTTAGGAGAATATTTTGTTGATTTAAGTCCTTATAGAATTAGAAAATTAATCCCAAACAAATCTGATCTAATCTGATCATAACATCTTAATTAACCCAAGCCAACTTTGAATATCTTTATACTATTTTGGATAATCCTATGGTTAGAAAAAAAATATCTTTATACTATTTTGGATAGTTTACATGCTTGTTTGGGTATTACAATAGTTTTTGTTTTTGTCCAACAACATAGAAAATCTATATGATTATTTAAATAATTTATGTTTTTTACACCTGGCTTATATATAATTATTTTTTAAATTTTAGTTTTGTAAAATTTAAAATAATATATTTTTCATAACCCATTTTTGGGCTATTCCCCAAATTCACTTTTTCTCTTCCAAAAAATCTAAAAATATTCGAACTAAAAACAAAAAAAAAATTCTAAAAAACAATAATAGTGAGAAGAGGATGTGAGAGCGCCTAAAAAATGGCTAGAAATTGGTCAAAGAGGCTCAAAAATTCAAAAATTAAAATTTGACAGTATATTTTACAGATGAAGAGCCCTGTTGGCAAAGAAAAATTCAACTTGAGGAAAAAAAAGTCTAAAATCAGATGTTTATAGACTTAGTTAAATTTTATTGGAGGTTTAATTGAATTTATATAGGGATTGATTACAAGAAAAATTGATTTTAAAGTCAATTTAGGCTTTAATTAGAAGAAATTAAGGTTCTAGAGTCAAAGTACAATTTTGAGAGTTGATTTGATCAAATCAGGGGTTTAATTGAATAGATATTGAAGTTTGATGGCCAATTAGAGACTTGATTGAAGAAATCCAAAACCAAGGACCAAATTGGAAAAAGGCGTGTAAATAAAGGGACTAAAAGTGACCAAATCAGGGGTTAAATTGAAGAAATTGAAAGTTTATTGATCAATTAAGGGTCAAATTGCATAAATCCAAAACCAAGGACCAAAGGGAAAAATGCGCCGAAATCTAGGGTTTAAATTGAAGTTCTTCATGGGTAAAATTGAACAAAATTGAAAGTTTGAAGCCAATCAAGGGTATAGAAAGAAATAAATCACAAATTGAAGGACTAAATCGTAAGATACTATTCATCTTCTTCTGCTGCAAGGGTGGTTGGGTGGCCTCTGCTAGAATTTCAATGGCAAGATGATAATAGAACTTTACGCTAAATGGAAAATCAAGCATTCTAACTCTTCGCCGTATAGATCAAAGATGAATGGTGCGGTAGAAGTTGCTAACAAGAATGTCAAAAAGATTATTCAGTAGATGATAGTCACCTATAAGGATTGGCATGAGATGTTACCATTTGCCTTTCACGCGGCATCGCACCGCAATCCGAACCTCAATAGGAGCCACCCTGTATACATTGGTATATGGAATGGAGGCAGTGATGCCTTTAAAA
The DNA here is from genome assembly GCA_015852605.2 of Populus deltoides. Lineage (NCBI taxonomy): Eukaryota > Viridiplantae > Streptophyta > Magnoliopsida > Malpighiales > Salicaceae > Populus > Populus deltoides. Next base: position 5,326,294 of record CM027582.2, on the reverse strand, counting down.
GTTGAAATCCCCTCATTAAGAGTATTGATAGACTCCGAGCTAGAAGTGGTAGAGTGAGTAAAAGTTAGATATGAAGAGTTGAATCTGATAAGTGAAAAGAGGATATCGCTACAATCTGCCATCATCAACTATACCAAAGAAGAATGGCCAAATCATATGATAAGAAGGTTCGACCTAGAGGATTCCACAAAAGAGATCTTGTATTGAAGAAAGTATTACCTTTACGAGGAGAAGATCAGAGTAAATATGCATCGAACTATGAGGGCCTTTATGTGGTGAAGAAAGCATTCTCGGGAGGAGCTTTGCTGTTATCTAGAATGGATAGAGAAGACCTAGTTAGGCTAGTGAATTCTGACTCTGTAAGGAAATATTACACTTGATGTATTCTGCAATTTCCCAATCAATAAAATAAAGTTCGGCCATGAATTCTCTCTGAAAAGCACCTTTTCTTCATAAAACGCATGTTCTCATAGCATTTGAAATCTTTTACTTAAACAAACTCTTTTCTTACGCATGACTAAGGAAATGACTCCATCAATTGGAGGGAACCAAACCAATTTTAAAACTGACAGGTATTGCACACCACATTGGGGCAAAAAGTGCACATAGGGGTCCATAGTGAACCAAAGCCTAAAGGGGTATCATCATAAAAACTTCTAAAAAAACATCTTTTATGAGAATTGCTAATTGCATTGAAAGTTTTAGTTTTCATGAACAAAACCAAATCTTTTAAGGTTTCATTTTTAAAATAATAATAAAAGATAGTACTCAATGGAGCAAGAAAGGGCCCTATAAGGAACCAGAGATCTCTTCACCAAGAGGATAGGAAGTATAACAAGTGGAGCATATTCCGTTTCAGGAGGACGAGTCGGACAAACAAATGGAAACAGGAGCTCAATAAGTCTACAACAAAAAGGGGGACCTATGTTTCCAAAATAGGTAACAAAAAAACATGCATGCTATTTTGTCATAACACTAACCTAGCAGGAGAAGGTGTGACGAAAGCCAAAATAGTTCAAAGTTTTTGAGAAAACTGCTAAGGTACAAAATCTCAGGTCAACGAAACTATGAAAAAGGATAGGAATTGTGAACCAACACTACTTCATTTCCTCGAGGTAAGATGTTTTCTTTTGAAGTTTGAGATGAGCAAGTCACCTGATATTGAGACCATTTCTTAGAAAAGTGTGGAGTTTTCTAAGAATTTTAAGATGGGCCGGTCACCTGATATTGAGACTGTTTCTTAAAAAAGCGTGGAGTTTTCTAAGAATTTTAAGATGGGCAGGTCACCCGATATTGAGACAATTTCTTAGAAAAGCGTGGAGTTTTCTAAGAATTTTAGGATGGGCCGGTCACCGGATATTGACACCGTTTCTTAGAAAAGCATGGAGTGTTCTAAGAATTTTAAAGATGGGCCGGTCACCTGATATTGAGACCGTTTCTTAGAAAAGCGTGGAGTTTTCTAAGAATCTTAAGATGGGCAGGTCACCCGATATTGAGACCATTCCTTAGAAAAGCGTGGAGTTTTCTAAGAATCTTAGGATGGGCCGGTCACCCGTTATTGAAACCGCTCCTTAGAAAAGCGTGGAGTTTTCTAAGAATTTTAGGATGGGCCGGTCACCCGATATTGAAACCGTTTCTAAGAAAAGCGTGGAGTTTTCTAAGAATTTTAGGATGGGCCGGTCACCCGATATTGAAACCATTCCTTAGAAAAATATGGAGTTTTCTAAGAATCTTAAGATGGGCAGGTCACCCGATATTGAGACCTTTTCTTAGAAAAGCGTAGAGTTTTCTAAGAATTTTAAGATGGGCAGGTCACTTGATATTGAGATCGTTTCTTAGAAAAGCGTGGAGTTTTCTAAGAATCTTAAGATGGGCAGGTCACCCGATATTGAGACCATTTATTAGAAAAGCGTGGAGTTTTCTAAGAATTTTAGGATGGGCAGGTCACCCGATATTGAGACCATTTATTAGAAAAGCGTGGAGTTTTCTAAGAATTTTAGGATGGGTCGGTTACCCGATATTGAGACTGTTTCTTAGAAAAGCATGGAGTTTTCTAAGAATTTTAAGATGGGCCAGTCACTCGATATTGAGACCGTTTTTTAGAAAAGCATGGAGTTTTCTAAGAATTTTAAGAGGGGCCGGTCACCTGATATTGAAACCGTTTCTTAGAAAAGCGTGGAGTTTTCTAAAAAATTTAAGGTGGGCAGGTCACCCGATATTGAGACCATTTCTTAGTAAAGCATGGAGTTTTCTAAGAATTTTAGGATGAGCAGGTCACCCGATAATTGGACCATTTAAAAAAAAACATGGAGTTTTTCTAGAAATCTTAAGATAGGCAGGTCGCCTGATAGGGAAACCATTGTTTAGAAAAAGAACTGAGTTTTGGCATGATCAAACAATTTATCTTTACAACAAAGCACTTGACAAGTTTTGCTTTGTAAGCATTATAAAGAGGGGGCAATTGTTGTTACTCATTTTTGTACTCCACGTGCTGGAGACGGTGTATACCTCTTTTGAACTAAGTGTAGGAGTTTAACTCAAGTTTGCTGGAAGATTGACAAAAGCAGAGAAAGAAATATTTTTTTGAAACCCTGTTTGAGCTATTTTCTGCTCTCTTTATCCTTCCCTTTTGCTGCCAAAATCATCAGGTTTCTTAGACTGACTAGGGGTCTTCATAATGCTAAATTTTTTCCTTTGTTATCTTGTTTTATAGGTTGGATAAATCCCTCAAAATTTGCACTAAAAAAACTGATTCTACTGCTGTCGTAATTTTTTGTTCGAACTTAGGCTCTGATTCTGACTTGGTTTCGTACGATATCTGACCATCCTAACTATATATTATCACTCATGACATGTTGAAGAATTAACCTACACCTTTATTGGGTCATAGGGGTCACTGTTCTTAGGGCAGACTCTCAGTCAGATTTGGATGCTCGACATTGTCAGATCAAGAAAACCTTTTTGATCTACCAGATCCCTGCCAGATTCTGTTATCTAAAACGATTTTATCTCACTTTGAATCCTTCATCAAATTTGTAGTCCGGGACAAATAGATGAATTTGGGCTTTTGAATTGATTGATTTTGATATCAGAAGCTTAAGATATTCCTGTTTGAAATCTAGCGTGAAAACATAAAATCCTGCCGCGAGAAAGTTTCTAGCTGAGTTTGGTTGCAGTTTTGTTATTCAAAATGAATTTATCTCACTTTGAATCCTGCATCAAAGTTGTAGTCCGAGACACGTAAATGATTTTGGGCTTTTGAATCCCTTGATTTCAATTTCAGAAGTTCATGATATTCCCGTTTGAATATCTAGTGTGAAAGCAGGGATTCCTGCTGCGAGAAGGATTTTTGCCCAAGTTCGTGGGCCTGATTCGAGGGATTTTTTTGGGACCAAGGACTAAATTGAAAAGTGCTAAAATGAGGGATTTAATTGAAGAAGGATATTGGAAGTTGGAGAGGGGGATGGATCATCATAAATGACGTGCTTTCTACTACACCGAATAAGAAAAATCGCGTTTTTGTGCAGCTATAATTCATAGGAAACAACAGCTTTTGACAGCTGTAAAATGCCATAAAGAGAAGAACCTCACCATCATCTAATGGCTGGGATTTCATCCCTAACATAGATGGCTGGGATGATGTGTTAATGCTGGAAAGAAATCACTAGAATCAATACATAATCAATGAGAATATTGTAGTTTCCTCATTTTCATTATTTGGCTGCAAATCAGCTGGGATTTGCATCCTAGATTAATGCATTGAATCTTTCCTAATAAAAGCTGTGTATAGACTATATATACGTTGTCTCTGTTGACCTAAGAAGATAAAAAAAGGAGGACGAAAAAAAGAGAGATAGAGGACAGAAAGGGGGACAGAAAAAAAAAGAGAAAAAAAAAGACAGAAAAGAGGAGAAAAATGGGAGAGACAGAGAAGACCAAAATAGAGAGAGGAGAAAGGAAAGAGAAGGAGTCTTTCTGTAGTTACCAGAGGCGAGAATGGATAAGCTTTGCCAATCGGCTAGTACATCATTTTTGGCATTCAGAACAAGCAGGATTCGCAGGTATAAGTTTTAGTTTCTCATTCCTTGCAATATTTCAAAGCTGGTGTCTAGTGATTGTTCTTTTAAAAAACCTGTTTCTGCTCTTGTCTGGGACGTACGTTTTTTCTGTTTTGTCAACAAGTTGTACGCTTGCTCATTTGTTTTTTCATACATGTTGAGTTTAGATAGTTTGTCTATATTAGAGTTACGTGTCTCTTCCTCCTCCCTTTTTTTTGTAAGAGACTGTGAGGGTTAAAGGCCTTCACCACCTCTAGTCCCTTTTGTCCGATACCTCTCGGTCTTATAATAATGCATAAGAGAAGTTCTGTTTCTAAACAAAGCTTTGGCCAAAGGAGAAAGTAAATAATGCAAGAGAATGTTCCGTGGAGAAAGTAAAAGACATGAAAAGAGTCCCTTTACAGTCAAGGTAGTCTTTTGGCAGACTTTTGGTTCACGTTTTCATTTCTGTTATTTTCTTTTGAAAACAAGAGAGAGATGGCCTTTGGTTTGTCTTGTTAGTTTTTAATTGTTTAATATAAGGGTGCTGCTCAAGTCTTTTGTTTATGCATGAAACAAGTGTGGCAATATTAAAAGATTGAAAAAAGGAATTGGTGAGTTATGGTTTTTGTTATGGTTTTGGTCTTCGAATCTTAGTCTTCTGGTGCATAAGGATTTTTTTATAGGATTTGGGTTTAAGTGGACCGACTGAATCTTATATGAGTAAAATTTAGCTTTGGAAAATTTATTTTTATATATATCAGTGTTTTGAGTTTTTTTTACAAATTTTGGAATGGATGTGTATGGTTTTTTTTTATCGACTGACTCATGTTTTTCGTGTTTTTGACAAAAAAAATGTTTCTTGTGTATTGCATACGGTCAATACCCTAACATGTTTTGAACTTTTTTTTATATATAAAAAATATATTGGAAATTTTCGAAAATGTGTTTTCGCATGGATTTCTTAAACACAACAAAATTTTTTTCTTGCATTTCTGGATTTTACAACATGTTTGTAAAACTTCAAAGGGTGTTGGCCAATATTCCAAAAAATATAAAAATCTTATTTTGTGGGGAATTCATCTATTATTCACCGTTAATGTTTGGATAAAGAAATTCCAAAGGGATGAATATCCAAAATATTATTGGGAATAACTGGTTATTATTCACTATTAATATTTGGATAAATAAACCCTAAGTGGTAAATATCCAAAATAATTTTCTAGAAATAATAAGTCATTACACATCCTTGAAAGAAGCCTTGATTATAATCAAGGACATTTCTATTTTTTTTACTCCATGGTTTACGAGCCGTGAGAATATGAAACACTAAGGTTTTTAAAGTGTCCTGAATTTCCTTAGATTTCTAAATTTTTGTCCCTCCTCCTTGTGATTTACGAGTCGCAAACTCTTTAAATACTAAGGGAAAAATAAGCTTTTAAAGCACATAGAATCTCCTTGGATTTCTACCTTAATAAGTTTAGTCTGAATCAAACACAGATTTTAAGAGATCTGTATTGGTTTTCCTTGGTACTTTGTAGACACATCTAAGGGTGTGATCCACATTGACCAAAGGTTCTTTCTTTTTAGACTTTCAGTTCGAGTTTGTTCATAATAGCAAAATGTATCCTAGGAAAACTAATGGGATTAGAAAACACCAATACCATAACAATTATAAGGCAAACCAAACACCAAGCAGCTTACCTTAGTTAGGGCGTACTAGGGGTGCTAACACCTTTCCTTTACGCAACCAGTCCCTTGCCTTAGAATCTCTGAAAGATCAGTTAGGGTTCCTAGTGACCATAATACTAGGTGGCGACTCCCTTTATCCACAAATAAACAAAACAACCCAGAAATCAATCGAGGGCCGTCGCAATGCCACGCTCCGCCGCGAGGGTGCGACAATGTATTTCCTCATTTGCTCATACGCTTTAATTTTGTACATATTTGTTTGCATTGTAAAATTGCTTAATGCATCATTCACATTTTAAGGGAATTTATACCGAAAAACTTTTAAGTTAGGTGAGGGACTAGCAACTTACCTTACGACTTTTAGTCAAGGTTTAAGTTTGTATAAACCTCAACTATTCGCTGAGAGCTTAGACTTGTAATGATTGGTGCACATGCCATCCCATTACCTGCTGAGCCCTTATATTGCCTTCACGAGGGTGATCACTGGGACAGCAAGAGACCCTTTTGAGACCAGGTAAAAAGCCACTCATCCTGTAATGGCCCAAAATCTATCGCTAGAGTATGAACTCCCTAATATGCATGTATATACATTTGCATCAATATACATACATCCATTCATTTGTAAATAACATACATACATACATACAACATGTTGAAATATAGGTCCCCAACGAGTCTACAACACCCGACTTCGAGCGAGAAACATGGAAGATGAAGAACGCGCTCACCGTGATGCCCATTTTCAAGAAGAGTTGGAGTCTCTGAAGACAAGCGTAGCTCGCCTTACTAACTTACTCGAGCAAACTTTGAGAAATGCCTCTGGTGAAGGTCCTTCTAACCAACCGGTCACCTTTAATCAGACTCCAACAACAGCTCAACCCGAAGAAAAAATGAGTGAACATGGTCAAGAACCTCAATATAATCCAGCGTTTGTGCAGTCAACGACACCTGCACCAGCCCCGACAGTCATGGATGTATTTGCTAACGAGTCCTACTAGGCCAAGTCATCTAATGGCCTTGATAAAGAAAAGATAGCGGCGCTGGAAGCCAGAATCAAAGTCATTGAAGGGGTAGACTTATATGATCCAGTACGGGCACCGGAGATGTGTCTAGTCCCAAATGTGGTTGTCCTGAAGAAGTTTCGTGTTTCTGAGTTCATCAAATATAGTGGAACACAATGCCACACTCACCTCAAGTCCTATTGCAATAAAATGGCAGAAGTAGTGCATGATGAAAAACTACTGATGCATTTTTTTCAGGATAGCTTAAGTGGGGCAGCATTGAGCTGGTACATGAGATTGGACAACACAAAGATCCGGAGATGGAAAGATCTTGTGGAGGCTTTTGTCAAGCAATATAAGTACAACATGGACATTGCTCCCGATAGAACTAGCTTGTCCAATCTAGGGAAAAAGGATAAAGAAAGCATAAGGGAATATGCTCAAAGATGGCAAGAATCAGCGGCTCAAGTCCATCCTCCACTTTTGGACAAAGAGATGGTCATTTTATTTGCCGACACACTCAAAGCGCCATATTACGAGCATGTGATGGGTACTTCAGCTCAACAATTCACTGACATTGTGGTAGTGTGCGAACGCATAGAGCAAGGCGTCAAGAGTGGTAGAATTTATGCACCCACCAAAAAAAGAGGCTTCGAAAGGAAGGAGGTCAACCATGTTGAAGATGGCTCTACAAGGGTAGGAAAAACTCATCCCAAAACTACCACACTCCATCCCAAATTGCCAACATCAAAAAACCTGAGCCCTTTCAAGCCAAAAGCCAAATTGGAAATTACCAAAAGGTCCAAGAACAACTACCTCAATTACCGCTACTCCTGAATGCGATGTACCAGAAGTTATTAAGCATCAGACATGTAGCTCTCGAACCTCTGACGCCGGTGCAGCCACCTTACCCTAGCTACTACAAGCCAGAGCTCACTTGCGCATACCATGTTGGTGTTGCTGGACATAGTATCCATACTTGCAACACCTTCAAGAGAAAACTTTTGCAATTAATCAAGGCAGGGTGGATAGAATTGGAAGACACTTCTAATGTGAACACAAACCCTCTACCTAATCATGCTTGAAGTGGTAGATCATAAATGCACTAGTGGTGGAATGTCCGGGAAATCTGGAAGCATTAATGATTGAGGTAGGGTGCGAAAAAGGTAGCATAAATTTTGAAGGTCTTGAATTTCGACCATAGTTTTTGTCCATATCATCAATGAGTCCTCTACAAGAGTTGTTATGGGGAAGTTAGCCTAAGAGGGGATTTGCCAAAATGAAAGGATGAAGCATGCCCTATTATTGTCTTTTGTTTGATCATGTCAGTTTTAACTTGTTTCAGTCTTGTTGGTAATTTGGGCTCATAATACCACAAGACTTTCTCTATCAAATGAGCCTTTCTTGTTAAATAAGACCATGTTTTTTCCTGTGCTCTCATAACGTACTTTTATTTTTGTTGCCATTTCATGCAAATAACACACTAAGCACAACCTTTACCCACGAAACCACTAATGTGTTTCACTTTTTCCCTCCAATTATACATGATTTCACATGTTCATAAAGTTTTTTTTGGGAATTCAAAGTTTTTGATACGAGACAGAAATCATGTTGGTATTTGTCTAAACAAACAAGTTCTGAAAATTCAAGCGGTTCCTTAGAAAATTAATCATATACCTAGAAAATGAAAAAAAAACAAAAAATAAAAACACCATGATGTGACTCCAAAGCTGAGTTTTATCTGAATGAATAATGAGAAATCACTTTGCATACTCACATGAAAGCAAGGCTTACCGATCCTAAATGCATGAGTTTGGAATGAAGAAAGGCCATCTTTGATAATATTTTCACAAGGCTAAAATATATCCTTTGCAGTCCTCTTTTGAGCCTAGTAAATTTTTTTTTAGGAATAACCTTGGCTAGGATCACACTCCACAATGGGGGCAAGTGCGAGAAGAAGAAAAAACAACGATTAAAAATGGCCAAGCAACACTGGGGGGCATAAAAGAAAATTCTCAACCATCATAGGTGCCTAAACAAAGCTGGGGGCATGAAGAAAAATCCAAAGGATCCAAAAATTCAGAGCATAAAAAAAATCCAATACAATGATGGTCGAAACCAATTGAAGAAAACAAAAACAAAAAGAAAGTGCCCAAGCCCAACACTAAGGGGCACGATAGACCATTTTGGAAAAATATTCTAAAGACAAAAGGTCAGGAAATAAGCACAAGTGATCCTTAGTCTTGAAATCCCTTAAATACCTTTTGAGCTTGTAAATATCCTTTTTCTTCATAACCAATAATCAAGCCTTTTCTGATTAAAGGCAGGCAATCTGGATCGGTACACGATGCTTTCTCATGCGAACCAAGCTCTATTATCCATACAGATAAAATAAATGCTTTGAAGACTGGTTTTTTAAAACTTTCATATTAAATCTTGAACCATTTTAACCAACCAAATGTCACTTTATATTTTCACCAAAATCAAAACAAAAGGTGTTCATCACTTTTGAAAACCTCTCCATAGGAATCACTTGAATTTCTTCATAATGAGTTTGCTTTGAATCGATGTCAAAATGACTTCTGTGTCAGGAATAGCTTTGAAATTTCAAAAAAATTCTGCATGATAACAACTCCTTGTCAAACCTTCCTTCACATAGCCTCATCCCTAAACCCGAATTGAATAGGGGGCATGATCAAGCTGGAGGGAAATAAAAAACTCCTGGTAGGGCTGGCTCCACGATTCCCTTCCTAAGAAAAATGTCAGGCAAAATTAGCAACCCTTGAGATAAAGGGACGGAGGACAAAGAAGTATGATGATATCAAGTCCTTTCTAGAGGTCAAGATCACAAGAAATGACTCAAGTAAGCAAGAGCAAAAAAGCCATCGAAGTCTACTGCCAACACTCCAACTTTTGAGAAAAGAAGGACACCATGAAGAAATGGGGACCTATATTTCTCAGGTAAGTATACATGCATATTGATCATAATGCATTGCTTTCAACATTGACAGATCGATGTTTCATCATCACCTTTTAGGTAGTGCGTTTTCTAACCATATCTCATTTCAAGTGCGCTTTTGTGCCCTCACTTCCTTTTGAGTGCGCCTTTGTGCCCTCACTTCTCAGGTAGTGCGTTTTCTAACCCTACCTCCTTTTGAGTGTGCCTTTGAGCCACCATCCCTTAAGTAGTGCGTTTTCTAACCCTACCTCTTTTCGAATGCGCCTTTGAGCCCTCGCCAACATTTTTCAGGGTAGGTCACCCATTACAACGCGATCAATTCTTCGTGTTTTTTTATCTGGGTAGGTCACTCATTACAATGAGGCCATTCTTTCACTTGGATAGGTCACCCATTACAATGAGACCACTCTTTCCATTTTCCTTGGGTAGGTCATCCATTACAATGAGACCAACATTTTTTTCTGGGCAGGTCACCCATTACAACGCGACCAATTCTCCATGTTTTTTATCTAGGTAGGTCACCTATTACAATGAGGTCATTCTTCCACTTGGGTAGGTTACTCATTACAATGAGACCACTCTTTCTTTTTTTCTTGGGTGGGTGAATATTTTTCTGGGTATGTCACCCATTACAACGCGACCAATTCTCCATTTTTTTTTACTAGGTAGGTCACCCATTACAATGAGACCACTTTTTCCTTTTTCCTTAAGTAGGTCACCCATTATAATGAGACCAACAATTATTTTTGCTAGGTCACCCATTACAATGCGACCAATTCTCCATGTTTGTTTTATCTGGGTAGGTCGCCCATTACAATGAGACCAATATTTTTCTGGGTAGGTCACCCATTACAACGCGACCAATTCTCCATTTTTTTTTATTTGGGTAGGTCACCTATTACAATGAGACCATTCCTTCACCTGGGTAAGTCTCCCATTACAATAAGACCACTCTTCCTTTTTTTCTCTTGGGTAGGTCACCCATTACAATGAGACCATCCTTTCTCTTGGGTAGTTCACCCATTACAATGAAATCATCGTTTTTCTGGGTAGGTTACTCATTACAACGCGATCAATTCTCCATGTTTTTTTTATTTTATCTGAGTAGGTCACCCATTACAATGAGATCATTCCTTCAACTGGGTAGGTCACCCATTACAATGAGACCACTCTTCCTTTTTTCCTCTTGGGTATGTCACCCATTACAATGAGACCATCCTTTTTCTAGGTAGGTCATCCATTACAACGTGACCATTCTTTTTTTTTTTTCCTCTTGGGTAGGTTACCTATTACAATGAGACCATCCATTTTCTGGGTAGGTCACCCATTATAATTTTCCCATTTCAAAATCTTTCAAATTTCAAAAGAAAAATCTTCCAATTTTTACTCTGAGTGCGCTTTCCAACCCTCAAACAATTCATCATTTCTTGATATGGTGAGTCTATTATCTTTTCTTTTTCTTCTTTACAAAGCTTATTATCTAAAATATCTTATGAGATTTTCTATCGTAAGCATTGTAAAGAGGGGGGCAACTGTCATAACCCATTTTTGGGTTATTCCCCAAATTTACCTTTTCTCTTTCAAAAAATCTAAAAATATTTGAACTAAAAAAAAATCTAAAAAATAATAACAGTGAGAAGAGGGTGTTAGAACGCCTAGAAAATGGCTAGAAGTTGGTTGAGGAGGCTCAAAAATTCAAAGATTAAAATTTGACAATATATTTTACAGATAAAGAGCCCTGTTGACAAAGAAAAATTCAATTTGAGGAAAAAAGTCCAAAATCAGATGCTTATGAACTCAATTAAATTTTATTGGATGTTTAATTGAATTTATATAGGGATTGATTACAACAAAAATTGATTTTTAAGTCAATTTATGCTTTAATTGGAAGAAATTAAGGTTCTGGGGTCAAATTTGAGAGTTGATTTGGTCAAATCATGAGCTTAATTGAATAGATATTGCAGTTTGATGGCCAATTAGGGGCTTGATTGAAGAAATTCAAAACCAAGGACCAAATTGGAAAAGGCGCGTAAATAAAGGGACTGAAATTGACCAAATCAAGGGTTAAATTGAAGAAATTGAAAGTTTATTGATCAATTAAAGGTCAAATTGCATAAATCCAAAACCAAGGACGAAAGGGAAAATGTGCCGAAATCTGGAGTTTAAATTGAAGTTCTTCATGGGTAAAATTGAACAAAATTGAATGTTTGAAGCCGATCAGGGGTGTAGATAAAAATAAATCACAAATTGAAGGACTAGATCGTAAGATACTATTCATCTTCTTCTCCAGCAAGGCATTTGGCGCCTGGTTTCTTCACCAAATTGGATGAAATGTACACGCAAACGATTCTCTGATACCTGAATACACGCTAGTGTAAGCCGTTCGGGCTGATCGAGGCTGTAGAGGCGGTGGCACCGCCCCAAAATGGCCAACCCGACCAACCATTTTTCCTGCAAAACTAACAGTTCATCATTGCTAGTTTGAGCCAATGGTTGGGATGCTTTCAGGTCGAACCAAGGGCTATGATTTTGCACCAGAAGATACAAAAATGTCCCTCTTCCATCGCCTATAAATATATTTAATCTTAATGCTCCAGGTGTGGAGAAATTTCGGTCCAAAGACAGCCAAAAAACCAGCCTTCCTAACCCGGTTTCTGCTGCAAGCAGAACCTCTCTGTTTCTCTCTCCACCGTGGCCTTCTGCCACAACCACCACCACCACCGGTCTGTACACCTCCATATCAACCAACCCAGATCTTCATAGGAGGCGGATCAGCCACCGCGACTGTCACCATCGTCAACCTCTGCAGATTTCTTCTCCTTTGTTCCTCTTCTTGCTGCAACCACCGTCTGCCACTGCAGCAACACCACCGTCACTACCAGCCACTGGCAACTCAGCTACCAGAGCACCTCCATTCAAGGTAATTCTCATCTTTTCGTCTTTGTTTTCCCGTTTCATTCCCTTGCATACAGAACGTGCACTGTGCACGTTTCTGCAATGCAAGGTAAAATAATTACCCATGCACAGTAACCAGATAATTACATTTGGTTGGGCTGAGTCCAACCCAATAAAGGTAGTTTGTGTTTTATTCGGGTCGATCCCAGCCCAATTTTGTTTCGGGTTCGGCCCGTTCAAAAATTTACAAAAAAAAATATATCTTCAAAAACATTCATGATTTTCTTGCATATTTTTCTATCCATTTTAATTAATATCGTTTTGTTTTTTATATACTGTAAAAACATAAATGTGGTATTAAAATACCCGGTTTTCGTCAAAACTTAAAAAAAATATTTTTTTGTTTTCATGCATGCATCCAAGTCTCTTAAATAAAAAATCACATCATATTTTCATACAACAAAAATTCAAAAAATATGTATTAGCATGCATCTTGGCTTTAATAACCAGTTTATTAAAGTGACAAGAACTAGGCCAATATTTCAAAAAAAACACCCAAAAAAATATTTGTTTTCTTTTAATATCCGGGATTATGAATTTATACGTAAAACCTACTCCCGATATTAAAAAGCTAGTTTTTATTTAACGTTAGCACAATTAGTTTTTTACCTAATAAAATAAGGACCTCCTTACCGATGAGGACTTTTCTTAAATCATAGACAAACCAAAAATTAGAAAACACAACAAGACCTTAGGTTTTATCAGACAATAAAACAATGCAGCTTCCATTAGATAGGACATATTTGGAGTGCTAGTACCTTCCCTTTACGCAACCAGTTTCCATACCCGATCTCTGAGACCAGTTAGAGTTCCTGTGACCAAAATACTAGGGACAACTTTAATTTTATTTTTTCCACCGATAAAAGATAAAAATTCATTTTCTTCCCATATTTACCGAGATAGACACTCCACACCTGATGAGAGTGATGGGCGATCGCCGCGACGCCGCACACGTGTGATAATATTTTTTATTTATTTATAAAGACTGCTTTTATTTATTTTATATGTAAAAATTTATTTCATTTTATTTTTAATAAAACACTTAGTTTTTAAATTTATATTTTTTAAACTGCAAGTAAAAATATTTTTTAAGGATAACATTTCTAAGGTGTCGGCAAGCTACTATTCACCGCCGACGTGTAGTGTGTGCACGAAATGGATAAAGAAACTGGTATTTTCAACGGCGGGAAATTAAAGCATTCACTAATTCATGCCCAGAAGATAGAAGGAGAGAGGGATAAGGATACGATAGAGATGGGCCCTTTTGCAGCACTGCTCCTCAATTCAACGTCTTGGTTCCACGGTTGTTTTTTTTTTTTCAAGTGACTTTTGTTTCGAAATATCTGGATTTAATATTTTTTTAATCTTATTATATTAAAATAATATGAAAACATGATAAGAAATTAATTTAAAAAAATAAAAAGATTTTAAATTAAAAAATAATGAGGCTATCAAACTTGTGATCATCCATGTTACTCTCATAGCAGTGCAGTTCTTCTCTTAGCTCAATTTAAAAAAAAAAAAATTAAAATTCATGGCACTCTTGTTGGCAGAGGGCAATCCCATGGTTAAAAAAAATATCTTTATATTATTTTGGATATTTTACATGCTTTCTTGTTAAAATATGTTTGGGTATTGTTTTTATCCAATAACATAGAAATATCTGTATAATTATTTAAATAATTTGTGTTTTTTACACCTGATTTATATATAATTATTTTTTAAATTTTAGTTTTGTAAATATTAAAATAATATATTTTTTATTTATTCATAAAGACTGCTTTTATTTATTTTAAATGCAAAAATTTATTTCATTTTAATTTTAATAAAACACTTACTCTTTCTTGGACAAGATATCAACATTGCTTAAATCTCATCAATCCATATCTTCCGACAGGAGAAAATGACCATGGCGGAGACCACAAGTGCCTCCTGCGACATTTCTTCTTTAAAATATTTGGCATAATAAAATGGATATATGTTTAATTAAAATGAATTTGCTTCCTTCCCTTGTATGGTGCCCTAAACAGGGACCTAACAACTCTCAACATCACCTTTGGCCTTTCAGATTAGATCAAAGGCCTTTCTAGAGGAAATGATACGTTGGAGTTTATTACATTTATCATCAACACTGTCTGTAGTCTGTAGTCTGTACACGTAGATGGACATTTTTGTGATTTCCAATTACACCTTTAGTTTTATCTTCTTTCTCTGTCTGCTTCCATTTCCTTCGCTCCACTTCTGAGCCTATAAATATGGCACTTGTTTCCTTCATCACTTCATATCAAAAACCATTTCAAAGAGAGAGAAAAGAAGAAAAAAATACACAATGGCAGGAATCATGCACAAGATTGAGGACACTCTGAACATTGGAGGCAAGAAAGATGAGCACAAGGGTGAGACGCAAGGTGGGTACAACCAACAGGATCACAGGGGCGGCGCACAAGGTCAGCGCAAGGAAGGGTTTGTTGGCCAGATGAAGGACAAGATCCCGGGCGGTGGCGGTGGCATGACGCAAGGTGGGTACAACCAACAAGAGCACAGGGGTGGCGCACAAGGTCAGCACAAGGAAGGGTTTGTTGGCCAGATGAAGGACAAGATCCCTGGCGTTGGCGGTGGCGGTGTCGGTGGCATGACGCAAGGTGGGTACAACCAACAAGAGCACAGGGGCGTTGGCGGTGGCGGTGGCGGTGGCGGTGGCGGTGGCGGTGGCGGTGGCATGACGCAAGGTGGGTACAACCAACAAGAGCACAGGGGCGGCGCACAAGGTCAGCACAAGGAAGGGTTTGTTGGCCAGATGAAGGACAAGATCCCTGGCGGTGGCGGTGGCGGTGGCATGACGCAAGGTGGGTACAACCAACAAGAGCACAGGGGCGGCGCGCAAGGTGAGCGCAAGTTAGGGTTTGTTGACAAGATCAAGGCCAAGATCCCCGGGGGTGGCGGTGCTAGTGGTGTCGGTGGCATGACGCAAGGTGGGTACAACCAACAAGAGCACAGGGGCGGCGCGCAAGGTGAGCGCAAGGAAGGGTTTGTTGACAAGATCAAGGCCAAGATCCCAGGGGGTGGCGGTGCTAGTGGTGTCCGTGGTGTAGGAGGAGTGAAATAGAAGAAGGACAAGAAGAAGAATGATGATGGCCACAGCAGCAGTGACAGCGACTAAAAATCTTGCACTGCTTCCATGCATTAGGTATATACACATATATTTGTTCCCTACTAGCATGGTTTTTTGTCTGGTTTTTTCGTTAATTCTTTTCCCATTACTTTTTCTGTCTTTGTTGCCTCTAGATCATAAACTAATTATATGTACGCAGGCCTTGTTGCATGCTCTGCTTCTTATATTATGTCAAAGTCAAAGCTCAAAACTGGTGAATCGTTTGTTACACGTTCTGTTCTTCCATGGTTTTGATTTCTAACGTATCCTTCTGTCTTTGCAGGTGTGGAGGAGGTCGAGGTCCTTTCTACCAGTGTTGCAGATTATCACTAGTAAAAAAAAAAAAGAAAAAAGAAGCTGTAGTGTTCAATATTTTGTATCTTTGCTTTAAGTGGTTTTGCTAGGCCAGGGAAGACTGTAAACCGAAAATGATATTATAATAAGATGATAATTATTATTTACATTATGTTTTATGTGGGTGATTTTAATTTGTTCCTGAAAGAAATTGTTAAACATATGTGAAATATACCTGCTATGGTACATAAGCTCTAACCATATAGTACGAGCTACACACATGTACACTCCAAGATATGTTCTTCCTCCTTAAAATTGTTTCATTCCATGCAGCGACAATGGAATGAAACACACATGGAAGGGCTGCAAGAAATATATGGATTATTATATTAAAGAAAATTCACCCATAATAAAGTTTTTATTTATTAATAAATCTGGATTTAGATTTGCCCAAAGGGGGGACAATATGCATGTACAACTCGAAAGTCGAAGGCGCTAGCCATATAAGTATTTATTTTCTCTTTTCTTATTTTTTATTTATAATTCTCAACGAATATTTGTTTGTATATTTCCATGTTGATAACGATCCTCTCTCAATAATAATATTATCCTTTCAAGGTTAAATGGAATACTATTATAGCAATCTCAGTGGCATTAATGTATTATCGACATAGTTTTGGCATTCCAAAAAAAAATCGATTATACAAAATATCTTCCAGGGACTAAATTGCAATAATTTACAGGACAGGGAATAAAATGAACTTTTTTGATCTAAAAACATTAAAAAAAAAGTTAAAATAAACAGGATTTTTCCGGTGTACTTTTCTATATTATCCTGGATTTAGAGAAGGGGGAACTCTTTAATCAAATTCTAAAAAAAAGAATTGAATGAATTAAATCTTTATACCTTTATTAAATTTGTCTCAGGCGAATAAAACATTAAAAAAATCCTTTAGACGCAATATAGAAGCCGCAAGGAGATCTCACTCATACTATGAACCGGACTCCTCGTGGTAAAAAAATACAATAAAATTAATTTATAAATTCAGTGGTAAAAAAATACAATAAAATTAATTTATAAATTCAGAACCCAGCTATTTGTTGACCTGACCTATTAGTTCTGGGCTGCTGCATAAACTTCGATTTGACTATTGAAAGGTTTAAAAGCTTACAGGTTTAGTTGGCCACATGAGTGTCTTTGTGTTTGATATTATTATTATTATTATTATTATTATTATTATTATTTAAAGTATTTTTTATTTAAAAATATATCAAAATAATTTTTTATTTTTTAAAATCTATTTTTAATATATCAAATTGATATAAAAACATAAAAAAATAACTTGAAGAAAAAAAATTCAAAATTTTTTAAAGCAAAAATAAAAGATGCCAATTGTATTACCTTCACATAACAATGAAATGATATAATTTTTGCATATAGGTATTTTCTTAAAAATAAAACCTAACTTGGTTTTAAATGCCAAATAAGTATATTGTTAAGATCTTGTATTTTTTAAATAATATATTTATCTTATTTTATTTATTAAGGATATAATAATATTTTTAAATTTAACATATATATAATCTCTTTATATTTAGATTAAAACAAATTAAGGAGAATTCTGACTTTTTTTTTTATGCTTGTATTTTTTTGTGTTAATTTAGATTACTTTAACAAATGCTAAGGAGATAAGATTATCAAGTTTGTAGGTGTTTCTTTTAGATTTGATAATAATCCTTGTTGACTAGAGAATATATTGTTTTGTTTCTACTCTTTCCTTTGTTGATTATCATGTTTCTATTAGGGTAAACATGGGCAGTAATCTTGTTTTTATCTAGGAAGTTGTAAGGCTATATAATAGTCAGTGTTTGCTGAATTCAATAATGAGTCATTCTCCTAGATTAAATGTACTGCTTCGTTTAAGTTTTTTTATTTTAATTACTTCAAGTAAAAAAAATATGGAATTTAATCATATATTAAAAGCCAAAGATTAAGATTATTCATTTAGTATAAAAAAGGATGACATTTTTTTTTCCTTAAAAAAGGATACAATTTACTTATTGTTAATTGTTTTTTCTTTTTATACTTTATTTTTTAAAACATTTTATACTTGTTCTATTTATCACTATTTTTTTATCTGTTTTTTTTATAATATCATTTTAGTTTTTCTTTATATATATATATATATATATATATATATATTGAATATTTATCACTCTACATTTGGGCCATTTATACCTTTCTTTTTGTTCTTATCTTTATTCTTTTATTCTTTTGTAATTTATTTTTTTAAGTTTTGTCCTTTACACTCTTTTTTGAAAAAAAATACTATACAAAGATTAAGAAAATGATGTTTCCTTGTTGTTTCATTTTTCTGCTACATTAAGAATTAGTTTGGGATCTTACAACGCATATTATATTTACTATATTATATTATATTTAAGCATTAACTTTTTGATTCACGGTTATATTTCTTACTTGATGTTAGAAAAAGCTTTAATATACCTACACATTAATTCTTTTGTGTTAGAAAAAAAAATTATTCAATCCACAACAAGGAGAGTTGAATAGAAGCGATAACGCTTTGTTTTTTTTCTTTTTTTTGCGTTTATTCGCATAGATGGTTCTCAATATATTTAATTAAATGCATGCATATAATTTTTTTATTTTTAATTAGAATTAAAAAAATACATTCGAAAAGCTTGTACATCTAGTTTTTTACTAAAGAGATTATCCAACCCGCGGCGAAGGGTATGAGAAATAATAATTGTACCGTGTTTTTTGATATCCATGATAAAATGTATGGAAAATAATCAATAAAAATCTATATGGTGATTTTATTTATCTGAATTGTCATCCTAGTTGGTTTTTAGGATCATATGAATTAAAGCTTGTTGAAGATATTATCAAATCTACTGAAGATAATACTGATACTAAAGATAAACATGATCAGGGATTACTATCATGATCAGGGATCACTGATACTGAAGATAATCATGATCAGTGATTATTGATACTAGAGATAATATCATATCTACTGAAGATAATACTGATACTGAAGATAATCATGATCAGGGATTGCCATCATAATCAGGGATCCCTGATACTGAAGAGATCATGATCAGGGATCCCTGATCATGATCAGGGATTACTGATACTGAAGATAATCGTGATCTCTGATCATATCTGCACAAAAGATTACTGATAGTGAAGATAATGGTAATCATATATGCAACAGATATTCTAGGAATTAAATGTATATCTTATCATTAAGTGCACTGTAATATATATAAGACCATGGTGTAACAGTAAAGATTAATTCAAGCAAATATATTTCTGTAATACTTCTTCCGCACATCTTTCTCTCTGTATTCTTTTATCTTTCATGTATCAGAGCCATTGATTCACGTCACACAAATGGCTTCCTCTTCACTAAACACCTCAGATGCTGCTACTAATGGCAATCCCCCACTTATTTCTCCTCCAGCTATAAATGTTACAAAACTCTTAAAAGACAACTACCATGTCTGGAAAGCTCAATTAATTCCTTTCTTCCGTGGGCAAGGTCTTTTTGGATACCTTGATGGAACCATTCCCATCCCACCCAACAAAATTTCCATGGCTGAAACCTCCTCTGTTATCTCCAACCCTCTCTATGAACATTGGCAGCGACAAGATGCCATCATAGTTGTTATTCTCTTCTCTACAATTTCAGAAAATGTTCTTATTCAAGTAGTCTCTCACACCACCTCTGCTGCCATTTGGAGCGCTCTAGCCAACTCCTTCTCCTCTCAATCATGTGCTCGGGTTATTCAACTCTGTATTGAACTCGTCAACACTCGTAAAGGTGCACAATCAGCTCATGATTTTTTTATGCAGGTTAAACGTATGACAGATGAACTTGCTATTGTCGTCCATGCTCTTCTGTGATGAAATCATCTCCTATCTCCTCTCAAGTCTTGGTCATGATTATGACTCTTTTGTTACTACCATCACAACCCACATAGATCTTGTCACTTTAGTGGAAGTGTATGCTCTCTTACTCACCACAGAGTCATGTCTGCAGCACCACAATTCACCCATTATCCAGCCCACTGTACATGTTGTTACTCGTCAGTTTTCTTCTTCTTCCTCTAGAGAGCGAAATCAATACAGAGGCAGAGGAAGGAATTATAGAGACGTCTCTTTCTATAATGGCTCTAATGGCAAGAACACATTTCATAGAGATACTATGATATGTCAGGTCTGTGACAAACCTGGCCATTCTGCAAAAAAATGCTACCATTGGTTTGATGTTACCTACCGTGACAATGCTGCAAAATCCAGCAATCTGCAAGGTTTGATGGATACAACAAGTTCTGTTTCTGCAACTAATTGGCATCCTAATACAGGTGCTACCCACCATCTCACCAATAACATGACCAACTTAAATCTACGGAGTGAAGACTATGCTGGTTCAAATCAAGTCCTTGTTGACAATGGTGCAGGTTTGCAAATTTCTCACATTGGTTCCTCTATTTTAACTCCCTCAAAAACACCATTTGTGCTCAAACAATTACTTTTTGTCCCTGAAATTCAAAAAAATCTAATTTCTGTTCAATAGTGTTGCAGTGATAATCTTGTGTTTTTTGAATTTCATGATCTTTTTTTTCTCATTAAGGACTACTCGGGGAAAATCCTTCATCGCAGCACCTTTAAAGATGGTCTGTATTCCTTCTCCAGCCAGTCAGACACACTTCCTTCTCATGCACTCACTGTTGTACGAGCTTCTTACCAAATATGGCACAACAGGCTTGGTCATGCATCCTTTCAAGTTCTTCAAAAATCTATTTCAGCATTTACGTTACCTGTTGCCAATAAAAGGCTTCCAGTTTGTTCTGATTGTCAACTAGCTAAAAGCAGTCAATTGTCCTTCAAAACCAGCAATCATAAATCCATTAATCCTTTAGACATAGTGCATATTGATGTTTGGGGACCAGCACCCATCTTGTCAATTAGCGGTGCTCGATATTATGTATGTTTTTTAGACGATTGCACTAAATTCATATGGTTGTCTCCCATTAAACTCAAATCTGATGTTGAGAAAGTCTTTCTGCTCTTTAAAACTTCGGTTGAACAACAATTCAATCGTACTAGAAAAAACATTCAATCTGATTGGGGAGGTGAATATTGCCGCATGTCTACACTTTTAACTCAAATTGGCATTCATCATCGTAGAGCATGCCCATACACTCATCAGCAAATGGGTGCAGTTGAACGTCGTCATAAACAAATTGTTGAAGTCGGTCTTTCCTTACTCTCACATTCTAAACTTCCATAACAATTTTGGGAAGATGCTTTTCTCACAACCACTTATATTATCAATCGTCTCCCTACTCCTATTCTCAATCAAAAATCTCCATAAGAAATTGTTTATCGTCATACTCCTGACTATCATTTCCTTAAAGTTTTTGGTTGTGCATGCTGGCCTTATCTTCGACCATATAACAAACACAAAATTGATTTCAGATCTAAAAACTGCTTTTTTATTGGTTATAGCTTGGACCATCATGGATATAAATGCCTTGATCTTGCAACAGGTAAAGTTTATGTATCTTTTCATGTCGTTTTTTATGAAAACCATTTTCCATACAAAAGTCCTGATCACCCACCTTCTATCTGTCCAGACACACCCTCCATTATAGTTCCTTTTTCAAATGTTGTTTCTTCCTTGTCACTAACACCTGCAGGTACATGTGACCCTTCATCATCGCCACACATTGACTCTCATTTGCCAGCATCGTCTCCAACTCCAGAGTCGGCACCTCAATCCCCAGCAGATACTACCCCTGCCTCCCCTTTCATACCAGTTACACACCCTCCAAAGACCATCCCAGCCATTTCAAATACTCACCTGATGGTTACAAGATCAAAAAATCACATTTCCAAACCAAAAAGAACCCTTGATGGACACAGCTTATACCCCCTACCCCGAGCACTGCAGGTTTCTGCCTCTCCCTCCTGCACGGAACCTACCTCATTTACTGAAGCCTCCAAATCTTGTCACTGGCAATCTGCAATGAATTCTGAATTTGATGCTTTGCTCCCCAATCAAACCTGGAAACTGGTCCCTCCATCACGCCATCTTAATGTCATTGGCTGTCGCTGGATTTTCAAGATTAAAAGGAAAGCTGATGGTTCCATTGAAAGATATAAGGCTCGACTGGTAGCCAAAGGTTATCATCAACAGCTAGGGGTGGATTTTCATGAAACTTACAATCCAGTTGTAAAACCTGCAACTATTCGGCTTGTTTTATCCATTACAGTCTGCAACAATTGGACAGTTCTTCGGCTGGATGTCTAAAATGCATTTCTTCACGGCAATCTGACAGAAATGGTTTACATGGATCAACCTTCAGGCTTCAAACATCCTCAGTTTCCTAATCATCTCTGTAAGCTCAAACGCTCCTTATATGGCCTGAAACAAGTGCCTCGCCAGTGGTTTTCACGCCTTATCATTGTGTTGATACAATTCAGTTTTATTGGCAACAAGGCAGACATGTCACTCTTTGTACACACCAACACCTCTAGCATCATCTACATCCTTATTTATGTTGATGACATTATCATCACTGGTTCCAATGATGTTGTTGTCACAGATATCATTCAGCGGCTGCATAAGGAATTTGCTATCACTGACCTTGGTCCTCTAAGTTTTTTCTTAGGCATTAAAGCCACACGTGATGCTACATGTCTCTATCTCACTCAACGCAGATACATTGCTAATGTTCTTACAAAATCCAAAATGGATGGTGCCAAGCCGTGTTCCAACCCAATCGCCCACCATCCGTAGCATTGACAAAGAATCGACATCAAGCATTTGATGATCCTACCCTGTATAGAAGCATTGTTGGTGGCCTTCATTATCTCTCATTCACTCGGCCTGATATTGCTTTCGTTGTTCATCGTGTTAGCAAATTCATGCATCAACCAAAACAGTCCCACTGGATATGTGTAAAAAGAATCCTGCGCTATCTCAAACACTCCATCTCCTACTACTTACTGTTGTCTTGCAGCAGCTCCTTCACATTTCAAGCATTCTCTGATGCAGATTGGGCAGGGGACACAGATGATCGTAGCTTTGTTGGTGCCTACTGTGTGTTTCTTGGCTCAAATTTAGTTTCCTGGCGTAGCAAACAGCAGGCTACAGTTGCTTGTAGCAGTACCGAGGCTGAATACAAGGCTCTCGCAGACACTGCAGCTGAATTCCAATGGTTACAATTTTTAGCTGCAAAAATTGGTCTGCACCTATCTCAAAGTCCCACTCTTTGGTGTGATAATATTGGTGCCACGTATCTATCCTTCAATCCAGTGTTTCATGCACGCACAAAGCACATCGAGATTGATTTTCACTTCGTCAGAGATCTTGTTTCTCAAAAAAAATTGACTGTTAATTTTTTATCTAGTTGTGATCAGCTAACCGATCTCCTTACAAAACCACTCTCTACTACTCAATTCAATTTTCTGTGCTCCAATCTCAACGTTCGCAACCTCCCATTCAGATTGCGGGGGCGTGTTGAAGATATTATCAAATCTACTGAAGATAATACTGATACTGAACATAAACATGATCAGGGATCACTAATACTAAAGATAATCGTGATCTCTGATTATATTTGCATAAGAGATTATCAACGTCATCGAAGATAATCATGATCAGTGATTACTGATACTAGAGATAATATCATATCTACTAAAGATAATACTGATACTAAGATAATCATGATCAGGGATTGCCATCATAATCAGGGATCCCTAATACTGAAGAGATCATGATCAGGGATCACTGATACTGAAGATAATCGTGATCTCTGATCATATCTGCACAAAAGATTACTGATAGTGAAGATAATGGTAATCATATCTGCAACAGATATTCTAGGAATTAAATGTATAACTTATCATTAAGTGCACTATAATATATATAAGACCATGGTGTAACAGTAAAGATTAATTCAAGCAAATATATTTCTGTAATACTTCTTCCGCACATCTTTGTCTCTGTATTCTTTTATCTTTGATACCATAGTTGGTTCAATATAGGCTTTGCAATGCTAAACTACCATGTGAAGCTATTGGAATCTTCTTCCTCTTAATTAGTTTCTGCTTTGTTGGTTATCGTTTCTCAAGATCTTGATGTTATTGTAATGCTTTTGTAGTAGGGTGAGCTTCTGCTTAGTGCTAAATTTAAAAAAATAATAATTAAAATCCATGGCACGCCTTTTGACAAAGGGTAATCCTATGGTTAAAAAAATATATCTTTATACTATTTTGGATATTTTACATGCTTGTTTGGGTATTACAATAGTTTTTGTTTTTGTCCAACAACATAGAAAAATCTGTATGATTATTTAAATAATTTATGTGTTTTACACCTAGCTTATATATAATTATTTTTAAAATTTTAGTTTTGTAAAATTTAAAATAATATATTTTTCATAACCTATTTTTGGGGTATTCCCCAAATTCACTTATTCTCTTCCAAAAAATCTAAAAATATTCAAACTAAAAAAAATTCTAAAAAATAATAACAGTGAAAATAAGATGTCAGACCGCCTAGAAAATAGCTAGAAGTTGGTTGAGGAGTCTTAAAAATTCAAGGATTAAAATTTGACAGTATATTTTACAAATGAAGAGCCCTGTTGACAAAGAAAAATTCAATTTGAGGAAAAAAAAGTCCAAAATCAGATGTTTATGGACTCAATTAAATTTTATTAGAGCTTTAATTGAATTTATATAGGGATTGATTACAAGAAAAATTGATTTTTAAGTCAATTTAGGCTTTAATTGGAAGAAATTAAGGTTCTAGGGTCAAAGTACAATTTTGAGAGTTGATTTGGTCAAATCAGGGGCTTAATTGAATAGATATTGAAGTTTGATGGTCAATTAAGGGCTTGATTGAAGAAATCCAAAACCAAGGAGCAGATTGGAAAAGACGCATAAATAAAGGGACTAGAATTGACCAAATCAGGGGTCAAATTGAAGAAATTGAAAGTTTATTGATCAAATCAAGGGTCAAATTGCATATATCCAAAACCAAGGACCAAAGGGAAAAATACGCCGAAATCTGGGGTTTAAATTGAAGTTCTTCATAAGTAAAATTGACCAAAATTGAAAGTTTAAAGCCAATCAGGGGTGTAGATAGAAATAAATCACAAATTGAAGGACTAAATCGTAAGATACTATTCATCTTCTTCTCCAGCAAGGCTGGTTGGGTGACCACCTTCCAAGACATTTAGGGCCTCGTTTCTTCACCAAATTGGATGAAACATACACGTAAATGATCCTGTGATACCTGACTACAAACTAGTGTCTGCCATTCGGGCTAACCGAGGCTGCAGAGACGATGGCACCGCCCCAAAGTGGCCAACCCGACTAGCCATTTTTCCTGCAAAACTGACAGTTCATCATTGCTACTTTGAGCCAATGGTTGGGATGCTTTCAGGTCGAACCAAGGGCTAAGATTTTGTACCAGAAGAGATAAAGTGTCCCTCTTCCACCGCCTATAAATAGATTTGATCTTAATGCTCTAGATGTGGAGAAACTTCGGTCCAAAGATAGCCAAAAAACCAACCTTCCTAACCCGGTTTCTGCTGCTAGCAGAACCTCTATGTTTCTCTCTCCACCGCAGCCTCCTGCCACAACCACCACCACCACCACCACCATCGTTCTGTACACCTCCATATCCACCAACCCAGATCTACATAGGAGGTGGATCAACCACCGCGACTATCACTATCGTCAGCCTCTGTAGATTTCTTCTCATTTCTTCCTCTTCTTGCAGCAACCACCGTTTGCCATTACAGCAACACCACCATCACCACTCCACCGTCACCACCAGCCACCGTCAACTCAGCTACCAGAGCACCTCCATTCAAGGTAATTCTCGTCATTTCATCTCTGTTCTACCGTTTCATTCCCTTGCATGCAGAACGTGCACTGTGCACGTTTCTGCAACACAAGGCAAAATAATTACCCGGTTACTGTGCATGAGCGCCGTAACCAGATAACTACATTTGGCTGGACAGTAACCAACACGAGTTGGACCATGGTTACTGTGCAGTAACTAGTCCGAGTTGGATCATATGCCCAATCCACGCGGCAGGGCTGAGACCAACCCAATATAAGGTAGTTTGTGTTTTATTCAGATTGGTCCCAACCCAATTTTGTTTCGAGTCCGGCCCATTCCAAAATTTACAAAAAAAAAATACATTTTCAAAAACATCCATGATTTTCTTGCATATTTTTCTATCCATTTTAATTAACATCGGTTTGTTTTTTATATACCGTAAAAACACAAATGCGATATTAAAATACCAGGTTTTCATCAAAACTAAAAAAAAAAAATTTCATGCATACGGCCAAGCCTCTCAAAGAAAAAATCACATCATATTTTCATACAACAAAAATTCAAAAAATATATATTAGCATACATCTTGGCTTTAATAACCGGTTTATTAAAGTCACAAGAACTAGGCCAATATTTCAAAAAAACACCCAAAAAAGCATTTTATTTTCTTTTAATATCCGGGATTATGAATTTATACGTAAAACATACTCCCGATATTAAAAAGGTAGTTATTTTTATTTGACGTAAATACAATTATGTTTTTACCCGATAAGATAAGGACCTCCTTGCTAAAGAGGACTTTTCTTAAGCCATAGACAAACCAAAAATTAAAGAACACGACAAGACCTTAGTTTTTATGAGACAATAAAACAATGTAGCTTACCTTAGAGTTCCTAGTGACCAAAATATTAGGTGATGACTCTCATTCCATTTTTTCCACTGATAAAAGACAAGAATTCCTTATCTTCCCATATTTGCCAAGATAGACACTCCACACCTAATGAGGGTTGTGGGCGATCGCCGCAACGCCACACACGTGCGACAATATTTTTTATTTATTTATAAAGACTGCTTTTATTTATTGTACTTGTAAAAATTTATTTCATTTTAATTTTAATAAAACACTTAGTTTTTAAATTTATATTTTTTAAACCGGAACTAAAAATATTTTTTAAGGATAACATTTCTAAGGTGTCGGCAAGCTACTATTCACCGCCGACGTGTCAGTGGGTGCACGAAATGGATAAAGAAACTGGTATTTTCAACGGCGGTAAATTAAAGCATTCAGTAATTCATGCCCAGAAGATAGAAGGAGAGAGGAATAAGGATACGATAGAGATGGGCCCTTTTGCCTGGTCCCACAACATTGTAGATATTTATTTCTTCATCATCCATATCTGATCATTTTTGTCAGCACGGCTCCTCAATTCAACATCATTGTTCCACGGTTTTTTTTTTTTCCAAGTGATTTTTTGTTTTGAAATATCTGAAATTAATATTTTTTTTAATCTTATTATATTAAAATAATATAAAAACATGAAAAATAATTAATTTTAAAAAAATAAAAAGATTTTAAATTTTTTTAAATACAAAAATAATGAGGTTATCAAACTTGTGATCATCCATGTTACTTTCATGGCAGTGGAGTTCTTCCCTTTGGTTAATTTTAAAAAAATAAAATTAAAATTCATGGCACGCCTTTAATTGTTGGTAGAGGGTAATTTAGAATAAAAATATCTTTATACTAATTTGGATATTTTACATGCTTGCTTTCTTGTTAAAATATGCTTGGGTATTATAGTAATTTTTGTTTTTGTCCAATAACATGGAAAAATTTATCTGGTTATTTAATTAATTTATGTTTTTTACATCTGGCTTATATATAATAATTTTTTAAATTTTAGTTTTGTAAATATTAAAATAATATATTTTTTATTTATTCATAAAGACTGTTTTTATTTATTTTAAGTGCAAAAATTTATTTCATTTTAATTTTAATAAAACACTTACTCTTTCTTGGACAAGATATCAACATTACTTAAATCCCATCTATCCATATCTTCCGACAGGAGAAAATGGCCACAAGTGCCTCCTGCGACATTTCTTCTTTGAAATATTTGGCATAATAAAATGGATATATGTTTAATTAAAATGAATTTGCTTCCTTCCCTTGTATGGTGCCCTAAACAGGGACCTAACAACTCTCAACATCACCTTTGGCCTTTCAGATTAGATCAAAGGCCTTTCTAGAGGAAATGATACGTTGGAGTTTATTACATTTATCATCAACACTGTCTGTAGTCTGTAGTCTGTACACGTAGATGGACATTTTTGTGATTTCCAATTATACCTTTAGTTTTATCTTCTTTCTCTGTCTGCTTCCATTTCCTTCTCACCACTTCTGAGCGTATAAATATGGGCACTTGTTTCCTTCATTACTTCATATCAAAAATCATTTCAAAGAGAGAAAAAAGAAGAAAGAAATACACAATGGCAGGAATCATGCACAAGATTGAGGACACTCTGAACATTGGAGGCAAGAAAGATGAGCGCAAGGGTGAGACACAAGGTGGGTACAACCAACAGGATCACAGGGGCGACGCACAAGGTCAGCGCAAGGAAGGGTTTGCTGACCAGATTAAGGACAAGATCCCGGGGGGAGGCGGTGGCGTGCACAAGGGCGAGACACAAGGTGGGTACAACCAACAGGAGCACAGGGGCGGCGCACAAGGTGAGCGCAAGGAAGGGTTTGTTGGCCAGATGAAGGACAAGCTCCCGGGCGGTGGCGGTGGCGGTGGCATGGCGCAAGGTGGGTACAACCAACAAGAGCACAGGGGCGGCGCACAAGGTGAGCCCAAGGAAGGGTTTGTTGGCCAGATGAAGGACAAGCTCCCGGGCGGTGGCGGTGGCATGACGCAAGGTGGGTACAACCAACAAGAGCACAGGGGTGGCGCACAAGGTGAGCCCAAGGAAGGGTTTGTTGGCCAGATGAAGGACAAGCTCCCGGGCGGTGGCGGTGCTAGTGGTGTCCGTGGTGAAGGAGGAGAGAAATAGAAGAATGATGATGGCCATAGCAGCAGTGACAGCGACTAAAAATCTTGCACCGCTTCCATGCATTAGGTATATACACTAATACACATATTTTTTCCCTACTAGCATGCTTTTTGGTCTTGTTTTTTCGTTAATTCTTTTCCCATTATTTTTTCTGTCTTTGTTGTCTCTAGATCATAAACTAATTATATTTACGTAGGCCTTGTTGCATGCTCTGCTTCTTACATTATGTCAAGTCAAAGCTAAAAAATGGTGAATCGTTTGTTACACGTTCTGCTCTTCCATGGTTTTGATTTCTAACGTATCCTTCTGTCTTTGCAGTTGTGGAGGAGGTCGAGGTCCTTTCTACCAGTGTTGCAGATTATCACTAGTAAAAAAAAAAAAAAAAAAAAAAGCTGTACTGTTCAATATTTTGTATCCTGCTTTTAAGTGGTGTTGCTAGGCCAGGGAAGACTGTAAACCGAAAATGATATTATAATAAGATAATAATTATTATTAACATTTATGTTTTATGTGGGTGATTTTAATTTTTTCCTGAAAGAAATTGTTAAACATATGTGAAATATACCTGCTATGGTACAGAAGTCTACACACATGTACATGCAAGATATGTTCTTCCTCCCTAAAATTGTTCTGCCAGCGACAATGGAATGGAACACATGGAAGGGCTGTAAGAAATATATGGATTATTATATTAAAGAAAATTCACCTATCATAACAAAGTTTGTCTGAACAGTTTCGAGATTTTATTTACTAGGAGGTGAAACACACACACACCCTTCTCAACAAAAAATAAAAATAAAAAATAAAAAATAAAAATTCTGGATTTAGATTTGCCCAAAGGGGGGACAATATGCATATACAATTCTGAAGTCCAAGGCGCTAGCCATATAAATATTTATTTATCGATTATACAAAATATCTTCTAGGAACTAATTTTATAAACGAATTATAAAATTGCAATAATTTACATTTACAGGTAATAAAGTGGACTTTTTTTCCTTGTACCTATGCTTTTATACTGTTTGATTTGATCGATATTTTCCCATCGGATAATTAACGAGCTTCTCACCGGTCTGATTTTCCCCCTTTGATATACTTTTCTATATGACCCTGGATTTAGGAAAGGGGGAAAATATTTAATAAAATTGTAAAAAAGAATTAAATGAATAAAATCTGTATACCGTAATTAACTGTCTCAAGCAAATAAAAACTTTAAAAAAATCCATTAGACACAAATATATGAGCCGTAAGGAGACCTCAGGACCGGACTCCTCGTTGTAAAAAAAGACAATAAAATTAATTTATAAATTCAGAACCCAGCTATTTGTGGACCGGACCTCTTAGTTTTGGGCTGCTGCATAAACTTCGATTTGGCTATTGAAAGGTTAAAAGCTTACAGGTTCTGGCCGGATTATTTTTTAAAATATTTTTTATATAAAAAATATATTAAATATAATATAAAAAATAATTTCATACATTTATATTATATTAAAACCCCGTTCTTCCCCACTTATTAATAAGATTTCCGGTGTTGCAATTCTATCAATTCTCAATTTGATTTATGAGGTTTTCGGACAATATATTCTTAATTTTTTTATATAAAGAAAGAAAACATGCATCTGAGAACGGCATTGAATAAAGCTTTGTTTCTTTTGAGGTTCTTCTCTATCCGTGGATTGAATAGAGCTTTATTCATGTGAAGATCATTCTCTATCGTGGGGTTTTCTAAGTGTATTCAGTTTAGTGCCATTATCCAAAGATTGATGGATTCCTCCAACATAGCGTAGGCAGAGAGTCCCTCCAGCATAGCATAGCCAAATAACGACACTAGTATTACTCTAAAGTGATCTGAAATAATTTTTTATTTTTAAAATTTTATTTTTAATATATTTAAATTATATAAAAAAATAAAAATTTTACATGATCTGAATGTGGAATTGTTAAAAAAAAATATATATGATCAAAATTATGGAATTGATTATGAAATTCACTTACCTTGTTGTGCCTAACTTTCTTATTTTACATGGACAATTAATAAAGAAAATATTTCTCTTTTATACTTGTTAATTTAGTTTCCTTTCTATATTAGGAGAATCATTAATTAATCCTTCATAGTATATGAAATCAGATCTGGCAGCCCTCCTAGCATCCCTTGTTGATAAATATTCTTCTAAATAATAGGTAAAAAATGAATGAAATTTTCTTGAATTTTTGGAGAATATTTTGCTGATTTAATGCTTGTAGAATTAGAAAATCAATTTCAAACAAATCTGATCTAATCTGATCATAACATCTTAATTAACTCAAGCCAACTTTGAACCCCACGTGGCCCAAACCTATATTCATTAATAGTAACCAAACCAGACCCAAAATATACTCTAAATAAACTTTCTTTACTATCCAAAAACATCTCATTCATAGCTTGTCCTGATCTGATCGAATTACCCATCAAAAGAATTAGGTCGAACTTATCATCTATAAGAACCTCAATTTGACTAAATGCATCCCTAGGTAAAGACTTATCATGAAAAATCCAAAGCTGAATCATATACTAAATCGTATCAACAACCAATCTCAAAAACATATTCATATTCGAATATTTACTATAAAAAATTCAAGGATAAACCTCAATTGTATCAACAGTAGACTTTGTTAAAAAAAAAAAGAAAAAAAAAAGGAAAAGGAAAGTGATGCTTTGACCAGGCAAGTCATTTAGTTGGTTCAGTATAGGCTTTGCAATGCTAAACTACCATGTGAAGCTATTGGAATCTTCTTCCTCTTAATCAGTTTCTGCTTTGTTGGTTATCGTTTCTTAAGATCTTTATGTTATTGTAATGGTTTTGTGGTAGGGTCAGCTTCTGCTTAATGCTTTCAATAAATGAAAAAGCAATAGACAAAATCTAGCTCGTTACTCACTGCATATATAATAGTTTAGAAAACGGACCGTTGCATAATTAACCATCATCAACATGAATTCGGTCGACTCGATCTTGCTCATAGCAGAACAAATCAAGTAAAGGGACCTTTTTCATACGGCTTCTTCCCACATTTACAATAAAGACTAGGAAAATATGGCGAGTTCTTGTGATGACCAAGTTTCTTGATATGCTTGGTATTGTCAAATATTAGTTAGGATTCTGCCACTTTGCTCACCATCATGCATTAGCATCATTGCTTTCATACTCTGTCCATTTCAGAAACAAAATACAGAAACCATATTGGAGACAGAGATCGATCTTCTCTAATTTTCCATTACTGAAAGACAAACGCCAACTAGACACGATGACTCGGGTTCTTCTAGCTCAGGAGGAGTCTACAATTGCGGTTCTTACAGGTTCTTACAACAACAACAACAACAACAAATTAGTTAAGACAAAGATGTCTTGGAGCAATGCCGTCTTTTTGAGTAAAAAGCCATTCCCTAATGTTCAAAATAATTGTATATACAAATTCCAGTCAGTTTTCCAACAAAAAGACGAAAGAATTAAGTACAAGGGGAAGGAAGAACAGTAGCCTCCCTCTCTATGAAGTCCTTATCGAGACCTTTTCCACGTTTTAATTAATAGCAGATTGTACTTGTGTGTGGAATTTCTGATTAACCATCAGTCCAATGTTAGTGCGATAATCCTTTGAAAGGGTCATCTAAATTTTTTGTATCTTTGCATAAGAATTAGATGATGCACTTGAAAAAGCAACCACTGGAAGAAGAATTCCACCCCAAGTTCTTACCATGCAACTGTTACCTTGGCAGCAAAAACTATAATGTACGTAAATGCCGTAAAATCACAGTCGATGCCTCTACCTTTCTTGCTTGATTATATCTACCCTTCTACATAAAAGTGGCTCTAATTTTTTAGCTGTTTTAACCCTCCCGTCTCCATTGCAGATGCCCATTATCTTGACCAAACTACCTTGTAAAGAATTAAATAATTGACATATATGATAATGAGATGAAAATAATAAAAAAATAAGTAATATAATTTAAAATCAATTAAAACCAAATATAAATAAAAAAGAAAGGAAAAAAAATCAGATTATCTTTTATAATGATAATTTTCTTTGAATTAAATAAACAAACTTAACAAGTGTAAGGCTCAATGTGTGATTTGTTCTTCAATTTACAGAATAAAGGATTACCATGGTCATGAAGCATGCATATATTGACATGTTTTGGTAAAATATTATATAAATGTCATGCGCTTCATTACAGGCCAGATCAATAATTTTTTTAACGTAAAATAAAATATCTAAGCATTGCCAATTTCTTTTTTAAAAATAATAATTAATCATGACTTAAAATATGATGCATATTGGATAATGTTTTTTTTAAATATTGATACAGCGATTTATTGGATGTTATTTTAAAAAAATATTAAGACAATAATATATTGGATCAACTTAAGTTAGCTTGTCAAATTTGTGACCTCAATTATAAAACCGTGAAAATTCTATAGAAAGAAAATCAAAATCAATTATAAAAATCAATTTCTAATCAATCCAACATTGAGAGACAAAATTAAAAATAAAACTTAATAAATTAAAGAGAAAAGACAACAAAACAACCATTGTTTTTTATAAAAGAAAAAATATAATATGTATCAGTCTTAACAAAATTAAAAATAAAACTTTGATTAATGTCTAATTGTAATAAAGCATTGACCAGAAATATTTAAGGATAATCTTTAATGCAATATGAACTATTATAACTATAATAAATTTATAATTTTTTTCCAATATATTTTTATTTTAAGAACTTTATTTTTATTATAGATTCATTTATCAAGCTTAAATGAATACTAAATATAAAAATACTTTTATTAATAAATTAAATAGGTCTTGCATTAATTAATAATATCAGTATTAGGAGCAACTAACGCATACTCACTAACAATATACATGTTCAATCTTTGGCCTTGTTAAACCATGTAAACACTTCGTGCATCTAAAGACTAGTGTTTTGTAGGCTATTGGGATCAACATTTCTTGTTGAGTTCAATGAAGCAATATGCCATATGATTTTTTAAAGAGGTGTATTTCATATTTGGGCTCTATTTCAAGTGATTTTTTAGAAATTATTTTCTAAATTTTCTTGTATTTTTTTATTATTAGAAAAGATGGTCAATAAAAAATATTTTCTAGATAAAAAAACTAACTTGATTTTTAGAAAAATATTTTTCACAAAGTCTTGAAATGATATTTTTTTTTAGCCCGTCCGTATTTTGTGTCATAAGTAGAAAGAAAGAACTCTTCTTTACACAAATATTTTCGGTCATATTCAATCTCGAAAAACCATCACTTTCACTGCGTCACAATATAAACTCTGTGGATGCGAAATCTCAATTGAAGATTGTCGAAAATTAGGTTAGATAACTGCACTAAGAAAAGAGTTCATGATGATATCTAGGTCATTATTGTCTCTGGGAAAACATGCTTAGTGTTTACGTTTGGATACACTAAAATATGAAAAATGAGAACGATGAGAACAACAACAACAACGAATGTTCTCCAGAGATCCTTTTGCCAATATCCAAAGTGTTGTTTTTCTTATTGATAATGGCATAATGCGTACGTTCATCCTCCTGGCTCTGGCTCGAGGTTGAGGGCAAAATAAGCTTTGTCAGCCTGAGGTATGTTATTTAAATTTATTAAAAACGCCCTCGGAAGTATTTTAATTAAATATTGTTACGAACAAAGTTGGTGAATCAGTACTATAATTAACCCACTTCGTCCTTAATCCCTACTACTAGCTAGAGCATTTTAGTTTACTTTTTGATGATGACGAAAACCAAGAACACAAGAAAATAATCCATATATATTATTGTTCAGTGCTGTTAATCCTTATGGGATTTTGTTTGTCTTGCATGACTCGCTGCTGTTTTTAATGTCTCTTGTAATTCCCAAATTCCATTCTTTTTTTCCCCACAAGAAACCTCTTTGGACTTTCTGTGACCTTACTTGTGTGTGTGTGTGTGTGTGTGTGTGTGTGTGTGTGTGTAAAGATAGAGAATATGCCAAGCTGTTGTAAAACAAAATCTCAATTAGATTTCATAATTTAGTGTGATTTCGAAAGTATCACTGTTAAGAATTCATTGACATTTTACACTGAGTGGAGAGCTAGAGGTTTCTTGGAGGATACCAAAGAAACATGGGAGATAAAAGGGCAAAAACCAAAACAGAGAAGACACAGTAAACCTCATGGTAAACCTGATGCATGGAGGATTGAAATTGGAATGTACTAGTCAGTGCCCCCCACCCTATTATTCATTATTTTTTACCCCTATTATTCATTATTTTTTAAAGTATGTTTTTATTTTCAATTTCAATTACATCTTTTAATATTGTATTATTAGAGATTGAGTTTTTTTAAAATTTATTTTTATTATAAAATTATCATAGTCTCATGATCCGAATTAAAGAAGATTTCATCGTACCTCTCTTTACAAAATACTACTCGCTGGAATATTTTTTTTCTAATCTATGTTTTTTTATTTCAATTTCAATTGCATCCTTCAACATTGAGTTTATTGAGGATTGAGTTTCATAATTGTTTTTAATTTACTTTTTATGAGGTTATCCAAGTTCTCATGATTCGGATCACGAGTTTAAAAAGTTAACTCGGTTAACTTAAATTTCTTTTTCCTTTTCTAATTGACTTTTTTTTTCCTCATATTCATTTTTCAACATTGAGTTGATTGGGAATTAGGCTTTGTGATCTATTTCGGTTTGCTTTCTATATATGAGGTTGTCTTCGTCTCATGACTTTAATTACAAGTTTGGCGAATTGACTCAAATTGTTTTTTGTGTTATTTTTATAATTAATTTTTTTGTATAATTTCATCTTTTAACACTGGATTGATTAGAAATTGAGCTTCATAATTTGTTTCAATTTTCTTTGTATTGGGTTATCCAGGATTTCACCTTACCTCTCCTCATAAAATACTATTTACTGAAATAGTGTTTTTTTTCTTTTTTTTTTAATCTATTTTTTTTTATTTCAATTGTATCTTTCAACATTAGGTCTATTGAAGATTGAAAGTCATGACTTTTTTCAATTTATTTTTTACGAGGTTATCTCAGTTTCATGACGCAGACCATGAGTTTAGTGAGTTAACTCTATTGACTCCATTTTTTTCTGTTTCTAATTGAATTTTTTTTCTCAAATTCATCGTTCAATACTGAATTGATTGAGAATTAGGCTTCGTAATTTATTTTAGTTTATTTTCTATGAAATTATCTATGTCTCATGACTCAGGTCACAAGTTTAGTGGGTTAACCTGGATTGACTCGAATAATTTTTTATGTCCATTTTAATCGATTTATTTTTTCAATATCATCTTTCCACACTAGGTTGATTGAGGATTGAAATTTATAATTTATTTTAATTTTATTTATATTCGGTTATTTCAGTCTCATAACCCAAGTTGTAGGTTGTCAAGTTAATCAAGTTTGACATGGGTTGTTTGTTTTAGTATTTTTTTAATTGATTTTAATTGAAATTTTTTCAATGACATCATTCAACATTTGGTTTATTGAAAATTGAGTTTCATAATTTCTTTTGGTTTGTTTTCTATAAGGTTATTAAGGTCTTATAACCAGACATGTGGATTGGCAGGTTAACCTGAGTTGATTGAAATTAATCAAATTTGTTGTCATCTCAAAATCTATAAGAAATATCATTTTAATATTTATTTTGATTCAAATTGTATTTTTATCGATTGTTTGGGTTACCTTTGGGCTCGCCAAATCTACCGAGTCATATCAGATCAATCCCAGGACGGTTTTAAAAAAACAACATTCTACTAGAAAAAACATTAGCAACGCCTAGATTTTTTTTTATGCTAAAGAAAATTGAATCGAATCGTAGCATAGCACATGTCAATAATCTAATATTATTAAACCTTGTAAAGCCTAACGGGTCAGCCCGATGACTCATTAACCTGACCTCTAGGTTAAGATGGGTTTTAAAGTAAATCAAGTGGGAATTGACCCAGTATCGCTTGGCTAACCTGTAGATACACTCATAACTCCTCAATTTGATTTTTTTATATAAAAAAATTAAAACCACAACATTCTGGTCTAACTTAGGTTAAATGATTATAAAAATAGATATTTACATGAAAGACAAATAAAATTATTGAGAAAAAATATATTTCTTCAATCCAAACTTCATTTCTTTATTTCTGCATCTCCTTATTATTTTAATGAAAGTTAAGCATTGCTTTTTAAATAAAAATCTATAATGATCTTGTAAACAAGTTTTAAAATAAAAATATTAAAATAATATTTCAATATTTTGCATGTTGTTAAAGTAAAAAATAATAGATTTGATAAAATAATGTAAAAAATCTATTAAAAAGTTTAAAGAAAAAAAATGTTATTTTCATTAAATATTCAAGAGTTTTTTTTTGGCATATTAATCACATAATAATTGAAAAAATACTGTTAACATTCCAATAAAAACCCAAACCCATAATATTATTTGAAAACCATGGAAAAATTAAATGATAATTTAAAAGAGTTGGAAAGGAACTACATTCACTTACTATAATGAATACTGCACAAAATGAACTCCACATGTCAATCACAAGTACACATAAGCTGTATCTAGTTTGTTTGATTTGGTTTGTCTGTTTGTCAAACCAAAGCCAATTATAATTATTTTTTATCTTAAAAAATATTATTTTAATATATTTTTAAATAAAAAAATAATCTTTACTTACAACCACAGTTATTAAACCTGGCCCGGCCCGGCGGGTCGACCCGGTGGCTAGACTGGTCCGGGTTTAACAAAAGACTGGCTGTGGCAACAGCCCGGCCAAACCCAGGCGACTCAGTGGGTCGACCCGGGACCCGAGCGACCCGGGCAAACCCCAACAAGACTAGGTTTTTTTTTTCAAGTGTGGGATTTGAAACACATTAGTATATATACTCTATGTTTCCAAGAAAAAAGTCATGTTTTTTCAATGTGAGATAAAAAACCTTTTGATTTAAATACTTCAACTTAAAAGGATAACATAATATTTTTTCAATGCGGGATTTGAAGCCCTTTCATATATATACACTATGTTCCCATGAAAAAAACCATGTTTTTTCAATGTGAGATAAAAAACCTTTTGTTTAAATACTTCAACTTAAAAGGATAACATAGTATCTTTTCAATGTGGGATTTGAAGCCCTTTCATATATATACTCCATGTTCCCATGAAAAAAGTTATGTTTTTTCATTGTGGGATTTGAAACCCATTAATATATATACTCTATGTTTCCAAAGAAAAAGTTATGTTTTTTCAATGTGGGATAAAAAAACTTTTTTAGTTTAAATACTTTAACTTAAAAGCTTAACATAATATCTTTTTAATGTGGGATAAAAAAATTTTAAAATATTCTTTTAAACTTCATAATATATATAATCTATATTTACATGGATTTTTTCATATGAAATATTAAAATTTTATTTTTTTTATTTTTCGGGTTGACCTGAGTTGACCCGGGTTGACCCCTGAAACCCGAAACCCGGCCCCTTGACCAGATCAACCTTCGAGCCGGGTTTAATAACTATGCTTACAACTCTAACATCTGTACTATCCTATTAAGAAAATAAAACAAGACCGACGAAGAGTAGATGACCAGAATGCAATAATGGCCTATCAACTTGGTTGGCCAAGTAAAATGGCCTTCCTTCCTTCGAGCACACGCGGAGGTGAAAAGCTTCATTATTGTTTTGTTAAGGCCACAGGCATCTTCAAAGAGCTCATGTGTTCACATCAGTTCATATATTCTCCATGAACAGTAGCTTATCTGCAAAGATACCGTTTTGTAATGATTTATTTTGGAGTAAACTCCATTACAACAATAAAATATTAGTCCTTGGATGCATAATACAGAGCATCATTGAAAGTGACTTGCAGAGATTAATTCCGAATAATTTCCTGTGTTTCTTTAATTTCATACAGCTATGCCTAGGATTTATATAGTCAAGACAGGGAATGGAACAAGTCTTCATTGTTTTTAACACCACCAGTTGGCACTCTCTCATGAGAGCCGGCTCTCCTCTTTCCTCCTCTTACCTTAAAAATACTCCAATCCAACCTCCTCCTCCAATTCCTCTCTTCATGGGTTTTATCTTTCCCTAGTATACCCATCAAGAATCACAGTGAAAGAACCTGTAGAGTAAAACAGAGACTTCAAGAATCCATTCGGAGCATATCGAGATTGCCTGTACAGTAATAGCCAGGTAGGTCACTTGGCTCAGTGGAAGAGAAATGGATAGGCTTATTGGTTTGGAGCCGTCGAATCTTGTATCTATCAGAATTGAACCTGGACAGAAATGCTATGGTGAACTCACTCTCCGCAATGTTATGTACACTATGCCGGTGGCCTTCAGGATCCAGGCCTTGAACAAGACTCGGTACACGATCAAGCCACAGTCAGGAATCATATCTCCTCTGGCAACACTAACTATAGAGATCACATATCATCTCTCTCCAGGTTCTCTTCTTCCAGAGACATTTCCTCACTGTGAGGACTCGTTTCTTTTGCATAGCGTGGTGGTTCCTGGCGCAGCAATCAAAGATGCTACATCAAGTATGGATGCAGTTCCTATTGACTGGTTCACAACCAGGAAAAAACAGGTGTTCATAGATAGTGGCATCAAGGTCATGTTTGTTGGGTCGCCAATTCTTGCTCAGCTAGTTATGGATGGCTTAATGGATGAGATCAGAGAAGTACTTGAGCATAGTGACCCGGCATGGAATCCAGCTGATGCGGTTGATTTTCATGGGAAAACATTACTTCATTTAGCCATCTCCCAAAGCCGAGCAGACATTGTACAGTTACTTCTTGAATTTGAGCCGGATGTGGAGTTTCAAAGCCAATCAGGGTATAGTCC
Organism: Populus deltoides; assembly: GCA_015852605.2. Taxonomy (NCBI): domain Eukaryota; kingdom Viridiplantae; phylum Streptophyta; class Magnoliopsida; order Malpighiales; family Salicaceae; genus Populus; species Populus deltoides. The sequence continues at coordinate 5,286,373 of CM027582.2, read as the reverse complement.
ACTTGAGGCAGCTGCAAGATCTGGTGAGGCTTTGATTGTTGAGCTTTTATTAGCTCGTCGAGCCAGCACAGAAAGATCACAGTCCTCAACTTGGGGTCCGATCCACCTTGCAGCTGGAGGGGGCCATTTGGAGGTGCTAAGGCTTCTTTTACTTAAAGGAGCCAATGTCAACGCTCTCACTAAGGATGGAAATACCGCCTTGCATCTTGCTGTCGAGGAGCGTAGACGCGATTGCGCACGCCTTTTGTTAGCTAGTGGAGCAAAAGCTGATATTCGCAATAATGGAGATGGCGATACACCCCTGCACATAGCTGCAGGATTGGGAGATGAGAATATGGTCAAGCTGCTGTTACATAAAGGTGCCAATAAAGACATCCGCAATAAGAACGGCAAGATTGCCTATGATATTGCTGCAGAACATGGCCACGCTCGCCTTTTTGATGCCTTGAAATTGGGTGACAGTTTATGCATAGCTGCACGCAAGGGAGAGGTGAGGACCATCAACAGGTTGATTGAAAACGGGGCAGCAATCAATGGCCGTGACCAACACGGATGGACTGCGTTGCATAGAGCTGCATTTAAAGGAAAAACCGATGCTGTGCGGGTTTTGATTGAAAAGGGAATTGATGTTGATGCAAAGGATGAAGATGGTTACACTGCATTGCATTGTGCTGTGGAGTCTGGTCATGCAGATGTGATTGAGTTGTTGGTTAAGAAAGGGGCGGACGTTGAAGCACGGACTAATAAGGGTGTTACTGCCTTACAGATTGCTGAGTCTTTGCACTATGTGGGCATCACCAGAGTGCTCATTCATGGTGGAGCAGCTAAAGACGGCGTCACACAATTGGTGGTTCCGGCTTTACACTCTCCTTTCAGGAATGGCATGGCAGCGAAAGAGGTGGAGACCAAACCAATGAAGAAGAGACCATTAAGGGCAAGAACATTGCGTGGTAGCTTTGATCGGGCAATGCCATTAGCCGTGGTTTAGGTATAGCATGGATTGGGATATGAGCACAAATAGCATTCGTTTTCATCTTGGGGGTTTAAAGATTTGTGGAAGAAGTTGTAGACTCATTCACATATGTTCATTTCTATTACCAAGGTATAAATTTATACATACATTAACGCTAGCACAAGCTTTGTTAAGGAAATTAAGGTGATATTCACTTTCTGTACTCTGTGTTATGACCTTTTGCCCAAGTGCAGTACCTTAATAAGAACATTGTATCAAGAGCCTGTGGCTCTGTCCAAGCGATTTGTATCACTTAGTTTGATTTGTCTCTCACCTGCAATCTGACAGTCCTAACCATTATTTTCTCCTCGCCTAGTTTTCTTTATAGCTAAATGAAAATGGGTTTTGCTACGAGGAAATAGCCTCAAATGATCTGAAAGTCCTTCATCTACTGGAAAATTGGGTAACAGTAGAACCATCTTCTGACCCTTAGAGGATCAACCGGTGGTCAAGAAACCTCGAACAAAATCTTTTGTATTGAAAGAAATCTTAATAATATTTGTTCAAGTGTCGGACTTAGAAAGCCTTCAAAGCTTAGAATGTGGGGATTCGGTAAAAAATGAGAATTTATATGAATTCTGAAAAAATACAGACATGTGATATAAAGATGAAGGAATATAATAAGAGTCGAAGCTATCATTTTAAGACGAGCTACTTTCACCAGTTGAATGTTCTTGTAATGCACCTGGGTAAATTATACCGAACACCATAAAATTCTCAATGTGTGAGGGTAGAATGGGCTTTTGAGACATTGAGGGATTCAGCATTGCTATGCTTCCCAAGCAGGCTTAGAGAGTTACTAGATTGATTTGTGGGACCCGGCAAAAATATACTAATAAAAAAATTAGATTTAATTTGTAATTTAAATAATATAATTAAAAAATATAACAATAAAAAATAAATCAATAAAAAAATAAAAAGAGTTTGCTCGAAGCCTACTCGAATTATAATACAATTCATTGGGCAAAACTAAAAAAAGTTAAAATAAAAATTTAATTAAATCGAATTAACTTGTAAATTACAAGAAAATTTATAATTATTAGAGAGTAATTAATTTTTCTCCATGGAATCTACTTTAAAGAAAAAGATGATAAGGTGAAAATATTTTTATATTTTTTTCCGGTCATAGATTTTATTTATAATGATACTAACCTTGATTTTCACATTTCACCACGGGATTGGATTATTTTTTCTTCCACAAAAAAAAAATGATATTTAAGTGTCAAAAGCATTTTAAAAAAAAAACTCAGTACTTGGATCATAGACCTAATTGCATCGAATAAGTTGGTTTTATTTAAATTAAACAATAAAAAATAAACAATGATGACACATAGATCAAATTTTAAAAATTAATCACGATAACCTGGGAAAAATATTTTATCAAAATGAGACAAACGATATAACTCAATTTCCATCCCATTAATTAAATAAGGGGGATGAGATAAAAAAAAAGACCTAGAAAAATCAATCATGGTCACTTAAGTTAATATGACAAATTTGTAGCCTTGATATTTAAGGTCGAGTCAACCTGGAATATATTGTCAAACTCATGATTCAAATCATGAGATTAGAATAACCAATCAAAAAAATATAAAGCCCATTTTAAAAAATTATTAACATGTATTAACTTTTTAAATCCGTGACCTGAGTCATTAGATTACAAAACACCCTATCCAAAAAAATTATGAAGTCTAATTTTCAATCAATCAAATATTAAAAGATAAAATTGAAAAAAGAATTTCAATTATACAAAAGGATTCAAAACAAAAAAAAAGCAATTAAAAGAATGATGATCAAAATTAAAATACAAAATAAATATTATATTTTATTGAAGGACCCACAAAATCAAAAGAATGAGGGCAAAATTAGCATAAAAATTGATTGAATGGGGAAATTAAAAAGAAAAATAACTTTAACAAAAACAAAGAAAAATAAAATGAATAAATGAGGAACAAATTTGGATTTTTTGGTAAAAATAATAAATCTTATATGTTTTAGGTTTTTTTTATTTCAATAATATTTTTATTGTTTTACTACAATTAAAAAGAAAAATAAACCTTATTTATTCCTCATTAATTCAGTAATAATTAATATTTGCCGTGAAAAGATCTTAATGTTTTCAATAATAGCCCGTGAGAGGCAAAACTTTAATTACATTACTGTTCCAGTGAACGGTGGATAAACAGTATTTTTTAAATTAATTAATCTTTTGTTAATATTAATCAATGTGCATGGCCAGCAGTTTGCAAAGAGAGCGGATAAAAAAAATGAAAAAAAAATAAATCCAATTGGGCTTGAATAGAATAAAGCTTCAGGAGTCCTCCAATAAAGGCTTTTAAGCCCATAGATGCTTGTAACCCTACAGGCTTGAATCAAAATCATCTCGGTCCACAACTGAACCCAATATAAAAGTTCTACTCGCAATGTTTTTTTTTTTTTTTACCATACTTCTTTTTTCTTTAAAAGAAAAATCATTTTATCAAAAAATATTAAATAAAACAATTAGGTTGAATACGGTCCAAGTAATCATCGACCGGATGTGAAAAACAGGAATTTTGAGAGAAATTATTTATTTTTGTTGAATCAAATATAAGTATTATAAGGCAAAAAAAAAAAAAAAATTTGTACAGTCTGAAAACCCTAGAGCAGTGAAGCGGGTAACCATAAATAACAAAATAGTCACATGCTTTGAAGGACACATCTGGACAACCCTCCATGTGCATAGATCCATTGCTGCTTTGCTTCGTAAATCATAGCCGAAGGAGATGGCCATGGACACTGATGGAATCATGACTTGGGACCGGTCCATGGAGAAGAACCCACAAGTGCAAGCAACACGAAACTAAACTCAAAAGCATGCAGCGGTGTCTGCTGTGATTTTGCAAGGTGATAGCCATGAGGCCGTGGTGTGGTGTGGTGTGGTGTGGTGTGGTGTGGTGTTAATTACAATGCCATAAAAAAAAACCCTGGCAAATGTAGAAGGATAACTGGCAAATCCCAGGGGTTAGAAGGAGCCGATGGCTTTACTATACGGCTTATTCGTCACTAAATTGAATAATAAACATAATTTAGGCGCTTTAGTGGTTGAGAATGTCTTGAAAAGGAGGAAACAGAAAAGGGAGGGTAGTAAAATGTAGCCATCAATGGTTGGTGGTGAAAGGAACATTACCAAAGCTCACCAACCACGCAAAATCTACGGCTGAGTTAGGGTTCGTGGTGATTTTTCTGTATTCTTCGCCTACTGAAGCTGTTTGTTTTTCACGTCTTGTTTGGTAGAGCTCCATTTCCTGCCAAGTTGGGTGCGCAGACACCTAATGTTGATTGTGATTAGAAGACTAAGATTTGTCAAATAACAAGTTAAGATGGCCCACGAAAGCACCAAAAAAGGATTGAATTTGGACGATAAGCTCACCTGTTGGACTTTTTTAGGTAGAGACTGCAATAATTAGAGATTTTTTATTCTACATGCTCAACTTTTGAGCGTGTATATTAATTACATCATTTAGTAATATAATTGTTGTTTTAAATCTATTCGTATTCTTTTAACATATTCTTGAATCAATTTGAACGATAAGCACCGTGAGTCATTCCCATAAAGGAAGATAATGGGAGCATTTCCAATTAAAGTGATCGATCCACTGTGACATTTGTATACCTACTCATCTTGTTTCCAATGGAAAGAAAAAGCATTTTATAAGCCTACTGTGAGGGGTGAGTAAAAAAACTAAAAAACAAAAAAAATTAAAAAAAAAATTGAAAAAACCGAATCGTGAAAAAAACCTGATTAAATTGATTAAAATTTTGAAAAAACCGACCGGTTCGGTTTGGTTTGGTTCGATTTTATAAGTCTAAAATTGAAAAAACTGAACCGAACCGAACCCAAACCCAAAAAAACAAGCCAAACCGGTTGGCCGGGTCCCGGATCGACCAGCCAGACTGGGTTTCAAAACTATAATCTTAAGAAAAAAAAGGTCTTTAAACAAGAATTAGAAGTTCGCTATAAATTACAGTTGTTCAGTTGTTTGTTACTTAATCGCATTTCTTAAGAGAATCATGGTTAGTAGGAGAGTAGTTGATATCTGTAGTTGTAACTGCTTGTATTGTTTTTTAAGACTAACATCAACATCCTCATTAAATGTTGTTGAAAAGCTTTCACCATCACTTCATAATTCCAATAGCCTTCCTTTCTTCCGGCACATGTTTCATAATGAAGTAGGGTAAAAAAAGAAGTAATCCTCACTTAATTAGTGTTTTATAAACATTAATTGATGATAATTAATTTGGGTTTTTCTTAGGATTTAAAAAAAAAAAAGAAATTGATATACAACTTGAAATTTAAGTGAAATCCAAGTGAAGAAAAAACAAATATATATGTTAGAAATTGAGGATTAAGTTTTGATTTTTAGAAGATTTTAAATTCGTGAAAAAAAGAGGAGAAATTGTGCCGTATGGACAGTAAATTTTGGATGAATTGATTAGTTGTTTAAATTATTTGTATTATATTATATACGATAATAAATTCATTTTTTTATAAAAAAATAAATAAATTTTGTGTTAAAAGTGAAAATTACTTAATCCCTATCCATTAATTTTCTCATCTCAAGTAATATAAATTATCAGTTTTGATTAATTATAAGATTTGAAATATAGTTTTAAAACCCGACCCGGCCTGGCAGGTCAACCTGGGACGTAGTTGATCCGGGGCTGAAACCGAGCCGGGTTTGTAAAAAATAAGGGTAGTTAAAAACCTAGTTGATCCAGGTAATTGACCCGGCAAAACCCAGTTAAAAACACGATTGCAACCCGTCAACTATTTTTTATTTTTTACCAAAATAATATCGTTTTGATTTATAAAAAAATTAAAGTTGACCTGGATAATTCAATTCAAACCCATAACCTAGGTTTTGTGCCGAATCAATTAACAGGCCGAGTTTAAAAATACTGATTTGAAATATGATTTAAAAAAATATAATAGGATTCATATACCTTTAAATCCGACCCGAAATTCGAAGGAGCAAGCATGAAGACAGTCGGTGCCGGTTATACAGAGCGTCACGCCCAAGTAAAGGCGCGTGCGATTAGATCTTGATTAGATCGTTGTCTGAGAGGTGCCAGTTGTCGACCGACACTACACTACGTGCTAAAAAAAAGAATCTGAATCTGGGCATTAAATGGTCCTCATTCAACACCGACGCTATTCGCAGAAAAGTCAACCTACAGCTCACTAATTTTAGGTTAAAAGCAGTCCCTACTTCTTAACTCCATTTCATTTTGAGTCCACTAATTGTTTTTCCTTAAGAGAAATCCTCCCCTTAATTCTTCCTCTTCTCTCCCGTAAACAAAGTTATCGGGAAATAAAAGTATAGCTCAACTAATCAGATTTTAAATTTATTTTTTAAAAATAATTAGTTCGAGTCTCGTAACTTTTAGAGTTACTAAAAATTTATATGATCATTAATTTTAGAGCCTCTAAAATTAGTCAAGGTACACAAAAATTAACCCGAACACCCGTGTTAATTAAAAAATAAAAGAAACAAAGTTATCAAAATTAAAATATATGATAAATGTAATTAATTGAAAGAGATTAAAAAAAAATTAATAAAAGAGAGGCTAGATGCCGATGGACACGAGGCCCACGTGTTTAGAAAAGCTTAGACTGCTTGGGTTTTTTTTACTAAAGAGTCGTCTACTCTTTGATTTTTAAAAGGATGCAGCAAGGTGTATACTTTTTCTTCTTTTTTTTACCTTAAAAATTTAATTTTTAGCTTTTGTTTTTTAAAAGCACCTCTAAAATATAATATAAATTTCAAAAAGCACTTAACAACACGAAATACTCCCCACCCTCTCCAAAAAATAAAATCAACATAATAAAAAAAATAAGATGTTTCAGTAACCTCTAGAGTTTTTTTTTTCCCATCACCTATTCACCTATTTGTAGTAATGATTTAGATTATTTCTGATTGGATCATATTTTTTTAATAAAAAAATTAGGTGTTTCTAATATTTTTTTAAAAGAAAAAAATTAAATAATAAGGGATTAATCTGATATGACTTAATCGCCTTGACAGGTTCAAAGACAACTTGGATAATCAGTGAAAACATAGTTTAACTCAAAATAAATATTCAAGATGATATTTTTTTATAAATATCGAGACAACAATGTATTGAATTGATTCGGGTCAATCCGAGTTACCCTCCCAATCTTCATACCAAATTATAAGATCATCATAACTCATAGAAAGTAAATCAAAATAAATTGTGAAGCTCAATTTTCAATAAATGTAATGTTGAATGATGAGATTAAAAAGAATAATTTAAATCAATCCAAGTTAACCTGTCAAACTCGGGTTATGAAACTAAGATGACACCATTAAAATAAATTATAAACTCAAATTTCTAATAAACTCATTGTTGAAGCATTAAACTAGAAAAAAAAACTCAATCTAAAAAAAGACATAATGAAATGATGGGAAAAAAACATAAATTTTAATAAATAAATAAATAACTAAAAGTAAAAAAAAACATTTGTGAGATGACGAACAATAAAAGCATAATAAAAGTAGAATCCTTAATGGAACCTACAACATAAAGGAAAAATCCATATAAGATTTGGTATTAGGGAAAAACTCATGAAAAATAAAAAAAACTGGGACAAAACATGACATTAAACAAAAAAAACAATTAAAGTACATGCTTAAAATTTCATGTGATAGTATCATTATTTGTTAAAAAAAAAATATGTATCCAGGAGTTCTACTTTCTCGTAACTACAAAATTAGTTATTTGATTCTCTTTTGTTATGGATTAAATTTTTTTTTTTAATATGACATTATTTTTTATATGTTTTTTTAACATAAAAAAAATCTCAATCTTGAATTAAAAAATTTATGCATCCATTTAATTAAATAAATAAATAACTATTTATGCAACCTAAAAAAATATAAAACAAGATTTCTAACCAACTAAAGTTAACTATCCAAACTCGTGACCTAGTTCATGGGCTCAATTGGGTTCAACATATTTTTTTATATAATTTTTTAAATCTAAAATAGACACCTGCAAAATTAAGAACTAATCAAATATTGAGGCATTTGTTTAATATTTTGATAAATAATAAAAATATCAAACCAAAACAAATTACATTGTGGAATCAATAATCAACAAATTATTTAACAATAAAATTGAAAGAAAAAAATAAGCAAGAAAAATCAATAAAAGGTCCAATTTTGATGGATCAAATTGAAGAAAAAAAACCAATAAAAGAAAAAAGAAAAAAGGCTTAAGCGCTTCGGCGTGGTTAGCCCAAGCACGTGGTGTAGAGAGCCCACGCACTCATGTCTTTTTTTTCTTATAGGGCAAACGACCTATTGTCCACTTCTTAATTTTTTGAAAAAACAAATAGTAGGCAATGCATCGCTTACCCTGTCTACATGACCTCTTACTGCTGAAAGGTCGGGGCTATGATATTTCAAACCATAAAAATTTATTCTCAACCATATTTTGACCTGAAAATACCAAAAACAACCTTAAACACCTTGAAAAATATATACATGGCCTAAAACAACATAAACATTGGCCTAAAAACCCACAATCAACTCGAAACCGAAATTATTTCCTAACTCAAATATACTATCTCAGGTAAGGTTAAGGATAAATAACACCTAGGATAACTCTCCTCGTTAAAAGGAACTTATTGATACTAAAATCATCTTTTTTCATGGATGACATTGGTGTCAACCGAGACTTTCTTTCTTCTCTTTCAAATCAGGAACAAAAAATAAGGAAAATAAAGTTCAGGGCCAAAACTAAATTGCATAAGTTTTGAGAAACCAAAAGTTTATAATTTGAAAAGTTTACAGACCAAAGTGAACATTTCACCCTAAGTTTAAAACAACAACCCCTTTTTACCTCTCTTTTTTAGTTTGGTCCCCTTTATTTGAATCTTGCTCTTCACCAGTAAATATGTTTTAATTGATCGTCAATTTGGGCCTATAAGAGTGTGATTGAAAAATATGAATGAAAAAAAAAACAGAGAGAGAACAAATTATTGTAGCAATCCATGGTAATTTATCTTTGTGTGAGTAGTGGCGTAAAGAAAAATATTTTTCTCATGTCTTTTAATGTTTTGTATAATAATATATAACCCAATATAAAAATTAACAACAACTAAAGCATGTTGGGAAAGCACGATAGCTTTCTTCACAAAACATTTGTGGATTGCTATGGTGTTTCTCCACATTGGCTTTTTTTTTTCTTGTTTGTGTTCCTTGAACACATGGTTTCCTTTTTTCTTTTTCCTTTTGTTTATTTTTTTGTTATGGTTTTTTTTAAAATTATTTTTATCAATTTTATTTTTTAATATTGGGATGATTGATAGTATAACTTTGTAATTTATTTACTTTTATTTTGTATTTCAATGAAGTAAGCGTGGTTTGCATATCCGTGAAGGTAACCTGAGTTGTCTTGATTTATATATTTGGTGGGGTGTCTAATTTTTTTTATTGAACTTAAATTTTTTATAATCTATTTTTTAATATTTGAATGGTTGATAATTTAACTTTATAATTTATTTCCTTTTATTTTTCTTTTAATGAGGTCAGCGTGGTTTGCATATTTGTGAAGGTAACCCGGGTTGTCATGGTTTATATGTTTGGTGGGGTGTTTAATTTTTGTTTAATTGAACTTGATTTTCTTATAGTCTATGTTTTTTCTCATATAAGTTTTTAAAAATAGTTTTAATGAAAAATCATACTATTAAACTTTACAAAACAACAAAAATTAAAGGATGTGAGGAAATCACTGTTCACTTACACCAATTGCATTGTGGATTACAATAGTAATCCACGGTGTTTTGCTTTTTCTTTTTTAATTTTGTTATGAGCATCTATTTTTATCATTTAATTAAATAAAAATGATTTATAAAAAAAATATCAAACCCAATGTAATCCATGACCTAAGTCGCGGGGGGTTGATGTCGATATAATCTGTCATTGTCTCGATATTGTTTTTAAAAATTATCATCTTGAAGTTTTTTAAAAACCAAGTTATGTTTTTACCGATCATCAATGTTGCATTTGGATTTATGAAATTGATTAATTTAAGTTAACCTAGCTATAACATTTTTTAATTGGAAACTCGAGCTAGACAAACAACCGAATTAGGAGGCTTTAAAATTAATTCACTTGGTCAAGTTTAATAATACTGTTAAAAAATCATTCATTCACTTGGTCCATTTTCTTGCCTACAATCCAATTTTCTTGATTTGAGCTACAGTGTTTCATGACGAAGGCACAATCCACTAGCATTGCGAACCACCTACCCCCCATTTTCTATTCTCCAGAAACAAAAGATGGAAGTAATGATCACCACTAAAGTGGCGTCTTGTTCCTTAGGATCATGCGGCTAATAGTCAATTAATCATCCTTAAAAAATTGTTTTAATTTTTTATTCGGATGGCCAACCCTAACCTCTACGTGCTCTCCTGTAATTTCCTTGACATGGCCATTATACTAGTCTCTCAGAGTTTTTGACTTTTTCCTTCCGGTGACGGAAGCACGTGTTATTTATTTCTTTCTTTCCTTAATGATGGTACTATTTTGAGACTAGATTTTATTTATTTATTAGTCGATCCTGTTTATTTTTATTTTTTAAAAAAATTAATTTTTTTATTTCTTTTAAATTAATATTTTTTAGTATTTTCAAATCATTTCTTTTAAATTAAAATTATTTTAATATATTTTTGAATAAAAAACCACCAACTCAGTTAAACATTTCTAATTTTTTATTGATAAAATTGCTTTTTTTTTTTCCCTCATCACCTCTTTAATTCAAATCTCCTCTTTAATTCAAATGATAACGTAGGAAAGCTATCTATTTATTAATTAACTTAGACTTTCAAAGTATTCTTTCTCATTTGAGATTTGATTTGGAAAATGCTATAAAAATAATTCCAAAACATCAAAAATCAAGTTAGCGAGGTGCCATCATCAACATGTATAGCTTGTATATTTATTATTTAGTATTAAAATTTTTTTTCTAAAAAAGTATATTAAAATAATTTTTTATATATTTTTTATACAATATATTAAACTTATTAAAATATATTAAAAAAATTAATTTAATATTCTTGTGTTTCAAGACTTCCACACCCACCTACTCCCTCACCAATCCCCCACGCCTTTGGCTTTAGATTCAGAATTTCTTTTGGTTGGTTGCTAATCAAGAGATATTTTTTTGTACTTTAAGAAATAAAATTAATTATTCTAAAAATGAGTGTCCCCACCACCATTCCTCCACCAACCTCCGCCACCAACACCCTTTTACTTCTTCCCAATTTTCCCCTTCGCCACCAACTCCCTTTTACTTCTTCCCATTTTTCACCTTTCAAAACTTTTACTTCCCAATTTCATCCCTGGATGGCCCATAACTTGTTGACAAGCTATATATATTTTCTTAGCAAAAATTAATTGTTTATAGCCGTCCAATCCTAATGACAACTCAAATAGACGACCAATTCAAATTGATCAAGCTAATCGGTCGATTAGTTCCTGTAGAACTCAAATTTAAAAGGTATATATGAAAATCAAGGAGGAGAGATAAAAAAATAAAGATCGTCGGTGCCAAAATAGAGGTCGGTTGGTCACATGGGCCATCCAAGGATGGAGAGGATTGTTAAGATGATTTGAATGCCATCTAAAAGCCACTGTTTGGCCACCAAATGCTACCTCATATGCCACCTCAACAACACAAGAACAACACATGCGATGATATGTTTAATGCACGTGTAAGCGACTTTTCTTTTACAATAATATTTTTATTTATTGAACAACCAACTTGTCAACAAGTCAACTTAATTATTAAAAAAACGGAATGAAAACATAAAAATACCCCTTAAAGTCGCTTAAAGAAAATTTTCCTATAAGGGTATTTAAGTATTTTTACCATGAAAAAAAATGAAAGGACGAATAAGCCTATGTGCATCAATTTTAAAATTTTTACTTTAAAAGGTTTCTCAGTTATTTTACCATGAAAAAATATGAAAAGATCATTTTATCCCTAATTAACTTGGCGGTGACCAATAGACCTTAGTGAAAAGATTATTTTGCCCCTAATAGTCGGTTCAAAGATTTTAAGATGGTTTGGAAAATTCATCACTGCATTCCAATGAATAGTTATCCGTGTCTGAGTGCACAATAACTTTTTTAGAAAATTTAATTTTATGTTAATAATGAACATTACACAATGTAACCAAATTAACTGTATGATTATAATTCACTCTATTTTACTAATTTTTGTCAACCACACGAATTACCATTATACAAAAGAACTAAGGTGTTTTTAGGTGGCATCCCATTATACAAAAGAACTAAGGTGTTTTTAGGTGGCATCATTGTTCATATGAACAGTGAAGCAACTCCTCATTTTTTTTCATTTTTTTAAAAAAGAATCATCCTCATACTTTATTTATATATATATATATATATATATATATATATATATATATAATTTAATCCTTTTGTGACCTAATCCTCGTGAAATGAAATTTTAGATTGTAGTAAACTGATAAAATTAAAAAAAAGAGGATCATAATGCCAAATATGGATACAATGTGTGGCAAATTTCAAAATTTTAAAAATTTTTATTTTGATCAAAAAGTTTATTTTGTTTATTTTCCGGTCATTAGATTTGAGAGAAGGAATAAAAACTCACTATAAAATGCTAAAGAGAGAGAGTTGTTAGTTAGCCACATTCTACCAATCAGAAATGAGGTTTTTTTTTTTTTTTAATATCAATGGATTCCTCTCTCTCTCTCTTAAAATATCCCTCTAAACATGACAAGAAAAGTATATTAGGTTCCATTTATTTTATTTCAATTCAATTAATTTTTTTAAAAGTGAGTTTAGGATGTTTTGAGTTGTTAACTAGTTATTTGAAGTTTAAATAATGTTTTAGAAGAGTTTTCGAGTAAAAATAAACTGAAAAAAAGGTTTGAGGATCTAAAAATACGGACCATGATTTTTTTTTATCATAAGACAATCAGAAAAGTGACCTGATTAGTTTGATCTGTATCAAATTTTCTTCCTCTTATAATTTATATGAATTATTTGTATTTATTTAAAGTTTTTATAAAAACAAAAATAATTTATTATTAGCAACAACATTCAGTCATTAAGAGAAAAAAATTGAAAACATTTAAAATAAAAGGAATTGTTAGTTTCAATCATTCATGTGTGCACATAACTATTATATGTGTGCACATAACTATTATTTCTATTATGAAGATTATCTTTTCACTTTAATATCTAATTAATACCAACAACTTTTTTTATTTATCAATTCATATATATTTTTTATTTATTTTATAAATTATAAATAATATTTTTTTTCCTTTTTTGAATTAATTTTTTATTATACATAAAAATATATTCATAACATAATTATTTTTTTCACATTAAAAATTGACTTGAAATCACTAGCAGCATAAAAATCATGTTTGCATTTTTAAATTAAAAAAAAACCATGATATTTTAAAATGCACCCATAACAGTAACGCCATTTTATATTATGTTTAAAGTTATGCTTAAAATTAAATTGAAATTCTTCATGCTGCTTAGCGTCAGTGATAAAAAATAGTATATATAAAAAAGAAATTGTTATCAAGTCAAATACAAAAAAAAAATAAAAATTATCATATATAACTGCACGATATTACACTGAGGTGAAAAATAATTTCAAGTTTACAGTTTGTTTTTTTGTTTTAAAAATATTTTTAAAAAAATTTAAATTTGTTTTTACTTTAAATTAATATATTTTTGATATTTTTAGATATTTTGATGTGTTAATATTAAAAATAAAAAAAATATTATCTTAATATATTTTTTAATAAAAATTATTTTAAAAAATAATTATAATTACATTTTAAAACAAACTCTAAAAAAAATAACATCTAAAAATAAAAAGGTGAAAAAAAAATTACAACTGCAAGAACAACATAACTAAAGGAAGGAAAAAAACCCGGTTTCAGAAAATTCAGTCATGGACCCACAAGATCCACCAAACTCCACCACGTGTCTAGCCATCCAAGCTCCAAAAATAGCGCGTAACATTTACCACAGGTAAAAGAAAAAAAAAGTATATTTATTTTTGTGTTTTATGAATATTTTTTTTATAAAATACAATTATTTTTAAGTTAATTTTTTTTTAATATTTTCATATATATAATAAAATTTTTAAAATAAAAAAATATTATTTTACTTTAAAAAACAATTATTATTATAGTAATTTTTTTTATTTAAAATTAAAATTTTAATATATTAATATTAAAAATAAATTTTAAAAAATAAAAAAATATTATTTTATTTTAAAAACAATTATTATTACGAGCTCTAAATCTACCTTGAGAAAATTAAAGTAAAAGACAAAAAAAAAAGTAAAAAAAACACATATGAGAATGAGATCGGAGCGCACATCAATGCGCAGCACACTATGCATTTCCGGTTTCCCTATATAACCCAAGAGCTCAAACACCATCTCTCGTGTCGAGTTTTACTCTCTCTCTATATATTTTCTAACAAAGGAAGAGAGGAACCAGTCTCCCTACCCTTGCTGTTGTATCTCCGTAAGGTATGCTGATGTCTGCTCTTCCTTTTATTTCTCGTCTTCCTTCATTTCTCATGCATACACTAACTACCCCTTTTGGTTTCGCTCTTCTTGGGTTTCTTTTTCTCATTACGTTGTTCTCTTTTTCATTAAAAAGATCTGGTCAGTGTACTCTGCTTCTACTGATTTTGCTCTGTACTATCATGTTTGTTGCAGTGTCTGATTTCATCGTTTTTTTTTTCGTTCTGTTGATCTGATTCTAACAGAGTCTTTTACTTGTTGCATTGGATCTGATGAGTAGTAGTTAGTTAGTAGTGTTTAAGAAGTAAAGTTAAAATGAATGTATGCTCTGCTTATTGTCTACAGAGCAAATGATAAAAAAACAGACAAGAAGGTTATACAGTTCCAATCTTTGAGGAAACCTGACACCCAATTACAGTTAATTGCATTTGGGTTTCTTTGTTGTTGTGTTCTCTTCATATGCTGTGTTAAGTGTTAGATCTGTCGTCTTGCAAGAAATAGCTGAAATAAGTTCAAATCAAAACTGCTCATTTATGTAATGGATCTGATTAGTTTTTGCTCCTTTATTGTTATTTCAGAGCTTAATCTTTATAGATCCGTTTAAGATTTATTGTTTGGATCAAGAAAAACTGAATCTTGATTTTTGTGTGGCATAAGAAACAGAAAAATGGCATCACACATTGTTGGATATCCTCGTATGGGCCCCAAGAGAGAGCTCAAGTTTGCATTGGAATCTTTCTGGGATGGCAAGAGCAGTGCCGAGGATTTGCAGAAAGTTGCAGCTGATCTCAGGGAGTCCATCTGGAAGCAGATGACTGATGCTGGCATCAAATACATCCCTAGCAACACCTTCTCTTACTACGACCAGATGCTCGACACCACTGCTATGCTCGGCGCTGTTCCACCTAGATATGGCTGGAATGGTGGTGAGATTGGATTCGATGTTTATTTCTCCATGGCCAGAGGAAATGCCTCTGTTCCTGCTATGGAAATGACCAAGTGGTTCGACACCAACTAGTAAGTGATAGCTTATCATCACGTACTTTGGTATTGTAACTAGTTCTGCCATTCGATATGATGATTGCGTTTTTAAATATTGTTCCTGGAAAAAGGAAAAAGAAGGAAAATTTACTGAACCATTTGCTTCTGTTTTGATTCAGCCATTTCATTGTCCCTGAATTGGGTCCTGATGTCAACTTCTCTTATGCTTCTCACAAGGCAGTGACTGAATACAAGGAGGCTAAGGCAGTAAGTGCTCTGGTTCTACCTTTTATTTGTCGAGATTTTTCTACATAATACTACCTCGTATATTAATAAATTTGATATATAGCTCGTAAATTAATGAATTTGATATCTAATAATCATGATACATCAATTGTGGAGTGAAGGCATGGCTGCATGCACATAGTTCTTGCTCCGCTTTTAATCTTAGTGGGTGTTTGGGAGTCTGGAAGTGGTTGTTTTTCATAGTGTTTTTGCTTAGAAATGTATTAAAATAATGTTTTTTTAAAATCATTTTTTATATCAACACATCAAAACGATCTAAATACATAAAAAAATTAATTTTAAGAAAAAAATTCAAATTTTTAAGAAATACGGTTTCAATCGTGTTCCCAAACGGTCACTTAGAATCTTAGCTCAAAACATCTTTGAAATGTTGATAGATTCCATTCTATATCTTTTCGGTAGGTCTTTTTTAAGGTCAAGGAACTGTTAGAATAGTCTGAAAATGATATGGAAGTTGGAGATTCTATACTCATCATGATATTATGCGTGCTTTTTAGTATGAATTTTTTGAGTGCGCCTGCCAAATTCTTTATAAACTGATTGTTTTTTTTGTCTGTCACCCAGCTTGGAGTAGACACAATACCGGTCCTTATTGGCCCAGTCTCCTACTTGTTGCTATCCAAACCTGCAAAGGGTGTTGAGAAAACCTTTTCTCTTCTCTCCCTTCTTGGAAAAATCCTTCCAATCTACAAGTAATTGTTCTATATGTATACTCTGATTTTTTGATTTATGGGTCCTCTATATGTTTATAGGTGTAATTGTTCTATTATTATTTGCAGGGAGGTTATTTCAGAGCTTAAAGAAGCCGGTGCATCCTGGATTCAGTTTGATGAGCCTACGCTTGTAATGGATCTTGAATCTCACAAATTGGAAGCATTTACCGAGGCCTATTCTGAACTGGAGTCAACTGTATCTGGCTTGAACGTTCTCATTGAAACCTACTTCGCTGATATTCCTGCCAAGCAATACAAGACCCTCACCTCTTTGAAGGGTGTTACTGCACTCGGTTTTGATTTGGTTCGTGGAACCAAGACCCTCGACTTGATCAAGGGAGAGTTCCCCAAGGGAAAATATGTCTTTGCTGGAGTGGTTGATGGAAGGAACATTTGGGCCAATGATCTTGCTGCTTCTCTCAGCACCCTCGAAGCTCTTGAGGGCATTGTAGGCAAAGGTACCTATTCTTTTCTTCTGTTTTTTGCATGCATTTTTGGCACAATGATAAATATTTTTATGACACGGACTCATTCATGATTTATCTACACAGACAAGCTTGTAGTCTCCACCTCTTGCTCTCTTCTCCACACTGCTGTTGATCTTGCCAACGAGACCAAGCTTGACAAGGAAATCAAATCATGGCTTGCATTTGCTGCCCAGAAAGTTGTCGAAGTAAATGCATTGGCCAAGGCTTTGGCCGGTGAAAAGGATGAGGTCTCTTCCTTTTATCCATACTTGAACAACTATGAAGCATTTGTTGCTAGATTGACCAACTTCTTTTCTTATTTTATACTTTCAAAAATCTTATTAAACCGCCAATCTCATTTTACAGGAATTCTTCTCTGCTAATGTTGCTGCTCATACCTCAAGGAAATCCTCCCCACGTGTCAACAATGAGGCAGTTCAAAAGGCGGTAAGTACTTTGTTGGATTCTTTTCATGTGGATGCTTTCGAGCATGGTTACTCTGCTAAAATCCTTGTAAATTTATTTTAACATGCTTTTCTGGTCTTTTCAGGCTGCTG
This sequence comes from Populus deltoides, assembly GCA_015852605.2. NCBI lineage: Eukaryota > Viridiplantae > Streptophyta > Magnoliopsida > Malpighiales > Salicaceae > Populus > Populus deltoides. The sequence goes on along the minus strand of CM027582.2, from coordinate 5,268,717 downwards.
CATTGAAGGGTTCTGATCACCGTCGTGTTACAAATGTTAGTGCCAGACTTGATGCTCAGCAGAAAAAGCTTAACCTTCCGATCCTCCCAACCACCACAATTGGTTCCTTCCCACAAACCATGGAACTAAGGAAAGTCCGACGTGAATACAAGGCCAAAAAGTGAGTCATAGGATAATTTTCATATTTTTCCTACTTGTGTGGTATTATGGCAAAAAACATTTATTGATTGTCTTCATGAATTTTCTTTTAGGGTCTCTGAAGTTGATTATGTTGAAGCCATCAAGAAGGAAATTAGCAAAGTTGTCAAACTTCAAGAGGAATTTGATATTGATGTTTTGGTTCATGGAGAGCCTGAGGTGATTTTCTCCCCATCAAATTAGTTTTTTACGCTTACACACATACAATATAAAAATCTAGGGAACATTATTTGTTTACATAAAACTCTTTTTTTTTAGAGTTTACTTGTATATTAATTTACTAATCCTGTACATCCAACTTGTGTGGTCATTCATTATTGTAGAGAAATGATATGGTCGAATACTTCGGAGAGCAATTGTCAGGTTTTGTGTTCTCTGCCAATGGTTGGGTGCAATCTTATGGTTCTCGCTGTGTGAAGCCACCAATCATCTATGGTGATGTGAGTCGCCCTAAGTCGATGACTGTCTTCTGGTCCGCTTTAGCTCAGAGCATGACTTCCCGCCCAATGAAAGGAATGCTTACAGGCCCTGTCACCATACTCAACTGGTCCTTTGTCCGAAATGACCAACCTAGGTATTGAAAATAAAAGGAGCAAGATAGGGAAAATGTCATTTTATATTTCATAGTTTCAATAAGTGATTCGTTTTCCTTTTTTCAGATTTGAGACCTGCTACCAGATTGCTTTGGCCATTAAGGATGAAGTGGAGGATCTTGAGAAGAATGGTATCACTGTTATCCAAATCGATGAGGCTGCTTTGAGAGAGGGTTTGCCTCTTAGAAAATCCGAACAAGCTTTTTACTTGGATTGGGCAGTCCACTCCTTCAGGATCACCAATTGTGGCGTCAAGGACACCACCCAGGTTTGTTTTCCACTTCACTTGGAATTTCATAACTCAAATTCAAGTTGGTGTCTTTTTTCCTATTGCATTTTATTTATGTAGTGAACTAACTTTTTTATTTACTGCAGATCCACACTCACATGTGCTACTCCAACTTCAATGACATTATCCACTCAATCATCGACATGGATGCTGATGTCATCACCATCGAGAACTCTCGCTCCGATGAAAAGCTTCTCTCAGTCTTCCGTGAGGGAGTGAAGTATGGTGCTGGAATTGGTCCTGGTGTCTATGATATCCACTCTCCCAGAATACCATCAACCGAGGAGATTGCTGATAGAATCAACAAGATGCTTGCAGTGCTTGAGACAAACATCTTGTGGGTTAACCCTGACTGTGGACTCAAAACTCGAAAGTACTCTGAGGTGAAGCCAGCTCTCAAGAACATGGTTGATGCTGCCAAGCTCCTCCGCACCCAACTTGCCAGTGCCAAGTGAACCGATCAGGAGATGTTGGAGCACAATCAACCCTTATCTATTGGCTGCAGTCTATGATTTCTTCTCCTTTTTTTTTTTTTTTTTTTTCTCCCTCTCTTTCCGTATTGGATTTTGGTTCTCTAAATTCAATTCTTTAAAAAAGGGGCTTCAAATTACCTATTTACTTTATGATGAAAGTTAATGGAATGTCATTACCAATTTGTGCAATGAGGTGACTTTTCAAAATATAATGTATTAGATTGATGCTTTTGCTTTTACCAAGTAAATTTGCCACGAACAGAACACATTCAGTGAAATACAATAAATTATGAATTGAAATCCTTATTTAAAGAAAGCAAATTTAATATACTAAACGTTAAGCCATATTTAAAGTTGTAACTTAATTCCTGTCAAGGGAAGTAACACAGAGACTCCAAACTCTAAAGGCTTAGGAAAATATTATTTTCTATGTGTTTATTCTTTTATAATTTACTGTGAATTGGTTAGAGTGATTTTTATTTTAATTTGGTCATTAAAGTTTTTTCCTCCTCAATTCAATCTTTTCATGGCCAATTGACCCTGATTTGTTGAAGAAGAACAGGATTGAAAGATAAAGAATTAAAGTGGAAAAGAAAGGAAAACTTAGTAGCATCTTCAAAGTTTACAAGGAAATTTTATTTTGATCCTTATATTTTTCAATTATTTTTTTGTCCCTTTGGTTTTCAAAATTTTAAGTCCGACTTAGAATTGTATTTTTTTTAATTTTTTAATATCTACTGTAAGAGAGGAGGAGAGAAAAAGTTATTAGATTCCAGTGGTTAAGAGATAAAATCTTTGTTTTATCAATGTAGACCATAAAAAAAATCGATTTTAATATAGTTTCATTTGAGGTATTCTTTTTACTTCTCATCGCTTGAAATGATTTCAAAAAAATTCATTTATAATTATAATTATTATAAATTCTAAAAGGTGCGGGGAAAATATTGTTCCCCACACCATTGCCTACCCTTCACAATTCACATAATGATTATTTTTTTTAATTTGGTCATGAAAGTATTTTTTTCCTCCTCAATTTAGTAATTTTGTGGCCAAATTGATTGTTAATTTGTTCTGATTTGTTGAAAAAGAACAAGATTGAAAGATGGACAACCAAAGTGAAAAAGGAATGAAAAAATAGTGGCACCTTTAAAGTTTGTGCAAAAAGTTCATTTTGATCCTTATATTTTTTATTTTCTTTCCTTTTAGCCCTTTTGGTTTTTAAAATTTTAATTTGGTCCAGAACATTATTTTTCTTATTTTTGTTCTCAGAAAGAGGAAAGAGAAATTCACTGAATTTTGATAGTAGAAAAAGAAAGTCTTGGTTAACACCAATTTAGGTTGTAAAAAGGATTGAAATTGGTGTCAATGAGTTTCATTTGATAAGGAGAGTCTCACCTATGTATTCTATCATCTCCATCACCTAAAATGGTAGATGAACTCGAAAAACTTTTTGATTTCAAGTTTTCGAGTTGCTATTTAGGTTATTTTAGGCCATAAATAAGTTTGTCAAAGTGTATAAACTGTTTTGTAAAAAGAAAGGGTTGAAAATTGAGTTTTAGAAGAAAAAACCCTTGACCTGAATTTCCATCAACCTTCTACTCGCATGAAATTGGCCCAACGGGTGATAAGTTGCCTGCCACATGCTTTTATTTTTTCAAAGAAATAAGGGTTTGTACTTTAAAAAATAATATAAAATAAATAACTCAACCCAAACGCTTTGGGCCACCCATGTCTGGCCCGAGTGCCCAAGCCTTATTTTGTGGGTCTATTGATTTTTTTATTTTTCTTTCTTTCAATTTCATTTTTTTGTGTAGGTTTTTTATTGGTTGATTTTTTCTAGTTTTTACAATTTTTACTATGTTTTTTAACAAAATATAATTTAATTTTTACTTAGTTTATGAATATGTTTAAATTTATTTTCCTTATCTTAAAAGACTTTTTTTTTTTCTGTGGAGTCCACTTAATTTTTTTCTCTTTAATTTTATAAAATTGTTTTCTGATGTGTACTTTTTATTATTAATTTATTAAATAAAATATTGGTTTTAAAAAATAATGTTATTAAATATAATTGAGTCTATGACTCATATTTTGAAATCAAATATCTACATTTACATTTATCTTTTTATTTTTCAATTTATTCTTTGGTTAAATATCATTTGGTTTTTACTTGATTCTCACGTATAATGATAGCATTTTATTCTAATATGTGCAACATTTATAATATTTTTTCTTTTGATTTCATTTAATCGATATCTTATATGTGTTTATTTCTATTATCATTTGATTAAATAAAAAATTAATTCTAATAAAAAAATTCATTAAACATAATCGGGTAAATGACTGTGTTGCGAGATCAAATATCTTGATTTGCATTTATTTCTTAATTTTTTATAGTTTAGTAATTAATTATCATTAATGACTTGATTTTTTTTAATTTTTAATATAAATAGTTCTTAATTTATTTAATTAAATAGATGCATAAGATTTTTTTTATTTACAGTTATGATTTTATTATGTTAAAAAGATGTGAAAAACACCTATATTGTTTTTGTTGAAAAAAATTACCTCACATGTGGCAAACCACATGTTAGATAGCTAGTACACTCTCTAAACTCAGCAAGTTGGTGCTAGTTTCACATCAAAGTCTTGCACTTGATTATGCTCCATTAGAAACGTGACTTGTTTTCTTAAATTTATATTTTTTATATTTTTTATTGTTTTGAAATGCTGATATTAAAAATATTTTTTAAAATAAAAAAATATTATTTTGATGCATTTCTAAACAAATAATACTTTAAAAAACAATCAATACCTCACTCCCAACACCTTTTATAAAAAGAAGGAATTGATTTTTGAAGTTTAATATACCTCATAGAGTGATGTTTGAGATTGTGATAGTAATTATTTTTCAAAGTGTTTTTTACTTGAAAATACATTAAAATAATAATTTATTTATTTTTGACATCAATACATCAAAATGATCTAAAATAAATAAAATAATTTGAAACAAAAATAAAATTTTCAAAAGTGCTTATTTGTTTTAAAAAAAACAAACCCACTTTAAGAAACCTTTTTTCTACTATTTTCTAGGGAATATAACGTCCTAGAACATGAGGAATATTATAAAAACTTAATTTAATAATTTTTAAGTAAAATATATTTTTAAAACACATTAAACATAATCTGAAACATAAAAAAAGAAAAAAAGATTCAGTTGTATCTTACTCGGATGATTCATAATCCGACCATCCGACCAATATATCCAAGGAAAACTACACGACAACACTAAATTCAAGTCACTTAGTATATATAACACCCAACTCTCAATGTCTCAGGCAATAGGAAAAAAACACCAGTAGTCTTCCGATGTCCTGTGCCACTTAACTAAAGAATCAAAGAAACAATGTACAAGTCAAAGCTTCAAGAACTTTGCCAACAGAGAGCTTGGGAGTTGCCCACCTACGAATCATCAAGACAAGGACAAGCTCACAACCCTCGCTTCTTGGCTACTGTCACCGTCAATAACATATCCTTTCACTCTCCATCTCCCTCTAATACCTCCAAGAAAGCTCAAAACGACGCTGCTAAGCTCGCTTACGAGCACTTCTCCATCTCTCGCCCCTCCCCGTCCCCCTCCCCTGCCGTCTCTGGTGATTACCAGTAACTCTTTTTATTTATAGTTTTGTTGAATTCGTTTTGCAACGGTTCATTTCTTCCTTTTTGGTCGTTTTATTTTCAATGTGTCAGAGAGATTAAAGACTTTTTAGGGTTATTTTTCTTAAGGCTTAGTGAGATGAAGGACCTTTGTAAATTATAGTATTTGGTTAAAAATGAATGCTTCCATGATAATGTTTCTAGTTTCTTCTGTAAATTATAGCATTCAATTATTGTTGTTCGTATATTTTTTTTAGATTAATTAATTAATTCCCATGGTAATAGGATGGATTGATTGGTTGATGCCCGTGACCTTGAATCTTACGATAAATCATTGATGTGATGTGATTATTATCATTCTAGTTCTGCTTATTTACACCGCATGAGTTCAAGAAACTACCCTTATGCTACAAGGGCTACCTTGCTTATCGAAGTTGCTGCAGGTTCTTTGAGTGAAAGGGCTGGGGCGATTACTTGTCTCTCTCCTGGAGGTACATCGCAATTCAACACACAAGATGCAAATAAAACTTCCCAGATAAATGAAGCTTTGGCAGTTGCCAAAAATGACGAGAGTTTCGGAGGTGAGAGCAAATTTATACTTGCCCTTTTTGGATTTAATATGACTTTAACACAATTATGCTCCGTTTCTGGAGTCAGTTGGATGTGCTTGATAATTACAGGTGCATTTATTATTGCACTCTAAATTGAAAGATGGAGGCATTGAAGTAAAAACAAATATATATATATATATATATATATATATATATAAAAAAAAAAAAAAAACAAATGTATTGGCATGTCAAATTCTCCACACTTTAGAACCAAATCGCATTCCAAGTTTTGCAAGCAATGTAATGTTCTAACACACATGAGATTTCTTAGTTTACCAAATTCAAAAATGATTGACCACTTACTCTGCTCTCTCTCTCTCTCTCTCTTTTCATTCAAGAAACTACTGTTGTGCTACAAGGGCTACCTTGATTACTGAAGTTGCTGCAGGTTCTTTGAGTGTAAGCACTAGGGCGAATAGTCATCTCTCTCTCAGAGGGTCTTTGCAACTAAACACACAAAATGCAAATCAAACTCCTCAGGTGAATGAAGCCACAACGGTTGCTAGAAATGACGAGAGTTCCGGAGGTGAGAGAATTTATTCTTGCCCTTTTTAATCCTGGAGTTGAGTCAGTTGGATGTGCTTTATAGTCATGGTTGCATTCTAAATAGGCAACCAATCATTATGGAAATGATAGCCTTTTCTCTCTAAATTGTGTAGGTGTGAAAACAGTTTATGTATGATATCTGCAATAAAGCAATTAGTTTTGTCTGGTTTGATGTTTCCTCTTGGCATTGAAAGATAACTTAAATAATAAACCTCCTTTAAAGTAAAAATAAATAAATATTGTTCACATTGCAGCTTAATTTTCATGAGCACTCCCCTCTTATGGTTTTCCCTGTGTTGCTGCCATGCAATTTTTCTGGTGGAATCGTTTTAAAGTAAATTCTATGAACATGTGTGAGTGTTTGACACCTTCGAGCTGATTTGCAGATAGACTGGTCGGCTCCATGGGGCTTGCAATCCACACATAGCCCAACTCAATGGTGTCAGATACTCGCAAGTGTCTGTGATGCCTGTCTCTTTTTAAACAAAACTTAATGGAAATCTATTTATTATTATAACCATATATGGAGGGTGCATAATAAATTGTAATCTGTAATACGGTCCAATATTAGGGTTTGATAGCCTGTTTGGAATGGAGCATAGTGTTTCACAGCTTTTGTGGCCATAATGATTGTAATGCCGCCGCCATTGGAAACAAGTTAATTGAGCAGCGATAACACTTTTTGAACACATTTCCTCTTCACTGACAATAACCATCTCTAAAGCCACTTTACTCCATTCACTAAATATAAATCAAAATCAGTTGCTTCATACCATTCACTAAATATAAATCAAAATCAATTGCTTCATACCTCAACAATAAGGTTCTAAATCCTGATTTGGAAATTTCAGGTAAAATTCTCAACAATGTTATTTTTACACAATTTCTACAAAAATATCGATCAAATCCCTTCGTTTACGTTGTATTCATTTTTGCTTTACTGCTTTAAAGTTTTTCATTTGCTTGATCTATGTATATCTTCAGTTATTTGTGTGTGTTGTTTTGTATGTTAAGTTTTGGAATCAATGTTCTTGATTATCTTTTAGATTTGATGGGTCTGTGTATATCTTCAATTGCTTGTGTGTGGGCATATATACATGTTTTAATTTTTGGAATCAATTTTCTTGGTTATCTTTTAGGTTCGATAGATCTGCATATATCTTCAATTGCTTGTGTGTGGGGGTTAATTTTTTGAATCAATTTTCTTGGTTAACTTTTAGATTTTTGATATTTTTGAGGCAAGCATACATTTATTAGGAAAACGTATAGCTGTCAAAGTATCGTTTTTGTCCATTTTTAGTGAGATTTTTGAAAACCTAGTTTTGACTCGCAAAATTTTAAACATTACACCTGCATTGTTTATGACCGCTATGCGTTGCTTGGGATGGGACATTGCAACTGTGATTGCAATGTGAAATTGCTGAATTAATGGATAACACTTGACAATCATGAAGAAAGGGTCAAGAAAACAGTCAAGGGAAATTGGACAATTTTTTTTTTTTTGTTTTTTGTAAACTTGCAACAGTTTGTATCTTTTGTATATGTGGAGCCTCATGAGATTCAAAAGTATTAAGTGGACCCACAAGGATTATAAAATATCAAAGCTGTTGCAGTGTTTTTCCTAAAGGAAAAAGGTTAGTTATTTTGTTTTTTCCTTGGATTGGAAAACTTTCAACAGTTATTCCTCATCAAATAGCCATGGATCTAGTTGTCTTCTTCTGATGGATGTACTTAGGCAGCATTTTTTTGTTTGATGTCTAGCTTCATGGGCTTTCTATGTTATACTACTCCACAGCTGGTCTGCTCTATTTCTGACTGAGCTTTTACTTGTACTTTGGATTTGTATTTTAGGTTTGAGTATTTATGATTTCAAAAACTGTTCCTTTACTTCTCTTGACAATCGAGTCTTAGAATGGTTGAACTTTTTCTATAGCTCTAACTTAACTCTCTCTCTCTACCTTTTTTTTATAAAAAAAAAATCCACAAAAAAATTAAAAAAAAATTCCTAGAAATGATGTGAGCTGAAATGAGAAAAATGAAAGAAACTATACACAAACCATGCCCGCATGGCTTAGCTGCCATGTATCACAGAGTTTACAAAATTGTTGATTGATGAAGATACTTTAGATCACAACTCTTGCTTTCGAACTCTTGCTTTCGAGCAACACTTGTGGTGAATGGACTCTCCCTCTTGCTCCAAATCTCAAAAGGATTAAAATGGAGGAAAACATAAAAAAATTCTGGTTTAATTGTTTTATCAGTCTTTTCTTTTTTCTTTTTATTATTGTTATTGAATACTCTGCTCCCAATAGTGCCTCACTTGGCCATTGAAGATTTGCTGCATGTAATTAAATTGTTGTTTGGCCGGGCATGGGATAATGTAATTCGTACAGTAGCTTATGGCTTTTATGGTGTAGTAAAAAGGGAAAGGAGGGGATTTTGTATTTGATGCCCTGTTGGTTGCCAAGTTATTACAGGAAAAGAGTAGCTGAATTCTGATTGAAGAAGGCAGTAGCATCACCTGACCATGGAAACTCAGTGTTGAATCACCTTATTTTGTGTCTTAAATAATGCACCTGTTTATCTTGGGTTTTCATGACAAGTCATTATGGGACATATTAATCTGAATTTTCTCCTGGCTTATAGATATGCAGCGTTTGTTTAAGAGCCAGCTGCAAACCTATGCACAAAAGAGAAATTTTGCTCTACCTGTGTATTCTTGTGAGCGGGTGGGTCCTCCTCATTCTAGTCGCTTTAAGTGCATGGTCACAGTAAATGGACAAACCTTTGAGAGTACAGAATATTTTCCCACATTGAGCAAAGCTGAACATGCAGCTGCAAAAGCTGCATTGATGTCATTGTTGCCAAATGGAGTTGAAGAGGTTAGTTTCCTACTTATGGTCATTTTTATCAATTCATTGTGAGATGCAGAAATTTGCTGGTTGAGCATGCAGTTTTTGTGTTTGTATCTTTGAGAGATGTGATTACACTTCTCTATGTAATTTATTATTTTCTTTTTAGGATGAGTCTGGTTATAAAAATCTTTTACAAGAACTGGCTCAGAGAGAAGGTTGTGGTTTGCCAACTTATAGTACAAACAAATCTGGTGAAGCTCATGTACCCACTTTCATTTCAACAGTGGAGATCGAAGGAGAGATTTTTACAGGACAAGGAGCAAAAACTAAGAAGCAAGCAGAGATGAGTGCAGCAAAGACTGCTTACACAGCTCTAAAACAGCGTATGTACATGCATACTTGTTTGTTATATGTTTTAATTTATGTATTATTTAGTCTTGCATGCTTTAGGCATCCAATTAATTAGTACAGGAATCCACTCTCTCTAACCTGGATTTTTTTTGTTAACAATTATTTCAATGCTATGAGGTTTATAACTTTATGGAAACAATCATTTGATTTTGATGATAAATTAAGTGGCAAGATTCATGTATTGTACTCAATTATTTCAATGCTATGAGGTTTATAACTTTATGGAAACAATCATTTGATTTTGATGATAAATTAAGTGGCAAGATTCATGTATTGTACTCAAATTCTCAGCCTAGTACTTGAGTAGAGGATTACTTCTCTGTGAAACCTTTTGTGATTCCTCTCTTAGGACTTAGAATTGAGATTGCAAACCAGTCCTTGATGAGAGAATTCCACTTTGATATCATAATAACAATATGGTTGGGGGAGTAGAAGAAAGGAAAACAAAAGTTATGGTTGGGGAGTAGAAGAAAGGAAAACAAAAGCCCCACTCTCCCATTTGGTTGGATCTTGGAAGGAAAGTATGGCAGGAGATAAAAGAGGCTTCTATTGGACCCAACAATTTCAATCCCTCAAAATGGATTTCGAGGGCCCAAGAAGAAGGAAGAGGAAATTGTTTATTATCCAGCTTTGACCAGAACACGAATTCATATAACAGGTGGTTATTTTGTCCATAACATTTAGTTTAATACCTCCTACATCTTCTCTTGCTCTTTTCATCATCCAAAGAACTTAGAGGGTAGGAACGTTCTATCCAGCCTCTCCTTCCTCTTAATTTTGTTAACCTCAACCAACCATGACAAATGGCATGCTTTCCTACACGAAACCATAAATGGTGCAATTTATGCTTCAATATGACATTTTCTTTTGTGATGGACTTTCTCGTAAAACTACAGTAAGGTTTGGGCCAGGGACATGAATATTTATTAACCACAGGGACATAAGAAAAGTTGAAGTCAAAGATTCAGTGAGAGACAGTCTAACGAGCTTTTGGTCTTCACGGCAAACATCCTTGAGTAACTTAGCTGCATGAAGACATTCTAATGATACCTTCTAAATTGATGCGCTTCATAGTTCTTATAAGCTTTTTACAAAGCAGAGAAAATAGAGATGCTGCATAAAAAATTATTAAATTTAACATCTACGAAGTAAAGAATATACTATTGTAGTGCTTGATCAGAATGCTTGGTTTTTGGTCAGGCAACTCAAGTCCGAGCCCTGCAGTTCTCTCCCCTGCTTGCCAATTTCAAGAAGCTCCTCAGAGCTCTACACTTCTCGCCCCTGCTTGCCAAGTCCAGGAAGCTGTTCAAAGCACTACGTGTCACTTTCTAGCTCACCAAGGACAAGAAGCTCTGCAGTTCTCAACTCCTAGCCTTCTTGCAGATCTCACTGCATATCTTCAACAAAACATCCAACCTAAATTGCCTGTGCCCAGTGAACAAGATGAGGAGGATAGAGGTGAATTTTTCTAAAATTCCAAGCATTTTGCTCTTCTATTAGTAGTTATTAGAAGATGGTTTCATATTATACTAAATAATACCTCTCTGCATGTTCATTATTGTCTCCAAAACCATGAACTAATGCTTTCTGCCGACATATTGTGGAAAACTAAATCTGAAAGCATCTAGATTTGAAACTAGATTTTTCAGATATTTGATATGGAGGGACACCATTGAAAGATGTGTTTGTAAAAGTTGAGCATTTTTCATTTGCACCATCCACACTGATGCTAATCAGAGAACTTTTTCAATATAAGAACTTGCTTTAACTATGACCTTTAGATTTCTAAAGATTGAATGGTGCTTAAAGGAGGTTATGGGGTATGTATGAGTTGCGGGTGGTGTGTGTTATATGTTTATATATATTTGTTGTAGATGTGTGCATGCATATAATGATATATGATACAGTGCACAGCTATTCAAGTGTTTTCACTATTTTGGAGTACAAGTCACTAATTCGGGATAGAGAATAACTCAAGCTTCCCTCTTCATGCTACCTCTTCATGGTACTTCAGATTATTTGACATGAATAAAATATACCTCCAAATAGAGCATTAAATGTGAAACTAGATTAACAAACAAAAAGTTATAAACTAATAGTGTTTTATAACTAATATCCCATGGGTGGCCATGAGACCGTCTCCACTGAAGAAGGGGGTGGTCACTTGGATAACTCGATGGACAACTTTTTAAAAATAGAAAACTACTTTTAGTTCCAGAACTTTCTAACATTTTTATGCAGGGTTTTCATTTTCGCACTGGTTCCTATGTTCTAGTGGTTTAATATTTTCATGCTTTTTGTCTGATTTTTGGTTCCAGAGAAATCGTTTGGTGGTTTCAATAGATGAACACTATTTTTGCATTTCCTTTCAATTCAAGGTGAATAAAAATATTATATGAAAAGTAAAAGGGAAAAAATATTTTAAAAATGAAAATGTAAAGAAACAGAACCCATTTCTCTACATAAAGGCACCTTTAGGCTTGTGATATTAGGATTCCCATCTATGTGTAGACACTGAACACAAATTTGCATGCGCTTGCCATTCTAGTTCCTTCGACATGAAGTATTTTTTGCTTCTTTCGTAGGCAAATTACACATGCTCTCATGATATCTTAATGGCATCCATGTCTCAGCATGTACCTTTTGAATTGTTGGCAGCGTGTTCTGAAGTTAGAAGTCGTCATCCCTTCATTGCATCTTCAGGGCAAGATAGTGTTTCAGCCGTGACAAGCATTACATCTTTATCTGGCGTCGCCATCTCTTCTTTGCCTAAGCATGATCTGTCTTCATCTTCTTTGCCTTCTGATTCCTCCACTAGTTCAGCTGCAAACTCAAGCATCGAGCATCTTGTTGGAAGGAGTACGACATGCCAGAGTAGGATTATTGTTCATCCACATGGGGCCAAAGTGACATATCCTTCAGGCACCACTGTATTGCCCATCAGCGATGGCAATTGGGTTGCGGTGAAGATACCACCTCAACCGAGTCAGTAAATGTTTGACTATTCAAGGAGTGGTGCCTATGGTTTATTTGCATAGATTCTGTAGCTCTCTAAATGTGAATGGTGGATACCTTTTATTTTGAATCGTGGCATAACACCCCCAGTAATCAGGATAATGGCAGACAGACTTAACTCTTAGCAACTTAATACTAAATGACTTCCCAGCTTATGATTGGTGTTTTATTTGTCATTCCATACATCATTATAATCCTAAAACATTAAATGTGATGGTAAGATTTACATTGCTTGTTTTGAAAATCTTCACCACATGTCTGATGTTGAATCATTATGAGTTTACAAGTACTAAAAAATAAGGCAATTAGGATTTACAAGGTGCATTGTTGCCGTTTGTGGGATATGTTCTATTTGGAGTAAAATGGAGGCATTTTGTGGGATTTTTTTAACTATGCGGCGGCCATTTTATATGTTCATAGATGTCTTGCCTGATTTATTTCATAAAATGAAGATTATTTAAATGCTTGAAGCTAGCGAAGCCCTAATTGAGCATTTGAAAAGGTTCAAATTAGGATCAAGTTAACAAGTCAAGGAAGTAACGAATTTCAGCTTCCTCTTTTGGTATTCAGAGCTCAAGGTTATAACTGTCGTCTTCATGGCATATTATGTACCGCACGAACCCTGTTTTCTGTGGTTGTGTTTCCCCTGCTGCATCATCCCAAAACACTGGTTTCACCAAATGCTTAGACACGCCATAGGAATTAATAGAGATATCAACAGATATGGAAATACTACTATACCAGTAACAGCTCGTTAATTGATAAGAACAGAGCAGAAGTTGTATTAGGAAATGGTCATATTGAACCCTCTTTAAAAATAATAGAGGGGAAAAGATGTCTGTCATCTTATAATAAAATTGCTAGCGTTCTACATCATTTCACCCATGGTAGTTTAGTACTTGGCAGAATAAAATCTGGCAACCAAGTCAGGCTACAGGGAAAAAAAATAAACTACAAAATTTGGCCTTTACCAAGAAGAGCAACCATTTTCTCCAACTCACATGAGGACTCCTTCAGTATTATTAAGGGCTTTCTTTGAAATCTTGAATTTGTTTGCAAAGGCCTTGTTAGTTTTGACAACGTACTCCCTGATGAAGAACTCAATGCCATGACGGAGAGTTTCTAGCTCAGGGGAGACAGCAACACGTGTTAATGAGTTCCATATAACCTCATCAGGATACTCAAACAAGGCCTCAAACAGCATACGAAAATGCATGATCCTTTTTGGGGTTAGCTGTGTGACATCACTTAATTCTACACTCTTCAAAACTGCAAGAGAGAGGGTGAAAGAGCCAACCATCTCTGCTATGAATTTTGCTAGGTGCATTGATCTTAATAGCTGCATTGACTCCAGCTCTTTGAAGTGGTCCCAAATGCAAAACTGTGAAATTATATCAGGTAAAAAGAGATTATCTTTACATAATCAAAGCTGGAAAGCTTATGCATACAAGCTATGGATCTTGCACTAAATTTACATTCCCTGTTTTTTAGCATATCCCATATCACACTCAGAGAGAGAGAGAGAGAGAGAGTAGAATAGGTTCCTTGTTACTTCATCATGAAAAGGACAAGGGTTACCTGTAAAGTAAATTTGTGGTTTTTGTCATGCTCACACAACTTGGAAGCCAGGGTAGTGTAATACTTGTTAAATATCTTTTCTTGTAAACAGCATTCAACAATAACTCGCATAATCTCTCTGTCCTGTACATGAAAACAAAATACATCATATAAATGAAACGAGGGAGGAAAGGAAATGAAGAGCATTTTGGTGGGGGAGCCAAGAGATACCAACCTGCTTTCCAACCAAGTCCAACCTCAGAAGCTTTTCAAAAGCATCGATGTAGTCCTCACCACTCATTATTATACAAAAGATTGCTTTTCTGGCATCTGTGTTCATCCTCTGTGAGGAAGCTAGCTGTAGCATCTTTTGGGCTTCCAGAACATCTTTGTCAATCGTATTGGCAACCTCTTGAACATTATCTGTTTTGGCAGCCATACCCCCTGACAGCCACCACTGGCCCTTGTTGTCAGGATCAAGCAGCTTGCTCCATTTTAGCCCTCTAATAAGAATTTCTTCAACTCTTAACTGAGACATCAAGAAAACCATTAAAAAGAGGGGAAAGAAGGAATACGCCATGTGAATATGAACAAAGAATCTCATCGTCTTAATTTACATGTGCAGTTCAATGTCACAACTAACAAGACTACTCTAAAAATTGCTGTAAGTGCAACCAAGAAAAAGGATATCTTAATGTTTAACAGAACTTTTTTTTAACGACAAGCCCGATCTTGTTTTATATGAATATTAATGCTTTTCTTTGTTTTCCTTTTGCTTCTTTCCTCTCACTGTCAATGTGAAATTATAAAATAACCTCCTGATTGACTTAACTGGTTGTCTTGTTAAGAAATATAGATTTGAAATCAGAGACATGAATGAAGAACTTGAAATGAGAAAAATAATGTCCAACTAGTAAGACCTTCTGTAGCCACTTTTTTATCCGCGCATGAGGTGCAGTTTCCTCCTTGGGCCTTTTCTTGTTGTTTTTGATATCAAATATGGTTTCAAGCATAAACTCCATCTGCAAAAGTTACCATGTATGATAATTCTAAACTGACCACAAAAATTGCAGAATCAAAAGAGATCTTCATGAAAAGCTTACTCTTTTTCCATTTATATTTGCCTGGCCTTCCACAGGGGAGGCCTTCAGCTCATTCACTCTGTTCTGTACACTCTGGATGAAGTTCTTCATTGCAGTGGGATCATCACTCCTTATTTTCATCCCACAGCCTACACGGCCGGTAATGGCATGTTAAACATGATTAATTGGGCAACAGATCCTACTAAATTAGTACACAGAAGTGGTGACGTCATACTATTTTTAACACCACGGAGAATCAATCAGTGCAGTGCAAAAACTGCAGCCAGATTGCATAGGGAAAATGATAGCTGATGTAAACAAGGAAAAGAATATGATACTGGAATATTAAAGTGATTGACATGCAGTTCCTTATCAAAAATTGGAAGCTTCATGGAGAGAGAACTTAAATCATAATCAAAACTGAATTATAAATAGTTGACAAATGTGAAAATCACATTGTAAACATCAAGGGTTGAAAGACTGTACAATTTAAAACTGTCAAGATAGTGGAGACATCAATCTCTCTCAAACGCTTGCTCAGCGTGATTAGGAGGTCATATATCAGATCACTGCAAAACATCAACAGAATTAATGCCATTAGCTTATATATTATTTTCATCAAATAAATTAAAAACTGACGAAACAGACAACGACATATGAGGGCAGAAGGAGTAACACAAGCATTATGCAACTATTTTGTACGCAAGGATGGTTCTAGCCATGTATTCAAATGCAGATAATGTCGCAGTTGCCAAATACACAAAGATCATTATTGGAAACAGCAACAACCAAGGCTCCTATACCATCAAGTTGATAACCTCATTATTACATTTAACATATTTTCCTACAAAGAATACTGCCATTACAGCAAAAGAGAATGAATTGCCAATTAAAATGTCTCTCTGTTGAGAGAAACTAATGTGGTTTTTTTAATTGTACACACTTGTAATTCCAATAAACATAGACCTAACTTGTTACGATAGGCACATCATGCCCTTCAAACTAATTCATATATGCTTATGTGTATATTCCAAAAAGAGGTTCTCATCAATAGATTCAGCAACTGGAGCCATGTGACATGTCTTTATAATAATGCATAGAAACTTTACCCATGTTAGATTTTACTACAATTTTTCATTTTTTAACCTTTTTATGAAAAACTCCAACAACTACAGGAGAAAAGGAGGCATTTGCTTATTATAGAGATGGTGTGATTGATTTTTTTTTATTTACTGCATTGAGTCCTAAGATGAAGTGAGTTAAAAATAGAATTTACATTTATATTTATAAGCAAATTATATGCATATAAATAAATAAAGTTAGTTAACTTGCCTTGAGCAAACTCCAAATATGCATAAATAAGAGAGTAGAAGAGTGAGATTACGCAAGGAAATATTGTCTTCTTTGAGGCACTCATCCTGCATACCAAACAGAAAGGGTCATTGCTCAAAGAAAGATTTAATTTCTGAAATAAAAGTGATGAAAAATGAAATTTACTGGGGAAAAGACAGATATGGACCTATAAATATATGTTTGCTAAACCTAAATGTTATATATATAAAACCCAGAATCAACTTTGAATGGTGGGGAGCCCATGGCACCCCCCAAACTTTGAATGATTTATTATTAATCTTCAAGCAGTTAAAAATCAATACAACAATTCAACGTTAATGATGTACTTTCAAAGGGTGTATGCACCTCAAAAGCTTTAGCTAGAGATGCCATGAACTTTGCACTGAAGTCCATCCCAACAGAGCAAGCCAAGCCAGCAACAAAAGATGCAAAAACAGCAGCATACCTTCACAAAAGCGCAGGCATCCAAATCAATCCTAACTTCAATAGTGAGAAGGATTCCAGGAAAAATAGAGAAGGAGAAATTGTCACAGACATATATATATATATATATACAAACATGCACCATCTTGATCAAATGTACATATAAAATCTAACTACCAGAAGAAGAAAAAAGTCATCCCAGAAAGGTATAGAATTTGAGCATAGCTATCAAAACAATTTTTTCATCTGGATGTCATTCATAGATGAATCCAGGCCAAAACAAGGAAAACAAAGGAAAGAAGCTCATCACTGACAGCATACCAGTGCATAAAACTGATGCACTTGCACATATCCTATTATTTCCAAGTGCAGTTCTTGAGATACTTTAAAATAATCCACAATATAGTTGATTCGGAAAATACATTTCCTGCAGAAATTTCAATCATCTTTTGACCTAAAGAACTTGCAAGCTTTCTGCAGGTACACAAACACCGATTCCGAAGCATACGTGGATCTATATAACAAAAAGTATAGTTCCAAATTCGTTTCAAAGAAAAGAATTGTTTTCCCATAGAGCAAAACTTTCATGTATTTCTTTCTTTATCCTTTTTTTTTCCAATCAATATGGCATGTAAGAGCCAAAAATAGCTTAAGAAAACACATTTAACCCAAGCGAACACCAAAAAAAAAGCTTATCAACATTGATACACAGATGAGCGTATGAATTATATTGCACAAGCAAGCAAAAAAAATGAAGGAAAAACAGAGCAAATAAGAAATCATTAGTCAACAATTTACTTGACCTTACTATAGTAAAGTTTTATAGCTTCTACAATCTATAGTCACAACTGCTTACAGAAAGTTCACCCAAAAAAATGAAAAAAAGAAAAAACTAGAAAGGAGGAAGTAGATCCAGGCAGCCAACTCCAACTAGTTTGGAATTTATGCTTTAGATGAAACAAGTTCTGTTAAAAAATAAGCTCAATAGAAAGAGACAAGGAGATATAAATGTGAAGAAAAATAAATTCACTCACTGTTCATTGCCACGAGGACCACCAGAACATGCTGCCAACACCTCATTAATGATAATCTGAGTACTGACACTGCGAATAGTGGACTGCACACAAATTAAATAAAAGTGTTCAAGTTGTTATTCATAAGCCATGCTCACTAATATCTTACACACAAAACTGGTGTTGAAACATTCCGGATTTGATAAATAATTTCCAAATGGCCAAACTAATAAAAAAAATTAGGAAAATGCTTCAGATTAACCAGCAAGCAATGTTTTGTCTGCACAGGTTTCCTGGCCCATATATTGTTAGGTCAATATGCAGCAATTATTGTTTCATAGGCTTTCAAACATATCATGTACAAGGTCTTTTCTTTTCGTTTTTGATCAGCATTACCATGAAAAAATTGCCTATAAAAGTAATAAATCATAAGGAAAATTATAACATACACGGAAGATGGTAGCCATTTCGCCTGTAATTGATTCCACATTGGATTCAGATAGCCTATTCAGTAGACCTGGAACAGGTTTAAAATTAGAAAGTGTTGCATTCATAGGTTTAACCAAAACTTTACATGAAAGCTTGATTTTGTACCTCGGACCCGTCTCCGGATTTGAATATATTCTTCTGACTCATTCCCTGCAAGAGATCTCAAGTGTGGAGCAACATATTTTATACTACTGGCCACTGCAGGCACCTTCTTAGAAGTTTCCTGCAGCACGGCCTCCGCATCATGGGTCTCTGCTGGGTCAGATACACCAATTGTCATGTCTCCTGCCATGTCTTGCTTTCGCTTTGACTTCTTTTTGTTTCTATTATGTGAAGGTGTCTCACTGGCACCTTCTTCAAGCCCCACTTCTGCACCTAAGCTTTCATGCAGCTCAGAAATTGCTCCAATCACATCCTCACTCCCATCTTCTGAAGATTCCTTCAAAGACTTTTTCTTCTTATGTTTCTTCTCAGAAGTTGTATCCTCAACTCCCTCAATGGGAAACTGGTTAGCATCTGGGACTTCCCCTTTATCAAAAGAATCAAGCACGGATGGTATTCCCTCAAGTAACATGTCCATTTCATCATCCATCCTCTTCAATTTTCCATCCTTTAATTTGAGTTTCTTAGCAAGTCTCCTTTCCATTTCCAAATCTTCTTCAGCACAAGCATCTTTCGTATCCATTTCAAGATACTCTTCAAACTTCGTTTTCAAATTCCTCTTCATGCCCTTTTTTTCTTTCACTGTCTTTGGAGCATTAGAACCACTATGTCCCAACAAGCCCAATTTCCTTTCCATTTTTGTTGGCACATTCTTTTCCTCTGGACTCTGATTTCTCCTCGAGTTAGTAGCATCTTCTTGCATATCTTCTTTCTCTTTCAAGTTCTTTGATTTGTTCACATATTTTGCCTTTGAATTTCCAAATTTTCTCTTATTTTCTTCAGCTCTCCTCTGTTTTTTAAATTGCTGTAAACATCATATAAGAATCACAGTTGCTACAAATTTATAAAGCCATAAATTACAAAAAACTGTAACCAGAAAAAAATTACAGAGGCAACTGCTTAAACTATAATACCTGATGTTGAACCCAAGATTCATGTTTTTTCTGCGTTGTCATTTTTCTATCTTCTTTTCGCCTTTCTCGGCGTGTCTTCTCATCAGGCCCTGCCCCTGCAACAAAATGAAACCCAAATTATCCATTTTGTAAATCATAAATCATACAAAAAAAAGAAGAAGAAAAATCAACGGATACAACAAAACAAGTTTAATCAGGACTTACTCATGGTTCCAAATTAAATGTCCACCAAATAATCTGCAAAAAGAAAGAAAAAAAATTAATTAAAAAAAAAAACCTCTCTATAATTATTATTACTAAAGGTCATCGCCTGCCTTTATGTACTTGAGCCTTGATCTCGTAATTTAGTAGTATAGAAAGAGATTCAATGTCCTTATTTGTTTGATCATTGAATTTCCTTTTCCCCAGATCAATGACGAAGGGAGAAGTCAGTTGATTCTTTTGAAGAACCGGAAGCGAAGCACTATGCCGAGGGGAGGGAAAAGAAATGGCTCCGAAGAAAGAAATTGGTTCCCAATGCTTCTCCACACCCAACGAGAAGAAACAGAGTTAAAATTACTAGTACAAAACTCAATCACTCAGGACATTCCATCACTAACTAAACTATAACAGACCTCAAAAACAAGAAGATTATTTTCGCAATCTATGCTTGGTTGCAAAATAATAATAATAATAATAATAATAAATCATTCTGAAAAAATAACCGGACGAACACTTCAACTCAGCTGTATTGAGTAGTAATTACTTCTAATTTTGAAGAAATTTAAGTAGCACACAACTCAGCTGTATTGAGTAGTAAGTACTTCTAATTTTGCAGAAATTTAAGTAGCACAAGAACAGCAAAAGACTAGGCCTTTGCTTTCTCTTGTTTTTTTTCTCAGTATCCAAACATAACAATAACAGCCTCTTTTACACAAAAAAAAACCTAAAAACAATTTAGCATCAAAACCCACTTCAAAAAAATGTTGACAAAACTAACCCACAAATCATAATCACATATCAAGCATACTCTAAGACCACTGTTAGAAAATATAATAACACATACTGTAAAACATAAGAAGTTTAATGAAGCTTTGATGGAAAAAAGATTACCCGTAGATTTAGTGGCTACTAATGAAAAGATTAAGGTAATAACTAACACTGGGATTTAACAAAAATTGTGCGACTCCATTAATATTCTCTTCTCCAAGGTTTTGCCGCAACTTCTCTCCAGGTTTTAAAGACGGGTGGAGTTCGTTTGTTTTACATTTTCTCCTCTCCTCTTAAATAAGGAGCTTGGGCCATTTAAAACCTGGTCCGCATTTAACTGGGCTAAGCCCAAATCTGGATAGTCACTAATAAATTTATAATTTAAGATGTTGAAGGCTTAAGGCTTTAACCAAATCAAGACATGAATTAAGAATTTATACACCCATGAGCCCGAAATTTAGGATAGGGATACCGGCATTTTTTCAAGAAATTCTAAAGATAAATGAAATCATTTTCCCAATAATTTAGTTTTTTAATTAAAAATATTAAAAAAAATGCTAAACGCTTAAAGAAATATTAAAACATCAAAAAGAAATTACAGTCTCACTAAATTATATATATATTGTGTGACTACATGAAAAGAAAGTTATTTTGAGATTAATGAACTAAATTAAAACCCATTGCTAGAAGCAGGGAGTTGGTATTTATTATAGGGTTCCAGGGACTTGTGATGCTATTATTATAGGGAGAAGTAGAAAGAAATTGTTTATTTTAGATAGTTTTGATTTGCTAAATTAAAAATAAAAAAATATTATTTTAATATATTTATAAGTAAAAAGTATTTTGAAAAGTAAACTCTACAACACTTTCAGACAAACCCTTAATTAATTTTTATCCATTTAGCATAATCAAACCAGTATGGTGTTAGGTTAATAGATACCTTGATTGGACTCGCTTGTCCATTTTACTCTTAACAACCTTGTTTAAAAGGTGTGGTGTTGATTAATTTTGTTAAGACTAAAGCATTTTTATTAAACCATTACACATGTTACTTTAACTTCAACTGATATCTAGTTTTATATTGACAATCTTTTTTATTTTCTTTTCTATCTCATCTTTAATTTTTACGTCTAACCCTCTAAATTTTTAAAGTAGCTCTTCGATTTGTTTTTTCTTTATATTTGGTTTATATTTTTTATTATTATTTGTTTTATTTGAAATAATTTATAAAATTAGATTTTATTTTATTTTATCCTCCTTTAATTTTTTTTATTTGTTAGATTTAGTCTCTATTCTTTTGATTTTTATTTGTTTTATTTGAGATGGTTCTTAAAATTGATTTTGTTTTTTAAGATTTCATTTTTAGTTTTTTTTTCTTTTAGATTTTATCCTCGTTCTTTTAATTGTTATCTATTTTATTTTGAATGTTTTTCTTAATTAATTTTTTTTTTAATTTCATCTCTCAACATATAATTTTATTTTTATATCAAATTTGGTTTTAATTATTTTTATTGTTATTTATTTATTTTTGATCTTTTTTATTTATTTTTGATCTTTATTTATTTATTTTTTTCAATTTAATCCCTCAACATTTTGTTGACCAGGAATTTGGCTTCATGATTTTTTCGTGTTTGCCATCTATAAGGTAATCACAACCTCAAGACTGGGATTACAGGTTTGAAAGGTTAACTCGGGTTAACTTAGATCTATTTTTAAAGTTATTTTTTATAATTGATTTTTTTAATTTTATTCTTCAATCTTGGATTTATTGGGGTCTAGGATTCATTAATTTTTTCTCTTTCTTTTTTATTAGGTTATTTCGATCTCATGTGTCGGATTGCGGGTTTTGCGGGTTAACCTAGATTGACTTGAGCCAATTTTTTTTATTCAATTTATCTATTGTCATTGTCTTTTTTATCATATTATTAAATTAACCGAGTTTATTAAATCTAGTCAAGTCAATAATCCGGCACTAAAATTTTTCTTTCTTCTTTAAAAATGCTACCATCACCTGAACATTTTTCATGTTATAAAAAGTTTGGTTTGGTCTGCGATGCATTGCATGCTACCAATCTAGTGTGATGTGTTTTTTTACAAGTGTTAAAGGAGTTTTTTTACTTGTATTTCTAGTTGTTTTTTAAAAGTATTTTTGGCTTAAACACATATCAAATTAATACTTAATTTAATGCTTTCTGGTGATTTTAATATACTAATATAAAAAAATCTTTAAAAAATTATTTTAATATATTTTAAATACAAAACTATTTTAAAAAATATCTTACACCATATTTCCAAACAAACTCTTATATTAAAAATATAGAGTAGGGGTAACAGTACACACAACCCAAAATTGTCGTCTGTTAATTTGTGCATGTTGTAATCATCTCCTAGCTTTGTTTTCACTCTCTTTCAAGAGTGTTTTCGATATGGACTAATTCCCTTTATCCGGCCGTAGACCCACAGTGCCGTCCTCGGCCGTGTTGAGCCTCAAATCCTTGCACTTGCCTCTATAAATACTTCTTTCTACATGTCCTTGGAGCAAGTGTCCCCTTAGCCTCATTAGTTAATCAGAAGGAAAACTAACCAGAGCTATCACATTAATTTCTCATGGCTTCTCGTTGTATATTGGCGATCTTTGTTCTCATAGCTGCCATTGTTCCATTGACAACTTTGGCAACAGAGTACATAGTTGGGGACGAAAGTGGATGGACCTTAGGGTTTGATTATCATGCTTGGGCTGCGGGCAAGAACTTTCTTGTCGGTGACGAACTTGGTAAAATCATCCTCCATTACCCTCCCACGTACAATTCTTCTATAAGAACAACTAGCATGCTTGACTCGACGAGAGTTGTCTGTTACTATTATCATTCAGTGCTTCATATTAATATTTGTGGTTGAATTTTGCAGTTTTTAAATATCCCGTTGGTGCTCACAACGTGTTTAAAGTGAACGGAACTGAATTCCAGAACTGTATTATTCCGCCGGCAGATAGGGCTCTAACTAGTGGAGATGACACCATTGTTTTGGCTAGTCCAGGAAAGAAATGGTATATTTGTGGAGTGGGCAAGCACTGTGAATTTGGTCAAAAGCTTGCTATAACTGTGCAATCTTTGGCACCAACTCCAAGCCCTGCACCGTCGCCACTCTATGCTAAGCCTGATGAGGCGGTGAAAGGCAAGCGACCTTTCTTCACATTGCGTTGGTGATGATAAATCCAAGTGATGACTTCGATCATTGTTTAATCGAAGAAGTGCCCAACATCATATTTTGATGGCTTTCTGCCATAAATGATTTCTTACAGTATTTGAAGTTATTTAGAGGACTGGATATTTCGTAATTAGTAGCTATTGAGTCTGGTTTTAATTTTATTGAATGATGTATTCAACCAAAAATCGCTTTTTTTTTTTTTAATAAGATTACACGATCACATATTAATGAATTGATTCGGTAGATTGAAAGTGTTCTATAGGGATTTTCTTTTAATAGAACACTAGCTGTACTACCGCGCTCTGCCACGAGCTTGTATATTTTTGTGTAAAAAATGGTATCAAGGTGTCGCCCACATGTTATTAATAAGAACTAGGAAAATAAACGACTTGAGCTGTAGCTGTAGCCTCGATCAGGTTGAATAAGATAATTTTATTTTAACGATACAATAAGAAAATTCAACAACAATATTAAGTGGATAAATGTTTTTTTTAAATGATTACGATAACCGGAAAAAAAAATCCTTTAGAAGTATATAACGGGATAAAAAATTAAAAAACAAAAAACTCAGTTTAAGTAAATCCAAGGTTGTATGATAAATATATAACTTAGAAAATAAAAAGCAAGTTAGCTTGGGTTAACCCGCAAAACCTATGGTAATAAGAACCCCAACATATATATCATTGTTTTGGGTTTCAACAAAAATAAAGGAGAAATGACTCGATATAGAGAGTGTTATACTTTGATCTTGTTACATGTTATATTAATCGCGGTAATGGAGGAGTATGTATTGGGTATAACATGAACTATATGAAAGTACTTGAGTAATCAAGAGAGGATTCATTATCCTAAGTGAATTAGAGAAAATGTTCCATTTGTTTTCAAATAGTATTGATTGAGAAATTCTTGGCTAATATGGAATGAAATTTGAAAAGAATTTCAAATTTTATTCAAATAATCAATGGTTATTATGTAGAGAATAAATATGATTTAACATGGCAGACATACTCTATGTTTTAATGTTAAATCGGAATATTATTGATGAAATGATATTAACTACATTGAGAAATCGATCACTAAAATGTTAAGTCAAATCACTAATAACTTTTTTAATATTTAGGGGATTATGACACATTGTCAGATGAAGCACTTAATTTTCAAATATAAATTAATAAATTGTTGAATTGATAATAAATTAAATTACTTAATTTATTTAATTCTATTTAATTAGAATTGTAATTTATATCCGGGCCAACACATTAGAAATCTAATGGGTCACACACATTAAGAATCATTAGTCAAAAATTAAAGTGTGATAATTTAATTAAGTATGACTTGATTAAAATATATTTTAAAAATTAAAAATTAAAATATAAATAATATAAGTATTATATTTCTAGACCTAAAAACATCAAGTAAGTAAGACGTAGATGAAACCACAACTAACTAAGACCAAAAATTCACCTCTACAATGACACTTTTATTGATGTGTGATTTTTGAGGGGGCGTGGATTTGCAAGAGTAGTTAAAAACATGATGATGTAGTAAACTAGATGGAAAAAAGAGGTTTTAAGAAGAAGTATTTATACGAGTCTGATTATTCTGACTTATGTGTGGGGAAGATTTGAGTTTGAAAAAAGAGGTTGAAATAGAGAATAAAATTAATTTGAAATCGAAATTGAGATCTAGAGAATAAAATGGGGAAGTTATATGTTTGTGTTGTATTATATATGAGGGTGCATTTATTTTTAAAAAAATTTAAATTTATCAAGGATATAAAATGTAATTTTTTAAAATAAAGGTAAAGTGAAAAAATTACTAAATTATGAGAGGATCATAGTAATTTTTTTAAAATAATATGTTTTCTTGAAAAAAAATGATGTTGTCTTGCATAATAAATATATGTGAAAATTTGCCTTAAAACCTTTTAACCAAATAAATATTCTTAACATACCAAAAAAAATGAAAATTAAAACTATAAATTTTATTTTGATTCAGTTGATTTATAATTTTAAAGCGGGTTAAATAATATTTTAGTCTTAAAAATAGCTTTATAGAGATTTCTAAAATTCTTTGTTTTATGGTAAAACAAGTTGAAGGATGTATTTTTGGAGTTTCAAAACTTTAACCCCTCCTTTAATGGCAAAACCTTGCACCGAAAGATGACACATTATTTATTCTATATTTTGATTCAGTGTGTTGTTTGCCCATTTAAAACAAAGAAAGCCAGACATTTGGGCCTTGACATTTTCTTTTGGACCAGCGCGCATGTATTTTTTTTTTAAATAAGCCTAAGTTTTTTTTTTTAATTTGAGAATAAGATTGTTTTTAAATATATTTTTAAAAATAATATTTAAATAATTGTCTAATTATGTCATAGTTTCCAAGAATATATCAATGAAGTGTTGGTCTAGTAGTTAATACACTGCTATATCTCTTCAAGGATAAGAATATAAATTCGATCTCCATAAAACGCACTTATTAGGAGAGGCAGTCACGAACCCTGAATGAGACAAGTCTCACCTTTTAAAAAGATGTGAGAATACCCGGGTTAGAAAAAAAAACTTTCAAGAATATTAGAAGTTTTAATAATGATATTAACAATTATTTTATGAAAAATTATATGTTAACCTAACATACAAAATTTTATTAAAAAAAATGATCATTAGTATTTAATAAGAATAGAATATTTATTTTTTTATTGTATTTATCTCATGTTTATTAATCACAAATTTATTCACACATGTATATAGAAATGATTGATTCAAAAAAGTTTATTATTAAAACTTGCTTTCATGATTTTAATAAGTTTTTATTTCAAAAAACAAAACTTCTAATAAAAAAGATATATTTCTATAAAAAAAAACACATGAATAAGAAAAGAGAGTTTTTAATTTTATTTCCTCTTCAATTCAAGTTATCAGAATATTTATAAATATTTTTATAATTACCATTATTTTTTTTCGATAATGCTAAAATAAGAATTAATGAATAAGATAAGATAATCTTGACTAAAAAAATATATTTTTGCTCCTAATCTTAATCTTGACTAAGAATTAAATAAAAAAATATTTTAAAAATATTTGTTAAAGCGGGCAGACACTCAATTAGTAAAAATAAATAAAACAAAGGGTTTTATTGTAATTCAGTAGCCATAATGTTGTGACTACGTGGTCAAATATTTTCCTGAATCCACTTCGCCAGGTTCCTTCGATTGAAAGTAAAAGGAAGGATTGCGATGTTTCTTTTGAATAATCCTGGCTGCGTTCAATTTGCCGACAGAGGTGGGATGCAGCCTGGTAGGGTAGCCCTGTCTTTTCCTTTCCTTTCCTTTTTCCTTTTCTTTTTCTTTTTTATTTTTATTTATAAACCCCACTTTGTTTGCCTTCCCTCAAGTCAAAATGACCACTGAGACGGTGATTGTAGTCAAGGTTGTTAAAATCGCGATTTTAATACGGCACGGAAAGCTGTACATAAACTCGGATCGTAAAAACGGATCGTAAAATTGTAAAATCGTAAGGAATTTTAAAATACATTAAAAAAAATTCATGCTTCAAATAAAAATTCATACATAGTTCAAGCACCTTAAAAAACATGTTTCAAATAAAAATTCATACATATTTCAAACCTTCAAATAAAAATTCATACATAGTTCAAACATCTTAAAATACATGGTTCAAATAAAAGTCATACATAATTTAAAATAACTTTTCATTAACTAATAATTAACAAACTTAAAACAAACAATCTGCTGGTGTGTCATGTAAACTAAAACCAGCTAACTTCCCTTCATCTTCCTTATCATTCCTCAAGCATTCATCAATATCATTAACATCAAGAGGATTATTAGTATCACTACTAGTACCAACACCAATATTATGAACATTAGTGCTACTACTAGTACCAACACCAATATCATCAATTTGAATATCCAAATCATCTTCAATACCATGACTCTCCATTTCAACATCATTAGGAATTTCTTCTTCATCACTTTCATCTTCATCACCATTTTGTCTTCGTGTTGCACTATCAATAGCACCAAGCAAATCAAAGTTTGGATGTTTTTCTCCCTCGGTTATCCAATCATCATCAGATGAAAGATCATCTTCTATACCAAAATCATCAGCTTGCTTTTTGACTTGGTTATCATTCAATTTCAGATTGCACATTACAAATACCAAGTCATTCATTTTTTTCTGGTGCAAACGATTTCTTCGTTTTGTATGAACCTAAATAAACAATTCAAATTTATAAGATTTTTATCAAATATTTCCATATTTAAAATAAAAAACAAAAAAAAACTTACCATTTCAAATGCACTCCAATTACGCTCACATCCAGATGAAGTACAAGTCAAGCTTAGAACTCGGATTGCAAATCTTTGTAATTCTGGACATTCATCCCCATAAGAATCCCACCATTGAGCCGGAGTTTTTTATCTCTTCTTTGTCTTGGCAGCGTCAATGCCAAACAACCCTTTTGCATCCTTGAATGATTCAAGTTGCAAGTCAATTTTGCACCTTTCATTTGCATTAGGCACCATCCTTTCTAAGCATTGATATAATCCAATTTTAATGTTGGCATTAACCTTAAAATTGGGATTATAATGATAATGAGGATTCAAATAGTAAGGCTTTGCATGTAAAGGTCTATGGAGTTGAAGTTCCCATCTTGCATCAACAATATTCCATATAGGTATATAACTATATAAAAAAAACAATAAAAATATCATTACAATATAAGAATATCTCAATTGAAAAACATTCATATTAATAGATGACAACATTTGAAATAAAAATTAGCAAGATATATACCTTTTTTTCACAGAACCAAAATTCACTTGTATCTTCTCTTTTGCTTCATCCATTGCTTTATATATAAAACCCATAGCTGGTTTCTCATCTGAATCAACTAATCGAAGCACTTTAATTAGAGGATATGCTGCCTTAATACATATAGTGATATCATGCCAAAACCTGCTGTCCAAAACACAATTTTGAATTCGTTTCCCTTCTTCTATTCTTGCAAACCTACATGAACTCCACTGGTTGGAAGTAAACATAGTCATCAGCTGCATTTTATGATCATTCAAACATCCTAGAGTCAAATATGCAGTAGCAAACCGAGTGGCAGCAGGCCTAATCAAATCCATTCCTTTAGTAAAGTGCCTTAGCATGGAAATAAGAATGGTTCTTGAATAAATATATGAGGTGATTCTCCTCCCCTTAGCAATAGTTACTTAATGAACCTCTAACTTTTTCTCAAAATCTTCTAATATCAAGTCAATACAATGGGCAGCACATGGTGTCCAAAACAAACTCTTTCTTTTTTCCATTAATAATTGTCCCGCTGCCTTATAATTTGCAGCATTATCAGTGACTACTTGGACAACATTTTCCTCCCCAATCCTCTCCACAATGGCATCTAACATCTCAAATACCTTATCAGCAGTCTTAGACATATTAGAAGTATCCACCGATGACAAAAAAACTGTCCCTTTAGGACTATTAACCAAAAAGTTACAAATACAACGTCTTTTTTTATCTGTCCATCCATCAGACATTATTGAACAACCTGTATTTTTCCATTCTAGCTTGTACTCCTCAAGCAATTTCATTGTTTGATCCACTTCTTGCTTCAAATACTTCTCTCTAATATCATAATAGGATGGAGGCTTGAAACCTGGCCCATGCTTTGCAACCATTTCAAGTGCCTTAATAAACTCAGGGTTTTTTACACAATTAAATGGAATTGCACTAGTGTAGAAAAACCTAGCAATTTGTCGACATGCTTCTTCTCTAATATCCTTTTTTAGCAATTGATTTAGAGTTGTTTGTGTACTTCCACTCCCACTAGCTACTCTCTTTCCTTTGTTCTTGGAGCTAATTTCTTTTATTTCATCATCATCATCATCATCATCATCATCATCATTTCCACTATATTGAAGGGCCTTTCTTTTCTTTTCTTTTCAGTTGCCTCTAGATTTTTCACTAAAACACCCAAAATCATCTGCTTAACATTTTCTATTACTTGCTGACATGGCTCAACATCCTTACGAGTGCAAGCCAAATGCTGTTTGAAACGAAATATACCTCCACTAATAATTTTTTGACAATACTTGCACAAAAATTTTCTAGAATTTTTATCAACATCTATACCATGTTGTCATCCCACATCAAGCTTATTACCAGAAGCATTTTTTCTAGATGCCATAAGTTTAACAATTCAAAGATCAACTCAATCAACCCTGTAATCAATCCAAACATTTTATGATTATAATTAATTTTAATATTAAACATCCAGCTATAAAAAAAAAACTAATACTGCATTTAGAAACTAATACTGAATTCATAAACATTTTATATACTAAACATCCAGCTATCAAAAAAGAATTACCATAATACTGAATTCAAAAACTAATTAAAATCAGTAAATTACTTAACAATTTCTTAAAATAAAACACCAAATCTTGAATCCAAAACACAAAATGACAGAATATAACTCATGACTTACGTTTTTCTTCTCCAGTTCACAAACTTTGTAGTGTTTTCCTCTCTGTCCCGTAAGCTCTGAAAAATAAACAAACCATTTTCAAAATCAGAACCCAGTTTTCTGTCAAACCATTCACAGTCACAGACTCACAAACTTTGTTTTCAAAATCCAAACACTATTAATCTGTTATCAAAACAAATGCACAGACTTGTTTAACAGGCTTTGATATCGAAACACTGTTATCAAAACAAATTCACAGACAAATTTAACAAAATAGAAATTCAATTAGCAAACCCATTCACGCACCCATTCATAAACAATTAGGAAACACTGTTATCACAAAATAAAAATTCAAGCAGTCGGTGAGAGACCCATTCACAGACCCATCAAAAAATAAGAATTCAAGCAGTCGGTGAGAAACCCATGAGAGACCCATTCACAGACTTGTCTTCGGTGAGCAACCCATTCACAGACCCATCAATTCATAAAAATTCTTAAAATAAAAGTGTAAAGACTGGGATTCGGTGAGAGACCCATGACACAGGGGACATAGACATGTCTGCAATTTGACAAATAAATTACTCTAGACTCTAAATCATGATGCTATTTGTAGAAGGTGCAAAAAGATAAAGAGAATAACTTACTATGGCTGGTGGAGACTGGTCACTGGAGAGCCGGTTGTTGCCTGTTGGTGGTGGACCGATGGTTGATTGCTGGAACTTGGACGGCTGAGAGAAGAAGAACAAGGATTTAGTGACTTAGGGATTTAATGACTTAGGGATTTTTCCGGTTCTGTGTTGTTAACTTGTGTCTGTGAAAGACTGAAAAAAGATGAAGAATTGAAGAATGAAGATTGTGGTTTTGTTCTCAGCCGTGTGACTCACAGTGTACCGTGTATTGACTCAATAGGCCAATACTTGCTTGACACGTGGAGCTGGAGGGAACAGTGGCACAACATTTTCTATTTTGGCACAGACGCGTAAAATTGGGTGTAAAATCTCGATTTTGCGCGATTTTAACGATTTTAACGATTTTACCCGATTTTACCTATTTCCGAGTTTTGTGAACGATTTAGCATGTTTAGCCTACATTGACTCGTAAAATCGTATGATTTTACGAGTTGAATCGCGATTTTAACAACCTTGATTGTAGTCGTAATTTGTTGGCTGTAATAGTAGATATTAGTGGGAGCTGGTAGGTGGTATTAAAAAAATATTAATTTAAAATAAAGATCCTAAATAATATAAGAAAATAAAAAAAATCAAGAGCCAAAGATCATACATGCTATGGAATCGCAATATGGCTCGGGGTTGGATTTTTTTGTTTTTCATAAAAAATAATATTTTGATGGCATAAACACATTTTAAATTACAAAAAAAAACTCTCAATTCAGATTATAAATTTTATTTATTAAAAAATAAGAATTAAAATTGAAATAAAAAATAATTTTTTTATTGAAAAATGAAATTAAAAAGAAAAATCAATGTAACAAAAGAACCCTAACAAGAAAAAAAATCAAAAAAATCAAAATTGAAATAAAAAATAAAAACAAATTTTGTTATTAAAAGGTAAAATTGAAAAGAAAAAATAATTTAACAAAAAGACTAGAAAAATAAAACTATCAAAAGAAAAATGACTAAATTAAAAAAAAAATAGCATATCACAAATTGGGGTTGAATAATTAAATTGAAACAAATCAAAATTTTATAAAAATATAAGGATTGAATTTCACATCTTAAAAAATCAAAGAACAACCCTGAAACTTTACATGGTCAAATCATTCTCAAAAGAAAAAAAGAGAAAAAAACCTCCAACATCGCATCATCACCCTAATACCGCCACGCGTAATCCTAACAGGAAGACCTCACAATACTTTCAATAACATGACAGAAGTTAGTGTTTGGCTACTAGGAAGTGCCACGTAATCCAATATTTTTTTATTTTTTAATAATATTTTATATTTATTAAAATACTAAATTTTCCTTTGGGTAGCTTAATAGTAATGAAAAAACTAAAATGAAAAATATTAAAAAGCTCCTAGATTCCAGTTTATAAATTTTTATTTTCACAGATACGTTGGTAATTTACTATGTTTTTAAAATACAAAAAGCTTTTTATTCCTGATTAATTTAGTAATGAATAATAAGTCTTGTAAAAATATTTCAATCTCTCCAATAACCAATATAATATATATATATATATATATATATATATATATATATATATATATATATATATATATATTTGTCAAGTGTCGAGAGAAAATTACACTAGAGGTGATGAAGTAGAGTTTGATTTATAAAATTTGTATTCTTCCTCTAACAAAGAAAAAGTAATTTATCTTAAAAGTGGAAAAAAGGAGAAAAATACAATGTATCTGTCCGCAAATTAATAATCTTAGTATTACATAATAAAAACAACCGACTTTCTCTATGGAAATGAATAAAGGTTAATCACAAACTAGAAAGATTTCACACAGTAAAGCAGCTTTCTAAGCAAATTTTCTCATATACTTGTTCAACACCAGCATCTTTCTTTCTATTGTCTTTTTTTTTTGGAAGCCCTGTATAAGGTTAACAAACTAAATTTTTAGCATGTACTGTGCTGCATGTTAGATAATTTTTTCCAAACTCGAGAAAAATTTATAAAGATATCATAAAGTAAAAAATTCAGTGCAATATTAAAATGATGATATATTAAATGACATGTTTTTTTAAAAAATAAATATTTAGATGTCGATATATTACTCGACTCAGGTCAACCATGGTTAAATCATAAAAACCCACGATCTGAGATATAAGACCATAATTACCCCATGAAACCTCAACCCAAATAAAATAGAAAACCTAATTCTAATCAATCAAATATTGAAGAGAAAAAAATAAAAAAAAATATTCAATTAAAGAAAAGAACAAAAAATAAGATATATTTTATGAAATGAGCATGCCATGATTTGAACAGTATTTTTCAAACAACTTTTTGTTAGCCCAAGTCTATTTCAATGATGCCTCAAGCCTTAAATGGGGATGGAAATAGTTTTGGGCTCAGGTTTGCAACCTGGACTCAATTCCAAGCCCACAATCTAGGCTTAGTATTAAGCGTATAACCTCGTGCTTTTTAGGCCTAAACTATGTGCCTGGACCCACGCACTAAGCGTCTCATGGGCCAAGTGTAGGGTCTAAAGACTCCAAGAAGTGAGACTTTCTCTTATAGAACATTTATTATATATAAAAATAAAAAAAAAACAACCTTGTTTTCAAGATTTAATGTTAATTTGTAAATTTATTGCATTCTTTCTCTACAAAGACATTTATTTCCTAGAGTCCCCCATATCCACTAAAAGGGAACTATTGGATAATAGATCAAATAGCAAGAATGCTTAATTAAACTTATTATTTAACCACTAAAAAAACTTTATTCCAACGCAACTTGGATTTTGAAACATCATCAGTACTTATATTTAAGCAATTGATTTAAATTCAAAACCAAAATTTTCTTTAAAAAAAGCTAAATTTAACAAAGAAAGATAAATAAAAAAACATGAGATAACCCGAGTCATTTTTAAAATTAGTAAAAAAAATAATATAAAAAACATAATAAAGCCCAATATCCAATTGCATTAAATGTTGAAGGATGAATTTGAAAAAATCCAAGTGAATCTTCTAAACCTGACTTAATCTCTCAAATTCATAAATTGTTAAATTGTAAATTCAGGCTTAATAAAAAAGCCCAATTCAATATTAAATGATGAAATCAGAAAAAAAATATCAATTAAAGAAATTTACCAAAGTAGAAAACATATAAATAAAAATGAAGAAGGATGAAATCGTAATTTTTTTAAATGATCTCAAATAAAATAAACAATAATTAAAAAAATAAAGATTAAATCTGAAAAATTAAAAAAATAAAGGAGGATGAGATTGAAAATAAATTTCAATTCTATAAATAATTTAAATAAAAAAATATAAATTAAAAGAAAATTGACTAAATCCAAAGAAAACAACAGATAAAATGACTACTGTGAAATTTTAAAAGGTTAGGTGTGGAAATCAAGGAGAAAAAAAAAAAAAACATTAAAAGAAATGGTGTCAAATTGAGAACAACTATGCCACACGTGCCATCTAGAAAGGTAGGCCCCACCGTAATGAATTATAAAACATTAATAATTTTTTTTTTGCCATCGTAATCCGTTGCACACGTCGTTTAAACATAGTAGACAATTTACTCACTAGGGCATTTAGCATACGCAACAACCATTGTTTTCTTGTATATTTATAAAACTATTAATTTGCTCATGAAATTATATGATAATCATAAAATTATGAATAAGCCCCTGAAAACAAAGGAAGAAAATTTTGATTTTAAATGTAATAGTCATTTTATTTATTGAGATGTGAAAAGTGAAATATATATATAAAAAAGCTTATAGTTGCAAGTTAATTAATTTTTTATTTTTAAAAATAATTATGTAATTATATTGTGAAAAAAAATGAAAAGACAGATACATTCTATAATTCTATAATAACTATTCAACCATGTAAAAATCGAATTATCCCTGGTTAAATTTATTTAGAAAGATAAAATAGTAATTTTATTGTTTTAATTCACAATTATTTTCATCGTATTTTTTCCAGTTTTTGTTAATAACCCAGAAACGACAAAAAAAGATAAATAAAAGTGAAGCTGCCTTTTCATCCAAAGCACATATCCATCCATCCAAATCCAACTTCCTAAAGAAGTCATAGGTTAGATGACACCACGTGTCAGAATAATACAACTCACCGCACCTAGTATCAATTATCAACCATAAAAACCGGCGAACATAAAAAATAAATCTTAAACAGCACAATAAAGACCTTATCCATTAATTTTCACATTTTTCGCCAAATAATTTCAACCGTTAGATTGAAGTCCCATCAATCATCCATAACATAATCCAACGGCCCGAAAGACCCCACCACCATTTTCAATTTTCAACACTTCGGAATCCAAAAAGCATAGAGAGAGAGAGAGAGAGAGAGAGAGAGAGAGGGAGGGAGACTTTTATCTATAAGAGAGAAAGCACAAGCCTTTCTTTATTGTTTTGTTAGAGCTTGAAACAAATATATTTCTCCATTTCTCTCTAAATTCTTTGTCTTTAGAAACAAAGTTTGTGTCTTTGTTTTTCCTAAGTTGTTGTAAGAAATTATGGCAGATGTTTTGAGCAAAACAAGTCTATTTGTTTCTTCTAATGTTGGTAATTATCAAAACCAACAGCAAAATAGTATTTCTGTGTTTGCAAAAAGTTGCAAGCTTAAAGGGTTCCCTTTGAAGGCCAAGCCACAGGCTTTGAGATCACAAATTACAAGATCTT
Organism: Populus deltoides; assembly: GCA_015852605.2. Lineage (NCBI taxonomy): Eukaryota > Viridiplantae > Streptophyta > Magnoliopsida > Malpighiales > Salicaceae > Populus > Populus deltoides. Next base: position 5,233,055 of record CM027582.2, on the reverse strand, counting down.
CTTCTTGCAGTGATTTTTATGGCAAGAGGGTTGCTGTTCTAGGAAATCAAAGCAAACCCAGAAGAGGGTATCTTCGTCAAGCTTCGGTTGTGGCTCAGGTTGGTCAAATTTGTATGATTTTGATTTATAGACTCTATTTTGAATTTCTTGTTTAATGAGATTTATTTTTTTTTTATCTCTTTTGTTTAATTTTGTTGCGGGTTGAAGCCTTGATTTTTGCTCCTGTTTGATATTATAATAAATAAAAGAATTATGAGATTTTATATATTGTGGAAAATCGAAGTTTTATTTTATTCTATTTTTTGTCATTTTATTATTTTCAGGATGGATAAATTGGAAAATCGAAGTTTTATTTTATTCTATTTTTTGTCATTTTATTATTATCAGGACGGATAGATATTTATCGGGTTTTCCTTTTGTGGAATTGACAGACTGGCCTTAGACTTAAATATGCTCAAAAATGGTGGGAGAAAGGTCTGCAACCCAACGTGAGAGAGGTGACTTCTGCACAAGATCTTGTGGATTCCCTAATGAATTCCGGGGACAAACTTGTTGTCGTTGATTTCTTCTCCCCTGGATGTGGTGGCTGTAAAGCTCTCCATCCCAAGGTATGATATGCATAACGATTTGGATATAGATGTGGTGCATGTGAATGTGAATAGGTTAGTTATTTTTCTGAGAGATTGCTGATGGATATCATTGTTTTTTGGCAGTTATGTCAATTGGCAGAGATGAACCCAGATGTACAGTTTCTTCAAGTGAATTATGAGGAGCACAAATCTATGTGTTATAGCCTCAATGTGCATGTTTTACCTTTCTTCCGGTTATATCGAGGGGCTCATGGCCGGTTATGCAGCTTTAGCTGTACTAATGCCACGGTTAGTTTCACTATTATTAACTTTTGTTGATTAACTGCAATAGTTGAAGTGAGTTTTATAATTGTTTCTATTATGAACATGCCAATCTGTTTCAGTTTCTCCGTTTTCTGTATAGTAAGAGCTTCAACACATGAAAGAAGGAAAAGCTTAGCTTGATTGATTCTTGAAATAAAACATTTTTATGCTTATGTTTTCGAGATCCAAGATTCTTCAACTCACTCGATTTCACTTTTTAATCTTGAGTTAGAATTCATCTGGTTCTTTTTCCTAGGAAGATGTTGCTTCAAAAACCCATTTTTTACTGGACCAGATTAATGGATTCCTTTTAATTTACTTCAACATAGCATTAACCATACAGTATATTATGCATGCTTTGTCAGTCTCGTTGATTGTTTCTTTAATGATGGTCTCTGTTCTGGTGCTATTTCAGATCAAGAAATTCAAAGATGCATTGGCCAAGCACACACCAGACCGATGCAGCCTTGGGCCAACAAAAGGGCTGGAGGAAAAAGAGCTTGCTGCGCTGGCTGCTAACAAAGACCTCTCCTTCACCTATACACCCAAAAAAGTTCAACCTGCACCAGTCCCTGCAGCAGAGGAAGAGGTAGTACCAGCAACAGCCGCATCCCATTCAGACGGAGGCCTACCTCCTCTTCCTCTTACTCTTCCTCTTCCTATAACAAGCTTGAAGTCCGCTCAAGACTCAGAGGAGAAAACCCTGGTCATTTCTGGGAGATGATGTGGTGTGGCCAGCCATCAGTGACCTCCTCCCTACTCTCCTTGTACAGTCTGTGCACTACTTTCATTTTGTATCAGTATTAGAAATGAACAAAACCAATACAAGCTCAGGGCATGCTGTATGTATGTCGTCATGGAGTTGCAGGGTTTTGGATTTATTTTTTTGGATCCTAGCCTCTGCTATTATGTGAGCCTTAAGAGAGATCGTTGTGATTGTAATTTGTAAAATTAAATTTAATATATTTTTAAATTATTTTAACTTGTTAATATTAAAAATAAAAAATGTTATTTTAATATATTTTCAAATAAAAATTATCTAAAAAAATAATCTAACCATTAATGACATGACACGAGGGGCCCAGGCCATCTGGTATAAAAGATATTCGTATCAATCATGGTTTGGTACATCAGTATTAGAGGTCTTTCTGTCTACTCAATCCGCCAGGTAACAGAGGCATTCTATCTATATAATTAATCTATTTTTTCGTTAATTTTCTTTAAGGGAAGGGATAAGCATGTTAGCTTCTAATTAGTTCTATATATATATAAATTAAAGAATTGAGAATAATATTATAAAATTCCAAAAAATATCCAAGAAAAATTCTTTTAAAATTCTATTTTTTATATGTAAATTTTTTATTTACATTAGAAAAAAATTAAATTTTATTTTAGAAGTCCAAAAAATATTAAAAAGATCAAATTTCTTTTAATCTTTTTATTAAATTATTCTGGATTTTCTTTTTATTTTTAGCCGAAATTTTTGTTTTCTTTTAAAACTCCTAGTAAAATGCAAGGAAAGAAATAAACCTCAAACACAAATTTTAAAAGTAAAAAATAAAGTAACACTTTTTAAAAATAAAAAATAGATAAAAAATAGCATAAATTAATGAAAAATAACAAAAAAAATTATAATTAGTTTTTATTCATCGTTGAAAAATAAAGTTAAAAAAATCCAAAGCAAATGAAACAATTAAAAAAAATCTAGCTATAAATAAATAAAAAGCTGGCAATTGTTTTTTTAAAAAATGTTTTTATTTTGGTTGATACGTCCCCCCTCCCCCATAAAAAGTTATAATGAATGGAAAATTGAGTTGATTATGGTCTCGGAAAGATCTTGACGCCTAATGAGCCAAACCATAAAAAATTAATTTTATTAAAAATAATATCAGAAGAAATAAATCGTAGTGATCAAAGAACTTGTGTGATAATAACCTAGCAGGGATTATTTTTAAAAGTATATTTTATTTAAAAATATATTAAATTAATATTTTTTATTTTTTAAAATTTATTTCTATCATCAACACATTAAAATAATTTAAAAACACAAAAAAATTAAAGCAAAGAAGAAGATAAAAAAACTTTCTGATTTTTTTAAAATTTTTAAATATAAAAATAAATATATGAAAAAAAGAAAACTGTTTGAACTGCGGGGTGATGTCAGTGAGGGCATATCCAGATAAAAGGTTCGAAGCAGGAGCATAAAGTGGGGATCGCTGGAGCACATGAGAAGATGCATGGAACTTTGACTAAATGGAGAGAAAGTAGTATAAAAGTAACATAAAATGGATAAGGTTGCGTGTGCATGAGGATGGATCCACGTGGCCCAACTCATTTTACACACGCAGTATGCTCTTTGTGGGGGCAAGGCAATCCTCTCTCTATCTTGACACAACTTGTAAGCAATTTTTCGAAATATCTAATGCCTCAAACCCCCCTCTCCTCTCTCGTATCCCCATTAATTAACAAAAATTAAAGAGTTCAAGAAAATTAGTGTTTATCTATACCCCTTGCAACTTGAATTACAATAATAATTTAAAATGTTTTTTATTATGATTTTTTTAATTTTATTTTTTAATAATAAGATGGTTAAAATTTGAGTTTCATAATTTGTTTCCTTTTACCTTTATATAAAGTTAGCATTATTTGCGAGTTTGTCAGGGTAATCCATGTTGTCTTAGTTTATAGGTTTGGTAGGGTGTTTTTTTTTCTCATGCAGTTAAAAAAATTAGTTGAAAGAAAAATCATGTTATTAAACTTTATAAAGTCCATGGATCTATTTACATGTTTGACTGATTGACCTGATTTGCAGGTCTAACAAGTCTAACTATTTTTTTTTCTCTTTTTTAAAAATTATTTTCATCGATCTTATTCTTAGATATTGAGAATTCAGTTTCACAACTAAAATCAATACAATATGTTATTATCTCAATATTGTTTTTTAAAAGTTATCATCTTGAAGTTTTTTTTTTTAAGTTAACCCATGTTTTTACCAGTTATCTAAGTTATCTTTAAATCTATAAAATTTATTAATTTAAATCGGGTTAGCTCCCATGTAGTTTTAAAAATTAATCTATATATATTTTTATCAATTATCTAAATTATCTTTATTTCCATAAAATCTGGATAAAGTTTAGCTGATGTACTAGTGTGTCCTCTATTATTGCACACACTAATCCTTGTGGGGGATAAACTTGTATAAATGATTAACACGATTTTAGGGATTGAAGAATTCCTAAACTCATCTCTTCTCTGCCGATGTGCCCTAACTTACCGAGCACAAAATGCTTGGTGGGGGCACCTCCATATTTTGTACAGAAATTTAGTGATCTATAATCGAGCTCCTCTCTTTTCTTGCCATGTGTCCTGATTCCCAGCACACGAGTGAGCATCGAACAATGCTTTCGTGGGAGGCTTGTCTTCGAATGATTTGCACAGATTTAGGTGTCGAGCATCACGAAGCTCCTTCCTTCTCCATCCAGGTGTCCAGCACGGTATATCCCATCAAAGATTAGTTGTCCCACTAGGCATGGACATTTGCGACGCCGAGGGGCCAAATTATTTCTTTCTTGAAAATAATGTTCAGGTGCTTTAAAGAAGGAAGGAAGGAAGGAAGGAAATTCATCAATTAGGTTATAAATCTATCTAAGTTAAATAAATTAGTTTTATTTTAGTTAGATAAAAAAGTAGGTAAAGATAGCAAGTGAATCAAAATAAAAATAAAAAAGAAAAGCAATCATGATAATTTGAAAATAAAACCTTTTACCACAAAAAAAAAAAACTGAATTCTTAGTCAATTAAATATAAAAGGAGAAAATTAGGTAAAAAAAAAAACCAATCCGAATCAACCAACCAATGATAATCTTTTGAATATTCATAAAGCACATTTTCAGTATATGAACACTCCAATTGACTGCTTCAGATTAACAAGCTTTTGGTTATCTGTTACCGTTTAACATGCATAATTCTATATTTAAAATGATATGATTCTTTCTTTTTAATGCACCACTTTGATGTCGCGATATAATGTTATGAGTTACTTTTAAATTTGATGTTTGTTATAGTAACTTTCAAAGTCATCAGAAGTGTGTTATCTTTCTCGATCACTAGGTTGAGTTTTAATCATGATCCTCCTTTTCTTTTGGATAATAAATTTCATCTCTCCTTTCTCTTTCTCTTCCTCGGTTTTTTTGACTTGAATTTCTTGTTTATGGACAAGCAATGAATTGTATAGTTCATCAACTGAAAAAAGTAAATGTCTTAAGACATTTTAATTGAACAAATAACATAGTTATAATTTGTTGTAATAGATTATAAAATATTCTCTATCACTGTAACATCTTCCATTTTATCTCCATGAAGTCTCATTTTACTAGCTATAGCTGATGTTCTAGAGAAATATTTATTTATTGACTCTCTTGGTTTTATTTGAAGAGTTTCAAGCTTTTTGGGAAGAGCTTAAAGGTGTTGTCATTTCACTTTGATTTTCCCTTGATATTTTTTTCTTTATGGAATCCTATATCTGTTTGGAGCATCATTTTAAAGAATAGTCTAAGTATAGAACAATCTATAATTTGAAATAAGTAATTCTTTTCCTTGAGGTCTTCTAATTTTTATTCACCGTGAATTTTTTTTGTGTTGCATCCATTGATGTGTCTCTTTCAAGAATGCTAAACTTTATAAGATGACAATACTATTTGGATCTCAATTTTTTTTTCATCAGCATACTTTAATGGTCATGATGACCATCGAAGCGTGGGATTGCAGGTTGTATATAGTTTATAAGATGCCATTGGTGATTGTTTCAATAATTTCATAAAGGCTTTTTTTTACTCTTCTCTCGTGTTTCACTCAACTCACAATTATCTTCACTTATATGTTTTACTCTCTTCTCGTGTTTCACTCACCTCTCAGTTCTCTTCACTTATATGATCACAAGTCTTGATACCATATGTTAGTGCAGATTTCCAAAATAAGAATTATACAAATAACATATCCAGAATGTTCTAAAAAATTTGCTACTATTTATTTAAATGAGTTCTGTCTTAAATAGACAACACAATACTCAAGAAGAAAGTTTACTTTATAAATAAATAGGGATCACAATCCTATAACTAACAACCTACCTCACTAACTCTGATTTTTCCTAAAAAATAACTAATAACATAAACAACTTTCTAATAGCTAGGAATATTGTAGAATTACTCTTATAAAATATCATAGTTGGTTGTTTTCCTAGAGAATAGCTCAACAACAAACTCCCTCCTAAAGAATAACTAACTTAATGATTTTTTACAAAAGATTGTAACATCCTTTTTAGTCCTAACATTAACAAATCTCTGATATCATTTATTTTTTGGATTGATAGTAAATAGTAGTGAAATAAAACATAAAACATAAACTTATATAAAATATAGATTTTTATTGATTCAAATATTACAAGATGATAATGAGTAAAGTGAGCACATAATATTACAAGGTAGGACTTTTGCTATACTTTTAGAAGATTATGATACATTTATTTATACAAAAAACAAATTGCGCTAGATGTATTCCATTTTTTTTAATCGAATTGGTTTTAATCAATCATCATGAATGACATTTTAATCATTTTGAGATGGAAGGTGATAATAACATGAGGGATGATGTTTTGAGTGTCAAAGAACCATCTCAACCCAATAGCTTAAGCTGTTAGATGAGGGTCCATGATATGATTTATATTATTCTCTAACACACCCCCTCAAGTGAAAGCCCTTTGGGCTTGAAACTTGCACAGACCCACATTACTTTGTGCTTAATTTTTATCAAATAAATGAGAATAGTGAGATTCGAACTCGTGACCGCTTGGTCATCAAGGCTCTGATACCATGTCAAAGAACCATCTTAACCCAATAGCTTAAGCTGTTAGGTAAGGTTCCAGGATATAATTTATATTATTCTCTAACATTAAGCACTTTGAGTTGGCAAGTGATGATGATGTGAGGGATGATATTTTGAGTATTTTGAGCTAACAAGTGGATAATGACATCAAAGATGATGTTCTTGAATACTTTTTCTTAGAAAACATTCTTTTATTGATCATAAAATTGTCCTATGATACCAAGACCATAATCATGTCTTCATTGGCTGGTTCATGGTCTTCATCATCAGAACTTGAGGTTTGAGAGAGAGCTTCTTGAAGTTTTTTCTTGTACTTGGATTTTGAGCTTGTTGATGCTAAGTCTTCTTGGATCTTTCTTTTAGAAGTGATAAATATGAATTAATATTCTTGAGATGGAGATGGATATGATGGTAGTTGTTTTTAGGATTATAACCAAGTGGTTATCACTTGTGTACAAGCTTATTCTTTTTTGAACTATGAGCACCAGTTGACCTTAATGATCTTTGTTAAAGCAGGAGCATAACAAATTAATTCATCACTATCCTAAGAAATAAAATAATCCCAACACATTATCAAAGGGACTCTAAAAGTGAATATAAAATGAAGAGAAAGATGAATTGATGTTGATGATATGTGTTGAGTGAACAACTTTTGACCTTATAGGACTTTCTTAGGAAGGTTTTCTGTTTCTAAAGCATAGTATAGCCACCAACTATTATGAAACCATGCGAGAAGATTCTTTGAATAATTCTTATCAAGACAAATGAACTAATAATGATCATAGTTCTTGAGGCAAGAGGCATTAAACTTTGTTATTTGGTTATGAAGATAATTGTATACTTGGAGTTAAAAACTTTTAGAAAACCTTTTAGAAGTATATGGACTTTGGTTTCAGTCTTGATAAGTCAAGACATTTAGTATTTTGAGTTTTGAATAGTTAATTTTTTTGGGGTTATTTTTGTCTTGATTATGAGTTATCTTAATAGAGTTGGTGTCTACTAAGATAAAGTCATAAAATTGCCTTGTTTTTGATATATTTTCTAGAATATAATGAAAACCTAAAGGGAAATAATGAGGAATAATTCGGTTGGTATCTTTGTTGTAAAATTCTTTTTCAATAACAAGGAGGAATATATCCATCTAGCAAAAAATTGTTCCTAAGCAATATTTTGAACATGTTTTTTCAAAATATATTTTGCGGATTTAAAATCAAATCATAAAAGAAATTCTATGAGAAATAAATCATCTTAAAAAGTTGAGATGCATAAAACAATCGATAATAATGGAATATTATTTGTTTTGGTTGATACTTATAGTTTCTTAACCATGTAAAGAATGAGATGTTATTTTGTATCTTAGTAAGATCTTCATAATATTCAGTTTGAATTTGATTTCTTTGTTCTTAATTATAGGTTTTGAAGAATTAATTTCTTAATTATGTGTTTTGTATTGAATAGAAATCATTTCTTTAATTTTCTTTATTGATTTGAAATTTTTCTTGAGTAACATTTAACTAATTTGTGTACCGCATTTTACCCTATGTTGGTGAAATGGTTTGAGAGTCTAAGTTCTCTTGAAACTCAATACCGTGAGGAAAACTTGTTTGACTAGTTTGATAATATTGCTTGGTGGGGCACCTCTATATTTCTTGCCAAGTGTCCTGATTCCCAGCATATGAGTGAACATTGAACAATGCTTTTATGGAAGGCTTGTCCTCGAATGATTCACACAAATTTAGGTGTTGAGTATCATGAAGCTCCTGATTGGATTGCCAATGAAGTTTTGATAGTTTTCAAAGTTGAAAAATATAATCTTTTCTTACAGGACTACATAATTTGATCATTGATATTGCACACTTTGTATTGTTAAACCAATTTTGCAATGTGCACATCACAATTGTTTAACGTTGTTACTTGAGCGTTTGGCAACGTGTTGCAAACTACATTCCTTAAAAATTCAAATTTTTTTAATAAAATTAAATTTTTTTTGCGTGTTTGTATCGTTTTGATGCGCTAATCTCAAAAATAATTTTTTAAAAATAAGAAAACATCCTTTTGATACATTTCGGCACAAAAAATACTTTAAAAAACAACCGTAACCACACTCCCAAACCAACAGTTTTCAACTTTTGTAAACCGATTTTGCAATGGTTGATGTCTGACAAGAACATAGATTAATTTCACACTGGTAATGCAAATTGTGATTTGCCCATCAAATGTTTTCTAGAACTTGTTTGTTTTTGTAGTAGAAATTTTATTTTTAAGAGATTTTATTTTTTTATTTAAAATTAATTTTTAAATATTTTTGTATTTTTTTGATGGGTTAATATTAAGAATAAAATTTAAAATACTATTTTAATATATTTTCATATAAAAAATACTTTAAAAAACATACATTAACCCTTTTTTCGCTAGTTTATTTGTGGAGTTCGTCGTTTTGTTTTTGAATTTAAGACTCATTATTTATTGGCTATAGTTTAGAATCATGAATAATTTAGAGCTCATTAAATTCTGTTTTCTGATGATTAGTTTTAATTATTTTTCATTAACCATACTAAGTTTTATCCTTTATATACTGTTTTTAATTCTAAGAAAAAAAACTATTTTTCAAATTAATAATAATATGAATATATCTTTTAATTGTATGTATGAGAGCCTAGTTTAGGATCCAACCCAAAGTTTAGGCCTGCAAAAACTTGTCTATCTACTTGCTTACATACTTACACATAGAAGTCAGCCCAAATCCGATAGCAACCGACTAAAACACTTGCTTGCTCAACTGTAGCTAGTACCTACTATCCCACTCCCCACCCTCCAAAAAGTCTTGCTTTAAGCAATCTGACATGTTCATGGGATATTGTTCATGATATTTTATATAAATAACTTAAACACTAGATTTAAAAATATTGTTTTAAAAAAATGTTTTATAAAATATGTATAAAACCAACATTCAACATAAGAGTTTGACAGTCTATATGATAATCAGTGAAGACTGATGATGTAATAAGAATATGACTAAAAGTTAAGCTTATAAAAAAATAATTACTCTTATATGATTTTAGTGGTTGTTATTATGACAATACAATTAAGAATTTGTTAGAGGTCTTTTTGAGGATGAGCTCAAGGAAGAATCTAGTTGTACAAAAAGTTTCAGGAAACTAAATATGGTGTTAAAGATGTTTCTAGATATTTGTCCTTCCAAGCTCTCCAATTCTTTATTTCATAAGCTTGAAATCCAGAACTTAATAAATTTTGTGCATCATATTGAACTCCCTCATCCATTACCAGTTACATGTGATGAGGAAGATGAAGAAAAATTCAATTTTCTAAGTTGTTCCAAAACCATTTCTATTGAGGTTTTAAATAGAATTTGTCCCATTCCACACACTCATTCATATAATATTCATACTTACAAATCTAGAAAGCTTGTAGATTTTCTTTTCGTGCCTCTTCATGCTAGAATGTCCAAGTTAATTGAGTTTTTTAAATGTAGAGTTTATAATTTTAATGTTAAGATTGTTAAAAAAAAAATTCAAGCAAGTAATGAAAATACAAATTTCAATTTGATTTACACAAGTATCATGATGTATTTAATATTAGAGATTATTTCATGATATAGTTTAGACATGAACACTGTTCTTTGAAAACCAACCAATCATAAATTGCAAGTAAGTAGTGTTAGATCATTCAAAATGTTGCAAATGATTAAATCAAGTATTTGTATCATTAAATTGCTACCAAACTTTGATGTTAGCTCTATTTTTAACATAAAAGGACCTCGTTATGTATAAAAGACAAGAATATATCCCTGATTATCCTTTTGAAAACGACGCTTCATTATCCATATCATTAACATAAAAGGAACATATTAATGCTACTTTGAATGTATAAGTTATTTTTAAAAGAGATTATAAAATTCAGTAAATCCTGGTTTATGAGCTAGATGATCATATTCATATTGTACTTGGATTATAAGAGAGACATTACAACAGCTTGATTTTAATCTTTAGGAGTCTTATAGGAGTCGCCTGGTGCTATACTTTATGGAGTTGAGTTTTTTCAATCCCGGAAGAGTTAATGGGAACACCATACTCGAAACATAATTCACACATGCATGTAATCTTCAATGATGGAGGTTAGCCTAATCGTTATTTATTGGTTGAGAAATTAGACTTTAGCTTATGTTTTAGGTTTAGGTTATTTGAACTTTTAGTTGGGTTTTATTATTAGATTTGATATTATTTTATTTTAGGCTTTAGTTTAGTTTTAATTGGTTTTTGGCCAAATAGTCAATTTTTTTAGGATTTTGCTATTTATACACATTTTTTTTACATTGTAATCAATTTTGATGATGAATTATTAAAAGTTATAGAATAGCAAACTTCATCTCCCTCTTTTCACTTCTTCAACTTTTTTCTCTCTCTCATTCTTTAACTTTTTCTAGCTTTTTGACATACATTTTGTAAACTAGAGGGTTAATCCGATTTTAAACATCATAAGTTATGGTTTACTATAATAATAATAATGTTAATTTTTTAATGTAAAACAATATGTTTAATTCAAACCTACATGTGTATTATTATACATGACTTGCTTAAACAAAGTAGAGTCATCATACTAACTCTCATGAGGTAAAACCGTACAAGATTCATCCTCAGCATTCAACAGTTGGTTTTCGCTTACTTGGGGAGGACTATACTTCTTGAAATTTCTGTCAATCAAATGACCTTCTCTTGAATACAAATCATTGGTTATATCAAGGAAATGACCTGTCATTTCATTGAACTGCTTCAGCTGAGACAAGGGGATTATTACAGAAGATCGGCATGTACCTCTCCCCTGCAATATTAAACCTTAAAATGCTATAAATGCATCTCTTTTATAAAAATATAGAAAATTAAAGATTATAAACAGTCATAAGTAATGAACCTCAGATATCTTTAAGAAATGATCCTTCTCATTGTTTCCAAGATCAAAGCAAAATTGCTTCTGGCCTATTCTTATTATTTTTGAATCACAACAGCTACTACTTTTATAACAAGCAGACACCTTATTTGATTGTGATGTTGAAGAGTTCTGAGCATTGTCGGTCATTATAAATTCAGTTTTGGCATCTACAACCTCCACAGACTGTTCTGACGGAATATAAATTTGTTGCTGCTACAAAATAGAAAAAAGTCTTTGTTTATTACCCTTGCAAGAAACCAACTTTGAACACAAATATGAAACATGAAAAATTAAATGCCAGAACCTGATATGGAGGGAAAAGAACTCTTGCAGTTGTATCAATCTCTTGTAATGTCCTCATAAACAATTGTGAACCATTGTTCTTATTCTTTCTGCAAGGAATGACAATGTTCTTGCATTCTGTGCTAGTTAATGCTTCTGAAACCTGCATGCATGGTGCTATTTTCATTGGAAAATTTGTTGAAAAATAGTTAATAGGCACAATTGATATCAAATGAGAACTTATTAGCCTTCATTGTATTAAGTGTTTGAAAGGTAATATTAAAGATGACATCTTGAAAACTTCTCACCCTCAACAATGTACTGCATGTTACTGACATTAGAAATAACTTAGTGTCTAACTCATTATTGTGCAAAAATGATTTTAAAAAGGTTTTTTAGAGTGAAAAATGTATTTTTATGATGATCTATTTAAAGTGAATGTAATGACCATTTTAACCAATGATAAAAATAATAATAAAACTAAAAAAAAAAGAAATGAAGAGTCTAACATTAATGACCATTACTTAGGGGCATAAATGAAGCTTTTGGAATGTTTAAACAATATATGAATAAAACTAAAAAAAACTTAACAGGAAGATAAAAGGTAATATAAAGTGATAAATGTAAAGAATATGAAGTATTATTTGGTGAATTCTGTCCCTAAAATGGTATTATTCACCAAACCAATGTTTTTTATTTACCATAATAAAATGACATTGTGATATGTAAGAACTAAATATTAAAAGAAATTATGAGTGTCATGTTGATAAGTTCGAGAACACCTTAGAACTTATAGGGGAGGTAATTATAACTTTCAATTACATACTTAACAAAGTACCCAATAAAAATTTAAAAAAGACTTCATATGAATTTTAACAAGGTAAAAGATCTTACAAATGTAGCAATACTTTATCCTAAAAAGTTTAAGATTAGACCTAAAATTGTAGATTGTGTAAATATTAGACATGAATATAATAGTAGTGTATATCAATTCTTTGTACACAAGTTAAATGTTGAAGATATTCATCATAATACTATTATGGAATCAAGGAACACTATATTCTTGGAAGATGTGTTTCCATGGATTGAAACACAAGAAAGTCATTCATATAAAAGAATGATTAAGGCTAGCTCAACTGATCACCATCAATTAGAAGATGATGAAGTTAAGCTTAAAAGAAGTAAAAAGGGGGTTGTTGTCAATGAATAAGAAAAAAAAGTTTATAAACTTGTCAAATCATTATATAGTTTGAAACAAGCACCTAAACATTGACATGAAAATTTTGACAAGGTTATATGGTTAAATGAGTTCAAAATCAACGAAATTGATAAATGTGTTTATGAGAAAAATACATATAAAGGTTATATCATTGTACATTTATATATGAACGATATGTTAATTTTGAGTAGCTATGATCACATGATTAAGTCATACTAAGAATAAAAAAGTTGAGCACATCTAATAGATTGGTATTGTCTCAATCTTATTATGTTGAGAAAATTATCAACAAATTTTCTAAAGATAACAATCACATAGTCAAAATACCAATTAATATAAATGTACATTTGTCCAATAATAGAGATAGAGGAATAAACTAATTCGAATATTCTCAAATAATTATAAACCTAATGTATATTATGAACTGCACAAGGCCTCATATTGCTACCCAAGTAAGCAAACTAAGTAGATTTATAAGTAATCCAAATATTGATCATTGAAAAACAATATAAAGGATACTTAAATTCTGAGGTACACTTTAGACTATGGGTTATACTATATTGGTTACCTGATAATATTTAAAGTGTATAGGGTTCAAAATTCACTAGTGAATATATCTTCACACTTGGTGAACTAACTGTGTCGTGAAAATTCTCTAAACAAATGTGTATTATAAAATCCACGATGAAATAAGAGTTGCTCTTGATAAAGCTAGAGAGGAAACCAAATGAATTTAAATCTCTTAGAGGATATTTCATGTTAGTCAAAATTATTGTCAGTTATTTGTGTCCATTGTGATAAGCTAATCAACAATTCAAAAGTCACAAAATAGTATGTATAATGATAAATCTAGACAGATGCATTGTAGACATAATATTGTTAAACACTTTCTCTCAAATGAAAGTATTTTCATTGATTATGTAAATTCAAAGAAAAATATTACGAATCCACTAACCAAAGGTTTGTCAAGAGAGTTTGTGTATAATTCATCGATGGGAATGTACTTAAAGCCTTTGAAAATAAAAAAAAAAGTGTAATGATAGTAATTATACCTAGTTGATAGAAGATTCTAAGATTTAGGTTCAAATAGGAAAATAAGTCATAACATTTTCGGTAGCATTATAAAATTATTATTTCCTGCTTATTTCTCTGATTAACGAAGTTCTAGTTGTAACATGATAAAAGGTAAGCTGAACTTATAATGATTTTCATATATTGGTACATTAAGTGGAGTATAGCATAATACTCTTTGTCATAACCCAATTTTTGACAACATAAATTCACAAAAATGAAATGAATGAAAAACATTTTGAGTTTTGGGCCAAGACAAGACAAATTAAAAGTCTTGAGAATTTAATCAAAATGGATTTATAAGTTTGGGAGCCAATTGTGGTAGAAAAGGAAAGAATTGATAAGTTTGGGAACTTAATTGAACTTAGAATTAGTTTAATTAATGAAATTTGGGGCTTAATTGAAGAAATATAAAAAATTCAGGGTTGGTTTATGTCCAAATAACAAGAAATTAAAGTCCAAGGACCGTTGTGTAAAAGGCACCGCAATGTAGGGGTTTAATTACAATTTGGTCTAGGGGTCCGATTGAAAAATGTCAAAACATCGAGGACCAAATTAAAAAACAGCCGTCCTCGCCCTGAAACGGCGTCGTTTCACGCACATCCATTGTCTTTTTCCTCTGAAGACAGAGGAAGCCACCGGTAAAGAAAAAAATGAAATGTTGCCTAGATGGGCAGCCCAACACAACTCATATTTAGCCTATCGAGGTCCCGAATCCAAGCAGACTTCCTCTTGGACACGCTACTGGAATCCAGGCCAAAGTCTACCACCAACAGTCCAGGCGTAGCAGGACTGTTGGCATTCGAGTCCTAGCAGGAAACCGACTCCCAAGCCATGCTTATCAAGAGGAGAGATGTTGGTTGAGGCAGAGAAGGAAGATCCCTATAAATACCAAGGAAATCAACGATCAAAGGGGGAGAGATGACTGAAAAAAGAAGGAGTAGAGACAGGCATTGACAAAAAAATAAAAAGAGAAAAAAAACAAAGAGAACAAAAGAGAACATGAGAGGGATGAAGAAATAAAAAGAAACACCATAGCAAACAGAGAGACAGACCCATCAGGAGAGCAAAAGACCAGAAAAAGAGAAAACATGAAGAGGCTAGCCGACTAGTCCTCCATCGTCTTCGCCTTTGTCTTCGCCCAGGTAAGTCTTCTTCCCTCTGCCATGTTATTGCATTTCAATGTTGGCAAAAATAGTGCTAAGGTAATTATAATTATTTTTGCACTGTGCAGTGCACGCGTGCTTGTTGTTTGTGCCGGTTACCAGTAACCGGGCTAGGTTGGCTGGATCCGACCAAACCCGTATGTCTGGGCTAGATCCACACCAGTAAAAAAAGAATGGGTCAGGTCTGGACCCTAGACCCAACTGGCCCAAATTGTTGTTTGCTAAGGGTGTGTTTGCCAAAACATACCCTTATGCCTTTTCCATATACTCTATTCCCCTTCTATTTTGATATTTGGTCAAACAAGCCCTTTTCGATATAAAAAAATTCCCAAAATATTTGGCGACCATTATGGATTTATTTGTGACCCCTTTGCACTTTGTTTTATTTTTTTCTTTGGGTTTTTTATTTTTCTGCTATGTGCTCAATCTGTAGATCATTATTGTTAAATGCAAAAGTTGTTGCGCAACGATTCTTTTATTTCTGTCTAAAAAGAGCAAATAATAAAAAAGGGTAACCAAAAAGAAAATGACATAGAAAAATTCTTCTTCAAGTTCAATTTTTTGTGAAATTATTCACTAACGCTAGAGTCAGAAATATCATATTTTTTTGGGCTTGTGCAATGTTTACCAACGCCAGAGTTGGAAATATTCGTAGGAATGGTTCACGGATGCTAGAATTAAAAACATGATAGGGAGAATAAAAAAGAAAAAGAACAAATTCTTAGCAATTTTCTAAAGCACTCATGAGTCCAAGAGTTGTTTAGAGCTCAAATGAATACAACAATGAGAACTAAAACAAATCTTTAGATAGAGAATTATATGAGTACTATTATCTTGGTTTTCATAAAAATTAAATAGTTGAAGACATTGCGTTCATTATTTAGCGACTAAAAGCTTGTTTGGAAGTGTAATAGATGTTTTTCAAAGTGATTTTTACTTGAAAATACATCAAAATAATAAATTTTCATAATTATTTTTCTATTTTTGACATTAACACATCAAAAAAATAAAAAAATAATATTAACTTAAAGCTTTTTCAAAAGAAACAAAATTTGAAAATTTATGGTTCAACTGCACTCCTAAATGGTGCCTAAATCTGATAGTATTTCATCAAGAAAAGGTTGAAAGTCAAAAACTACATATCTCGATATAGTGGTCCACCAAATCAGCATTTCTCAATAAATTCTCAAGTCATTTTCAAACTAGATAGATAATCTTCATTCATGTGGGGAATTGTTGGGGAATTTATTAAAACATGGTTAATGAACACATTTAAGGCCAAATTAAAAGTAGCCACTCACTTTTCGGGTTAAAACTTTATTGGAATTTAATCTACAACATACGCTATTTAATATGAAACATCAACATATTTTAAATGAATTATCGGTGAATGAGATATTTATCTCAAATAACTTATTTGACATGTTTTGATAAAACTCAAAACTCTTTAAAAAAAACTTTATCCCACGTAAAAAAGAAACAAAACTTTCTTGGTGTTTATATAGTGAGTGGTTGAAAAGTTAAAATTAGACCCAAAAGGCAACAAAGCTTTTATAAGGAGGAGACCCTAGAAAAAATAAGTTTTGGGCTTAAACTCATACACGCACGTGCATCGGCCTCGTTCATGCTTGGGCTTCGGGCTGAATTTGGGTTTATTGTAAAATGATATTTTAGGCCATAAAAGATTTTTTTTTTTTTGCCAGCTGAAATTTGAATTTGGGCATGATCTATAAAGAATTATTTTTTTCAACCCATTGTTTGTCTAGTTTAGCTCAAGAATGTTAAAAGACTATTCCAAAAGCTTTTGTTGTAATTTTGAACTATTTTCTTAGCTAAAAAAATACAAATTCATGGCCACTATGTTTAGATTTAATTCTTTATTTATGATGGCTAATCAAAGGTTGATAATGTGAGAATTAATTATGATTATTTTTAGAATTAATTATTTAATTTTTTAGCTTTCAAAATCTACTATAAAAATAGTGAAGTGAAGAAAGAGTGTCTAACAATGTTTTTTATATTTTTATACACTCTTTCACGCCTCATATTTTAGTGTTTTTTTCTCTCTTTTATGCTTTAATTTTGCTTAAGTTCATTTTACTAAGAGATATTTGAGTTACATAATATTTGGTTAAAAAACCTTGTTTAGAAGTGTATCTAAACCAAGATGGTGTTGTTGGAATTTTGTGAGACATATTGTAAACATCCTAGTTGCACAAGTGAAGAACAATAAAACTTTAAGGACAAATGACTCATCCTTGACCGCAACAAAAGTTTCATTACTTTAGAGTATTTGAACAAATACTATTCTTTATTTTGATTTAAGCATAATTATTTTTATTATTAGCATGCATGCTATAACTCTGATTTTGTATCAATTACAAGTTTGAATAGATGCTTAATATGCATGCTATTATGAGTTTTATTTTTGAATATTTATAGATTTAAAATTGTATGCACTTTGAGTTTTCCTTGAATATTTTTATTTTATTTTTGATGTTTTGAATGCTCTTACTATGATAAACTTAACATTATTACTCACTAGTCTAATACACTTACAAATTTAGCAAAACAATCTTTGTCAAACACAACATTGAGAGATGAATCAAATCATTGTTTTCAATCTAAAGATAGAAAAAAATAGAAAACATATAAAAAAAGGAGAGAGAAAGATAAAACAAAATTTTCTCACTTTTAAAACTTGATGAAAAAACACAGAACTTAAGAGTTGAATGCGTAATAAGATTATAACACTGTCAAAGAATCATCTCCCAAGAGACATGATTTATATTATTTTCTAACACACCCCTTCAAGTGAAAGCCCTTTGAACTTGAAACTTGTACAGATACACATTACCTTATGCTTAATTTTTATTAAATAAATGAGGATAATGAGATTCAAACTCGTGACCACTTGATTATTAATGTTCTGATACGATATTAAAGAACCATCTCAACCTAATAGCTTAAGCTATTAGGTAAGGTCTCGATATATAATTTATATTATTCTCTGACAAAAAAATACTATCATCACACACTTGACCCACAGTCAAATTTGCATAACTAAAATGAAAGAAAATCATGTTCAACTCTAGACCACTCAAAAAGGAAGACAAGGAGATCGTACCCACCACCATATCCATTTTAAACGAAGATACCTTATACCATGGGTTAAAAATATTTTATTTCAATATTTTTATCATCCATTTTCACTAATGGAAATGGAAATTGAAGTAAAATGATGCAGACGGTCAAAGCCTGCACGAGAAATCAAAGAATTCTTCCTCAATTTCTTTTCCTCAGAGCTACCTACAGATATTTATTTCTTGATGACAAAGGGCAGAGAATATGCACGTCTCCTCATCAGTCAAAAAAATTCTCAGAAAGACTTGAGATCTCTTTCGTTACTGTGAGGGAAACAAATGGAGCTATAGGTTACAGACATAATGGATATCAAGTCTGAGCTTCTTGAGGAAGAATGATGGAATGCAATGGCTAGAATTGGCTTGCAGCTTGAAGTCAAACCACCTTGATTTACAAAGCAAATAAGTAGTAAATTTGAGTGCACTGTTATCTACTTGTAAAAAAAAGGAAGGTCTGGACTAAGGAGGTATTCTAGATTCAAGACAGTGAAACTGAAACAGAATGAGAACGCATGTGTTTATCGTATAGAGCGTAAAAGTAAAAAAGAAAAGAAAATGAGAAGCAGCAACTTGAAGCTTGGACGCATGTTATGAATTGGAAGCATATGGAGAAAAAGATTCAGAGCATATCTAGAGAATGAATATGATTCAAATTCATGGAATAAATTAACATATCAACAAGCCAAATGAGATCCACATAAAGAACTGTGATAAACACTTCCCAAGTTGTCAGTCTTCCATTAAAGGTTCTTAGCAGTCAAGTTGTTCAGTAATTCAACATCTGATATTCTGAGATTTGGCAATAACTTGCACCTTTCAGGAAGAACAACATTAAGATTTTGTACTATTTGCATATGCAGTTGCTATCTCTTCTGTTGCATTAGAAGAATTTTACCAGGAGGTGCCCTAGATTTGGGTTATTGGCATCAACGATATCCACCAACAACAACAGGTTTAGACCTACTACTTGTTACGGGAGAGTCCCTGCTCGAGTATGAATCGTTTCAGGTATGATTGAGGCAACGGCAGCTTAACTCAGGAGGGATTGCTAGAAACACAAGTGATATATTTTCTCGAGGATAGCATATTGCAGATTTAAAATTTGAAGGTTTGGAGGAAGAAGACACATATGCAGCTCGTTCTCTCTTTGAATTATGAGTAATTATGATAAGTTTCTTATTCTAATTAAAGCATCAAGATGGTAGTGTCACTTATTTTATCCACCTTTTTTTTCTTCAGATGCAGACCATCTACCAGAGTCTAACCAAGAACTAAAAGGCAAAAACAAATTCCTTCTATCAATGAAAGGGGACAAAACAAAAACAAAAGGACATAAATTAAGAAGTTTTGATAGGTTATTGCAAACATTATAAAAGGGGACAAAACAAAGCATCATAGGATTTTGACTCCTTTTCACTGGAAGCAATTGTTGCGAAAGAGGAGATGATTGTTTTTTTTCTAATATTTACTGAGAACATGCTATAGCTTTTATGCATTTTCACGTCTATGCTCACCTAAAACTCAAGAAAGACCCCATGATTATAACGTATGTAATCAACAGAAGAAGATCATACTTCTTACATTTCTGTAACTCTCTTAGTCTTAGAGATGGTAGCTTTACCTTTAAAAAACGACCACGATGATCCTGTCCAGCACTGAAGCAAAACACCTGCAGAAAGAAAATATTGTTATTCAAATTAAAAGAAAAGGGTCTTATTGGGGACTGGGGGTAAGAAATGTTTGGGAGGGAAACACCTTGCCGTTGATCTTCAATTCTTTATCTCTGTTAGAACCCTCCTCTTGGTGTTCAAAAGAAGTGGAGCTAAAGCAATCAAATGCCTTTAAGAAGCATGAAATGCCACTTGAAAGAAGCAAAATTGAGAAACCATCCATTTGTGATATTTGGAGGTACTGTCTTTCAGAATTCTCTTTCAGATCAAAACAGAAGGAGCTGTGTTCTATCTCTATTTTTTTACGGACAAGCAACACATCTGTGTCTAAACTGTTCCTCTCCATTTCCATTTCCCAAAACAACTTAACAAAGAAGGTGCGGGCCGGGAGTATAAGGAGAAGGTATCAGAATCTCACTAACTTTGTCTCAACGTTGTCTCGTGGATGCATTTGGGACCTATCAAGTACATGGCTTCTTTCCAATTTTCCTATTTTTGCAAACCCGTATTTATTTTTGGAAGCTTTTTTTAAGTTTCTTGTCAAATTATTAATGTAATGTTTGATTGTTGAAAAATAATTTTTTTAAAAGTAGTTTCTTTAGAAAATAAATTTCTGAAAAATAAATTATTTTTTGATGTTTGGTAGTATCATGAAAAATAAGTTGGAAAACACTTTCTAGTGTTTGGTTACATCATAGAAAATAAGTTGAAAAATAACTTATTAATATTTTTTTTCATATTCATTAGAATAATGAAGAACAAACCTTACAAATTAAAAGGTTGAATGAGAATAAAATTGAAAAAAAAATTAATTTCATAAATTATCTCAAATAAAACAAATAACAATCAAAATAATAGAGATCAAATCTAACAGATAAAAAAACTAAAAGATGATGAAATTAAAATAATTATAATTATAATTATAATTTCATAAATTATTTCAAATAAAATAAGTAACAATAAAAAAAATGAAGACCAAATTTGATAGATAAAAAAATTTTAATTAAAAAAATAATAAGAGAAAATCAAATAACAATCATAAAAATAACAATAATAAAAAAATTAAATTAAATCAAATTTTAAGAGGTGAGATTGAAAAAAAAAGATTCAAAACAAAATATATAACAATCAAAAATTTGAGGATCAAATTTGTTATAATCAGTAAATAATACGATATTTCTATATTTTTTTACAATTTCTAGAAAATGTTTTTCTCCTAAAATAAAAAAATAAATATTTTTCTAGAAACTAAACTAAATTTTTCTTTAACTAAAAAATATTTTTCATTAATCAATTTTACTAATGATAAATAAATATAGAATATTTTTGAAAAATTATTTTCCACTAAATAAACGAAGACTCAATGATCATAATTTTTTTCTGTTTCGGAGATGTTCACATAAAGCATTCATCTCACCTTTTAATGTTCTTCAGATGATGAAAAATAGAGTTTCTTCTCTCTCTCTCTCTCTCTCTCTCTTCAATTTTTATTTACCAAGCTTTCTGCGTACTGTTAAGAGTTTTTTTCAACAATTTCACAGTTGGTAAAATTTGTTATTAAATGAGCACAGTTAAAAAAATAATTTTTAAACAAATATATTTTAAATATTTTTTTTTCAAGCTCCTATCATTGTTTTGAAACTTGATTTGACTCAGCATTTTAATATATAATCCAAGTAATTTGGGGTTTTAGCCGGGTTTTAAATAGGTAAAACTCGAGTTTGTAATTAACCTAGTTAAACCTGGTTAATCCACTAGGTTAACCCGAAATCCAGGTGAGACTTGACTTTTTCTTTTACTTTTTTTAATAAATCCAAAAAATATATAATTAATTTATAAATACTTAGCCTCGGATATTATTTTATAGTCTACATCCACATGAATTGTTTCTTAACTTTTCAATATTGGATAGCTATATATATAACCTACTTCCACATTGAATGTTTCTTAACTTTTCCATGTGGGATACCTATATATAACCTAAATCCACATGGATTGTTTCTTAACTTTTTTACGTGAGATATTAAAACCTCAAATATGTTTTTAAATTTTTTTAGGTTTATCCGGATCAACCCGTGAGACCCAGGATTCTGCCCCTTGGTCGGGTCAACCCTCGGGCCAGGTTCTATAATAACTATGGTTCTAACACATCAAATTAATTATTTTTTGTATGCAAGTATGAAACATGCGTTAGCATACCAAATTTTATGTGTGTCTAACGCGAATGGCACAAGCACTTAGTTTAAACCCACCCAAATCCCCCGAATGGCACAAGCACATAGTTTTAGTTCCATTACTAGATGGGTGGTCTACGCTGCACCGTAGACCATGTCATTATGTAAAAAAATAATGTGCAAATGATGATAACATGAGTCAACCCAGATAACTTGAATAACACGCGACCCGGTATATGAGATTATGATAACCCCATAAAAAAATAAAAAAACTCAAGGTCCAATAATCTAATGTCAAATGATAAATTTGAAAAAAAAAGCAAATTAAAAAGAAACATCAAAGAAAAAAATCAGAGTCAGCTTGGGTTAACTTGATTAACTCACTGCACACAATATGAGATCGGGATAAAAAAATTAAATTAAAAAAATAGAGGACATAGAAAAAAAAATCAAAGTTTTAAATAAATAAATAAACATTGAAAAAGAACTCGAGTAAGCTCAAGTTAGCTTGACTAACCAACACCCGAGATAACCCCGTGACAAAAAAAAAAGAAAAATTACAAAGCTCAATGGGCAATAATTTAATAACAAAGGATGAGGGTGAACAAAAATTAATTTCATAAAAAAAACATCAAGAAAGAAAAACTCAAGTCAATTCAGGTTAACTCGATTAGCTTGCTATCTAGGACATGAGATCGGGATAACCCTACAAAAAAAGTATAACATGAAACTCAAAGGCTAATAAACCAATGTTAAATGATGAAATTGAAAAAGAAAATACTCAATTTATAAAAAAGACTTAAAAGAAAAGGATTGAACTTAAACTCAGCTAATATTTAAAATTAGTGACTCGGATTATCAGACTGGGATTACCTCGTTGAAGATAGACACAAAAACAAGCAAAGCAAAATGTTCAATCATAAAAAATAAACAAAAAATAGCAATCAAAACAATGATTACTTAATCTGGTATAAAAACTAAATTAAAGAAAATGATTAGGGACTGAATTGAAAAAAAATATAAACTAAGAAAATGATAAAAAAAAAAATATAGCAATCAAAAGAATAAAGACCACATTGGATACAAAAATTAAATGAAATAAACTTCGTAAGAATTATATTGAAAAAACAATAAACTTTAAAAAACATTAAAATCAAAACAAATAGCAATCAAAATAATAAGAACTAAAATTAAAATAAATACAAACAAGAGGACACAATTGAATTTGGTCAGGCACAGACCAAGGGGTCAAGAGAGAGAAAAGAAAGGGGGAGAAAAAAAGTTTACCTCCACCGAACCACCATGAATATCACCACATGCGCAACCCCATCAGTTGTGTCATCGCTAAAAGCTTTAGAAGATAAGGTGGTTACTCACACGTGCCAACCACTTTTTTCTTATAAGATTTATTTGTTAAAATACTTATTTGTTGCTTATTCCAATTGAGTATAACAAAAAAAAACCTCCAAATTAGTTTAAAAACACAAAATGAAAAAAAAAACCTTTCTTAACCTCAATATGTTTTTCAAGTGATATAAAAGCTCAAAATACCTTAATGACACTCATCTAATCAAGAGAAATATTTTGACATCAAATTTAGTTATTTTCATAAACCGAATCGGAACAACTAACCTTTTTCTCTCTTTGTTGTTATTTTTGACGATTTTCTTTCTTCTTTCTTAAATCTAAAGATTAAAATATGAATAAAATAAAGTTTTGTATTAAATTGTATAAAAGGCTTTAACATCAAAATTGTTTTTTAAATGGGCTTCTATTTTACTAAGCTTTTAATTCTAGTTTCATCATTTTTAGTTTTTCATAAACAACAAAATTTAAGTTTATTTTTTCAATATCAAAAACAAACCTAATGTCAAAATGTTTTTTTAGACTGGAATAATATGAGTAAAAACAATATAAAATAAATCATTAATTCGAATCATTATTTAATACAATATGCAATATCAAAAACCAACCTAATGTCAAAATGTTTTTTTAGACTGGAATAATATGAGTAAAAACAATATAAAATAAATCATTAATTCGAATCATTATTTAATACAATATGAAATGATAAAATTAAAAAACAAAAGACGCTTAATGACTAGAGTAAAAAAAAAATAATGGATATATTTTTTCTGCTTTTTAAATAAAAGGGTTACCATTTCACCTTACTTTCAATTTGGTCTTCTCATTTTTAATTCTTCATAATCAACTAAAACAAAATTTTCTTTCCAAAATCAAGAACATGATGGAATGTTTTTTTTTTTTAAATCGCAAAAACTCAAAAGAAAAGACACGAAATTAATTATCAACTCCGATCATTAATTAATATAATATTGAATGATAAAATTAAAATAATAATAATAAATAAAATAAAAACCATTCAGAGAAAAAAAAAAGAAAAAACCTTTTATTAATCCACAATAAATCCTCTTAGAAGCCACAATATTTTAGTCATGTTACAAGTCACAATATTTGACTAATGGCTTTTAGGTTTTTTTTTTTCAAAAATAAATTAATGACAACACATATACAGAGAAAGATAGGGTATATTTCTTGTATATCTATTTAAAAATCATGTAATTTAAAAAACAATCATAATTAAAAAGAAAATCTTGAGATACTCTTTATTTTGGGCCTGAAATTCACTTGTATGGGCCGAAATCAATAGAGAAACTTGAACTTAATTACCTTCTTCTCTAAATGGTCAAAGTAAATAAGAGTAGAGAACCTCCAAAACTCCAAATATCGGAAGTTGGGCCGAAATCATTTTTAGCTTCATGTTAGACCATTAATCAACTTAAGCAGGTTACATCTCGGTATGTTGTAAGGCCCATCGTAAGCCCACAACGCGGCCTAACGTCCAATACTGGTCCAAAATCAGAAAATGAGAACGCAACGCGTGCTTTTGCTTTCACTCTCGCATCTTTCTTTTGGCCTAAATTGTAAAATAATCCCCGAATTTTAGTGAAAAAAACAAATACCCACAAAAAATATCTTGATTTTTTCATTGAATGTATCTCTTTTATCAGATTTCTCATGCGTAATTGACGAAAAAGCCCACAACAAACCTTCAAATTCCTCTCTTTCTCTTCGACTACAGTGAAAGAAAAACTAGCTCATCATCTTCTATCTACTTCCCTCAAATTAAAAAAGAAACACCCAAAAACACTCCGATCGGGCTGCTGCTGCTGTTGTCGTGCGTGATGGTCTTCGACGGTGGCTGTTCTAGCATCGTTGCTGCTCGCATTGGAGAGAAAAGAGACAGGAAGCTGCTGCTGTGTGGTGTTGTCGCTGGCTATGAGGAGGAAAGGGCTTAGCTCACGGCGGAGAGAGTTCGTCGTTTCTGGCGACGAGGGAAAGAGGGGCTGCCGGTGCTGCCAACCACCGATGGAACTGCTTCTGTGACTATGGAATGGTGATGAGAGCTGGAAGCTCCAATAGACAGTCTCAGATATCTAAGAGGGAAACCTGCCACCCTGCATCTCAAAACCTTAGCCATGCCCGCTATGGTGCTACTGTCCAAACCAACCCCTGTTATAGAGCTCTTGAAAAAACTGACTTTCAATCCCTAAATTAATTCAAAGCATTGCAGCGCCCGCTTGATGTTCTGAACAGAAGAGAGACTCTGAGCTGAAAATAAGTGTGTCGTCAGCAAATTGAAGACAAGAGAATCTGAAATCATCAGACCCCAGATATACCTTCCACTGAATCCAAATCACAGCCCTCTTCAATCATCTTACTAAGGCCCTCTTCTGCAATGTTTAACAGAAAAGGAGATGAAGGGTCACCTTGTCTCAAACCTTTCTCCATTAAAAATCCACCGATACTCTGGCTGTGGAGATGCACTGCCTAATCCAACCCCTCCGTTTGTTTTCGAAGCCCATACAAAGCATAACTAAATAAACATAACCTTGGAGCTTGTTCTTCTTAAGATAGCTGATTACTTTATTCGCTATCAACACACTATCCAGGACTTGACTTCCTTTGATAAAGGAATTCTAGTTCCCTCTAATAATCTCAGGCATCACACCCTTCAACCGTTTAGCCAAAACCTTTGCTATGATTTTATATAAGCAGCCAGTCAAACTAGTAGGTCTGAGATCTTTCAGACATGTAGCCCCTGCGAGTTTTGGATACGTGTTCTGAAGGAGCTGCATATACCCTTTGGTAGATAACCCAAAAAGAAGAAATCTTCTACCATGTTAAGAATGTCCAGACCCACGAAATCCCACGCTTTTCAATAAAGAAAGAATTGATGTCGTCCGGACCAGGAGCTTTATTTCCGTCACATTCCCATATAGCAGTTTTAAACTCTTCCATAGAAACTGGAATTTCCAAAAGGGAAGATGAGCTAAGACTCAACCTCCTAAAATTGATAACAGAGCATGAAGGTCTGAAAATTCTCTCCTTAGCATTCCAATTCTTGAAGGAAACCACAACCTCTTGTTTAATATCAGAAGGCTTGGTGATAATACCACCCTAACTTTTTGCCATTAAATCTTTATAAATTTTTAGGTTGGTTTTTGTTTAACATGATTGCTTTTTCAAATAGTAATTATATACAAAAATAACGTGATTGTGTTTTCAAATAGCAGATATATATAAAAACAATATGTTTTAAACGTGATTTCATTTTTAAATAGTAATTATATACAAAAATATTATTTCCAGACACAATTGTGATCAAAATCAGTGTTTAGCAAACCTTCTACCTTTCTACCTTTTAACTTTCTACCTTTCTACCTTTGAGCATCCTTGTATCGTCTGATGAGGCCAAACGCAACTTCTCTCCTTGCGGAGAATCAGAAGGGCTTGTTTTTAAGAGGAAAGAGGTAAAGTAATAAGACTATCATCATAGAATCATCTTATTTTGACTTTGAATGAGATAAAGTGTAAATTTATAGGAGAAACAATTCTTGTTTAATCGTGTTAATTAATTCTAAGACATTATAACTATGGACTAACAAACAATTAAGATAACAAAAACACAAACAAAACTAACTAAATATTAGGAACAAATTTGAACTCCCAATACATTAAAATACTTAATACTGAAAATTGACAGTCTAGTTATCCTAGGGATCTGTGGACATGTGTATTGAGGTTTAAAAAATAGTATACTAAATCACGAAGCAAATCTCTTAAGAGCTTCGAACTGAACAAATATAATTGTTAAATGCTAATAAAAGAGTTCATGTAGTCTTTTCTTGTGTCGATGCATGGTAATGCTAACTTGTGTCGATCAGGAAGGCAAGAAGCTGTGAATGGCATGTCTGCATGGAATTATCTGACAATATTGATATGATAATCATGATTGACATGTATTAAGAGGGAGATTAAGAAGATAATAACTGGAGGTTTCCATGTTGATGATATACTATTACATTACCATATGATTTTTCATATCAGTGAAGCAGTGATCTTGAAGGAGATATCCTTGCAAGTTCACAGGATTATCACCATAAGCCTGGCATGAGGAGCAGAAAGAAAAATGTAGCCAAGAACAACCTGCCAACGGATTCATCTCTTCTTAATTATGCGTATATTGATGGAAGCAAAAACGAGTCGTCGGCAAGTCATCCTTGGCTGCATCAATCTTTATGATCCTCCATGCAAGGCTGTTACAGTGAGACAACAGCAACTGAAGCAAGAAACAGGGACACTTTGCTTTGCAGACGTAGAAGGAGAGCTGGGAAGGATGGGAAGATAGAGGAGAAAGATGGGACGAGATTTCAAGGAAGCTTAGGAGCCTTAAATACAAATGAAGGGGCCATGAGCTGCAATTTGTGATAAAATACACTGCAGTATTATTTTGTGCCTCCTTATCTGCTACCGAGGCAATTGGGACAGCTCTTGCTATAGGATATAGTTTTGGCCCCAGCCGAATAAAGTAACAGAGGTCCTTTCTTTCATTCCTTCGTCGCCATTGAATTAGCAAACTAACATGAATTAATCTTATTAGCAAGCAACTAGTCATTGATTAAAGAATGCATGTTACACGAGGGGTTCTTTAATTAATTTGTGGAAAAGACTTGTTATTCCAGTATGAGATTTCAGATTCAATTCATGTCATTTGATTGATATCTTGGAAAGATGACATCTTTATACTTTATTAAAAAAAAAAATTCATAGGAAAGTAACTCTAAAACAAGGTTAAGATTATTATTCATTTTAACAGTGTAATGATCAGCTCTTCCCTTGATGATTAAACCTTTTAACAAGGTATCGGGAATGATAAGATGGTTTTTTATTATTATTATTATTATTATGATATAATTATCTTTTATAAATTATATAAAGTTAAATTAGTTATTATATCTTTTTTTTTTACCGTAAAATTACTAATTTAAACATAGAATAAAATAATATAATGCCCATATTTATGGACATTTTTGTTGTTTTATTTTGTTTTTTTAGAATAATATAATTACTTTGATGCTTTTCAAAATAAAATCACTATAACTCTCATCCAAGAACCTTTTTGTTATTTTACATTGTTTTATTGTAATTTTCAAGGGTATCCAAGAGCGTTGTTGTGAATTATATTTATTAAATATAATTAAAAAAAAAATTTTGCGTGTGTGGACGACCTTTGTACTATTTGAGCAGTGAATGTGGGGATGTCCGACCACTAAACCCCACCTTTCGAGATGATGTTTGAAAGGTCTCAGCACCCTCGATGCAATAGAGTGGCACATTCTCCTTACACATATGGTTTGACACCAACAACCATTTCTTTTTCTTTATTTCTCCCCACCTCGAATTTCATGTCACCCCTTTGAAAAAACAAGTCCAACCCCTACAATATATTTACCCTTCAGATTTGGTCTTTGTCACTTTAATTACTATTTTTTTTTATATTTTGAATAAGATATGAAATTAAAAATATTTTTCAATTTCATCCCTCTGTCATTTTTTATCTATAAATAATCTATCAAATTACAAATATTTTTTAATCTCACCTCGTATGATTTTTTAATCTTTTAAATTTAGTCAACATTCTTTTAATTGCTATTTCTTTTGTTTGGGCAAATTTTTAAGATTGATTTTTTTACAAATTCATCGTAGGTTTTTCTTTTGTTAAATTTTATTCTAATTCTTTTTGTTGCTATATTTTTGGATTTTGCAAGTTTTTTCAGTTAATATTTTTTCATTATTTCATTTTTTAAAATTAAATTAGTTGGGAATTAATCTTTTTAGTTAAACATAGGTCTAAGATTTCTCAAATTGCAAGTTTTAGATATTAAAATAAACGCTTGCAAGACCAGTTTTAGATAGTTGACCAGGCTTAACAACTTTGTATTTTTAAACTATGTTTTACATAATGATATAATAACAAAAATAAACGCTCGCAAGATTAAGCATTATAAATCTCATAAAAACTAAACTAAAAAAAATTATAAATTAATAAAATATTAAAGAATAAAATTAAAAGTAAAAAACCAAAAAATAATTAAGAAAAAAAAGGAAAAATGAGATTAAAAAAAAGAAGAAGTGGCAGAACAATGAAGAAGCTGGGGTTTTTACACTATTTTTTTTTTAGTACAGGAGAGGATATTACGAGTCAACGTTTACGCAAATTAAAGAGATCTCGCCATATTTACGTGAAGACCATTTAATAAGTTGCTTTCATGGATGGGACCATGCCACAGTGATTGAGAGAGCTTGCGTGTGCCTATTTTTCTAAAAAAAAAAAAAAAAAAAAAACAAAGGAAAAAGAAAACTGAAAACAAGTATACGAGAGCAGAGACTGAACTCAATTATTTAGAAAACTTACAAGCTTGATGTATATATAATTATATATGTTAAAATAAATAAATAAATAAATAAACCTGGGGAAGGCTGCTGCTGCTGCTGCTGCTGCTGCGGCCTTCTTCTCATATCTATCAAAAGCAAGAGAGGCAGCAGTGTGGCACTGCAAAACCGTTCATTCTAGGGAAGTGAACAGGGCCTCTGTACTCTGTAGCACTCAATACCACAAAAGCCATAGCCAATGCCTTCTTTAACGGTGTGATATCATGCAGTCGATTTATTACATCTCAAAATAATATAATTACATTTTAATAAATTTAATATTAAAAAATAAAATTTTAAAAAAAATAATTAAAAAAATAAAAAATTAACTCGAGTTAGCCACTCGTTAAACCAATAATACAAATTATAAGACTAGAATAATCTTATAAAAAACTAAAATAAATATAGATTTTAAAAAAATAAAAAACAATAATAAAAAAACTATTGTAATAAATAATATTTTAATATTTTTACAAGACATGTAAAAATAATAAAATAGTATTTTGTTTATCATGCGTAATCATCGAAAAAGTTAAAATAATGTTTTTTATTATTTTTATCTCTTTATTTAGCGTATCCATATGAGATGCTTTTATATTAAGGTTTCCTTGGTTTGCAAAAAAAAAAAAAAAGCACTGACTCCCTTTTAATTTCCAGATTCTCTCTCTTTCCTATGTCACAAATTAGATGCACGGAGGCTTTGCATTGATGAATTAAAGCAGATAAACTCAAGTTGATTTAAATGCCAGAAAATGTAACAAAAAGCTCAGACTAGATGCAGAGTCTATTTGTTTTTGGTTTTAAATTAAAAAAAATTAATTTTTTTTATTTTCAAATCGTTTTGATATCCTGATGTCAAAAATAATTTTTTTAAAATAAAAAATATTACAATGTATTTTCAAGTAAAAAACACTTTGAAAAACAACTGCTACTACAAGACCAAACAGATTCGTATGCCTACACTATGTCGTGGAGGTAGACATATTTTTTTAATAAAAAATTATGTTCTAGTGCTGCAAGTGTGTTTTTTTATATATAAAAAATATTCGTAACGGGTTATAGACCTAACTAGATTAAATAAATTGATTTTATTTTAATTAGATGATAGAAAAAAAATGACAACAAATGGACTAAATAAAAAATTGGTTATGATAATTTGAGAAAAAAACATATTTCAAAAGGGAAAAAAAAAATACAACTCAATTCTTAACCAATTAAATACGGAACGACAAAATAAGGTAAACAAGGGACAAAAGAAATACGGCCCTTGTAAACCCAAGTTAGAATGATAAACCTGTAATCTGGATAATAAATATCGAGTCAACCCAAGTTAATATGTCAAATTCATAGCCCAAGTTATGAGACAAGAAGCCCATTTTTAAAAAAAAATGTTGAATAAAAAAGTTTTTGTTTTTAAAAAAAGATCTCAACTGATACTAACTTTTTAAACTTGTGACCTGAATCATTAGACTGAAAGCACATTATATTGAAATACAATGAAGCTCAATTCTCAACTAGTTAAATGTTAAGGGATGAGATTAAGATAAAAATCCAATCACACAAAAGGACCAAAAGAAAAATAATAATTAAAAGAATGGGGATCAAAATTGAAAAATAAATAAATTAGAGGAAAACTAATATTTTTTTTATGTTGGGATTGGAAAAATAAATAAAAAGAATGAGGACCAAACTGAAAAAATAATACATTAAAAATTAAAATTAAAGAATGAAATCGAGGAGATCAGTTTAGGATATATGCTTTCCGGGGATTAAAGGACAGCCAAGACGGATCAGATGCTTCCCTGGAAGCCTCTATTTGGTCGATGTTGGTGCACACACAACACAAAGACCGCGACAATCCTTCACGCGTTGACTCGTCAACCACTTTTTTATATAATATTTATTATATATCAAAGTATAAATGTGCCCCTCAACCTACTCAACAATAAAAAAAAAAAACCAAGATGAAATGAAAAAAAAAAAAAAAAACTTGAACAAAAGGTCTGTTTTTTTTCTCCCCCTAAAACGGCATAACAATACTGTCATTATACATTAAAAATCAAAAACCCAAAACTGCCCCCACACCCAGCACAAGCTTTTTTGGTTCCAAGGGTAATTTCATCAATGAATAAAAAAAACCTTTTTACTGTCAGTCAGGCCAAATTTATTTGTCATGAGAGGTGAAACCGTAATTTTATAATTAGAATCCACAATGCCACTATATCTAAGAGTAAATAGCACCCTTCTGTTTTAGTTTATTTTGCTATATTAACATCAATATTGTAATTTGTTAAAGAAATCTGGAGTTTAAATCTTTTTTTACAATTAAAAAAAAAGAAAATGTAAAAAGAAAGAAGGAAAGAATACCCTACTTTCTTCTTCTTTAACTAGAATGAGGTGTCAAAATTATGTGACATGAAACTAGTTTTTTTCACCAGACATTAAAGTTGTTCATAATCACCTTAATTGATACATTCATATAATTTATAAGTGCTAATTAACTATGTAAAATTAAGGCGGTTTTCAAAAGATTTTTATATGTTAATATCAAAATTAAGTTTTTAAAAATAAAAAAATATTATTTTAATGTATTTTTAAACAAAAAATATTTTAAAAAATAATTACTGTCATATTTTTAGTGTGACGAATCATAACTTAACCGATATTAATATTTTTCTTTCCTCCCTGGAGGTAAAAAAAGAAGAAAGAAAACCAAGTGGTTAAACACTTCCCGTCATCCTCCTGTAACCACCGCAGTCCGAAAAATGTGCTTTACCTATACGTCAAGTGCATGAAGCCATACGCACCCGGATTTAGGTTTCAAAATATGTCATTGAAAACGTTCACTTCCAAGCAGGTTCTTTGGATCTTAAGAAGAAAAGTGTCCATCGCCTCTCTTTCATCGCACCAAACCAAGTATTAATCATCACCTCGTTTTGATTTAACGTTAATAATTAGCACTTGAGCCTGCTGTCCAGTGCTCTACTGTAGCTAGCAATACAAGCAGCAGCTACTGCCAAGACAGATGCCAACATCATCGGCAAAGCGAGCCAGGATTCCTGTCATGGCTTTGTTCTGTCTTGTTATCTAAAGAGTTCTGAAGTTATAAAAACTATATCTTATTGCTTTATCAGATATATCAGCCGGTGTATAGACAGGTTATGATTTCGGGTAAAAATAAAAAAACTCAAAAACTAATTAAATTGAAAAAATTAGAAAAAAATAACTGAAAAAACTGCACCGTGAAAAAAAACCGATTAAAATTTTAAAAAAATCGACCGGTTCGGTTTCGGTTTTATAAGTCTGAAACCAAAAAAATTGAACCGAACCCAAACAAAAAAAACCCGGAAAAAACAGAGCCAAACCGAAAAAACTGAGTCAAAATAAAAAACGAGCCAAACCGGAAAAAATCGAGTCAAACCTGTTTAAACCGGTTTTTGTCCTAAAAAACCGAACCAAACTAAAATCGATCGGTTTGAACCAGTTTTGGTTCGGTTTCGGTTTTTTTTAAATTAGTTTGGTTATTTTTTTTATAAAAACCGAATCGAATCGAAAATAATCATCCATAATTTTAATACACCTAATTCTTGTAAAAAACATGTATTAGGAATAATCATCTCAATTCAAAAATATTTTTAGGTCGATATAATTTATTTTATTATTTGATATTCATGTCTCTTATTATAAATCATGTTAATTTAAACACTCAAATTATAAGTTGTTGTTGTAAAGTATAATTTATATTATTTTTTAATATATATATATATATATAAAATTAGAAGTAATGTGTACACCACATCAATCAGTTAAAATTGGTATTTATGGAATGAACTACGTCCATGTTAAGATTTCTCAATTTAAGTTACTGAAAAAAGAATTGGAAAATATATTTGTTAAATACTGTCCGTGTTGAGTTAGGAAAAACTAATAGATTTAATATTAATTACCCAAAAAACTAAATTTCCTGGCAAAATTACTTTGCATCTAGACACAAAATACAATTGATTGGAATATTATAATTATGAAATTGCCCTTCAACCATAAAAACCTTTAATTAAGCACTGAGGGCAGAACAATTGATATACATGTCTGTTATTATAAACCATATCAATTTACAAATTTAAATTATTAGGTATACTTATAAAATATGATTTATATTATTTATCAATATTAATTATTAATTATTTCCTTTGTTATAATTAGAAATAATGTGTACACCACCACATCAATCAGTTAAAAATGGTATTCATCAAATGAACCATGTCCATGTTAAGATTTATCAATTTAAGTTACTGAAAAAAGAATTGGAAAGAATATTTTGTTAAATATTGTCCGTGTTGAGTTAGGAAAAACTATTAAATTGAAATACCGTAATTATAAAATTACCTTTTAACCTTTTTTTTTTTTTTTTTTAAAAAAAAAATTTTTTTTTTTTTTTAAAAAAAAAAAAAAAAAAAAAAAAAAAAAAAAAAAAAAAAAAAATTCTTTTTTTTTTTTTTTTTAATTTTAAAAAAAAATTTTTAAAAAAAAATTTCCCTTTTTTTCCTCCCCCCCCCCCCCCTTTTTTTTTTTTTAAAAAAAAAAAAAAAAAAAAAAAAAAAAAAATTCCCCCCCCCACCCCCCTTTTTTTCCCCCCCCTTTTTTCCCCCCCCTCTCTTCCTTTTAAATTTCAAATTAACAATTTAATTTTTTTTTCTTAAGATCTGACCTTGTTCTATAGATTAATATTTGTTTTATTTGGAATAATTTATAAATTTAAAGTTCAATTTCTTCAATGTTTTTATTTTTTATATTTGATCTTCATTCTCTTTATTATTATTTATTTTATTTGAGATAATTTTTTTAGATTGATTTTTTTTTGTTATGATTTTATCCACCTTTATTTGTTTTCATCTTTAAAGTATATTCTTTCCAAGACCAATAACATACAATGCCTGAATTAATCACCCGAAACAAATGTCAAATATCCAAGATCCTTCATGGAATTATAAAAAAAATATAAAAGTAGTATGGAAAAACTTCTGACTTACCATCCAAGGCAGTAGTTTTTATATCGTTTGTATCAATAAAAAATATTACTTTTTAAATATTAATTATTTGCAAGCTCCTCGTGTGATGTTCACTAAAGAATGGAAATGGAAACTTTCCTTTCTAGTAAAGAATGAGAGAAAAATAAGTGAGTGAACAGTAATTGTCTCCTTCAATAGAGATTATGGGTCCGTTTGGTATGGCGTTTGTAACTGCGTTTCATCAAATTTTGAATTTTTTTTGCTAAAATTGAGTGCGGTTTGTACTTTTTGGATCGTTTTGATATGCTGATGTCAAAAATAATTTTTAAAAAATGAAAAAAGATCATTGACATGTATTTCGGCACGGAAAGTTATTTGAAAAGCAATCGCAACCACACTACCAAACACGCTCTACATGTGCGTTAATTCTTTGATAGTACAATTAATATGAAAAATATTTTAGTATATGATATAAATAGTAATTCCTGACTGCATGTAAAGCATTACATTATCCGAAAGTGCGTGGGTCTCACTTTTAGTGTTGATATAAACAGTAAAGGAGATATGCATTACCAACTCAAAATTTGGAAGGCGAAGAGATGGTGAGGGCCAGTGCAGGCAAGCAGAGAAAAGAAAGAAAGAAAGAAAGAAAGATTTTGAAAGGGAAAGATGCATGCAGTGTCAAGTCAGGCACGGGACATGTGCTAGACATACAAAACCTCTGGCTGTATATATTTTGGACAAGAACCAGAGGATCACAGCCAGGCAAATTTCAATGCTCAGACTATTTAATTTATGATGTAATAATATGTTATTATCAATCTAAATCATGTCAGTTCTTACGGATTCGAATCGTCTGTATAGATTGGATTTCGTAAACTAAATCTATCATGCTTTCACACATCATTGGATTATTTTTAGGATTTTTTTTATAAAAAAATCGGCATAGAAAATGTAAAAACTTGACGGTATACCATTGCTTCTTTTTCTTCTTTTTTTTTACAAGTAATAATATAGTTTAATCATGTTACGATTTCAAAAACATGATATTTAATAAAAATTATTACTAGAAAGGACAACATGGTCAAAGACAACACTTTTGCATCAATTAAAATTTAAACTTTTTCGATTAAAGAAGAATAACACAAAAATGCCCTTTCTCTCTTAAAAAATTCACTAATATTTATTAGAAAATAATATAAATTATATCCTAAGATCTCATTTAAAATTTTAAATTTTTTGATTGATTTAATTCTTTGACATGGTATCAAAGCCTTAATAATCAAGCGATCACGAGTTCGAATTTCATTATCCTTATTTATTTGATAAAAATTAAGTATAAGGTAATGTAGACCTGTGCAAGTTTGAAGCTCAAAGGGCTTTCACTTGAGGGGGTGTGTTAGAGAATAATATAAATCATATCTTGAGACCTCACTTAAAGTTTAAGCTTTTAAGTTGAATTGGTTTTTTGACAATACCCTCAATCTCTCTCTAAAATAACTCATTAAACACTTAGATTGTGCCCTTAAAACAATAAAAAAAAATTGAACTCATCTTAGTCTCTAAGTATTTTTGGATGTTTTTGTGTTAAAAATCCATCGTTAGCTTTGTTGTTGCTGCCGCCCCAGCTCTTTTTCTAATCCTACAAGCAATGTAAACATACTACATTGCTATGATTTTGTATTTGGTTTGGTTAAAATAAAATAATTGCTTAGATTGAATTTAAGGTGTATGATGAATTTAGGATTTTTTTGAGAAAATATTTTAAGAATATTATAAATTATGGTTGATTTGGTACAATTGAACATAAAAATAAGTTAAATTAATTATTTTATTTAATTATGTATTGATTTTAATTTATGCTAAGTTGTTGAATTAAGGATTTTATGTGTATTGTTGGAATCAACTAATAATATATTAATTTGCTATAAATTTGAGTTTGATTTAATGTAATTGAGGTTGAAAATATCAATTAGATTTCGTTTCATGAATTATGTTTAATTATTGGTGAATTTGCTTTAGTGTTAAATTTTAGGAATTTGATTGTATTTGATATGAATTTTACCAATTAGTGTAAGGATAATGTGATTTAGTTGTGAGTAGTCAACCAAAATTTGTAGGTGTCCTAATTTTTGTTGGTCTTTCAAATTCAGTTAGTACAGGTAAACATAGTTTATTGTCAAATAATTTGTTGCAAAGGATAAATGATATTATGTTTAACAATCCATTTATTAAATGGGTTTATAGAGGTTTGTAGGTGTTTCTTATGTGTTTTCACTTGAATAAATGAGTTAAAATGTTTTTTTTTTAACTTTTGAGGTTGGCTGCCCGACTTTCTAGCCATTCAAGGTTGCCAAAATCTTTTTTCAAGTCTTATAAAAGAAAAGAAAAAAAGGGGCACAAGTTCATTAGGCCTTCTAGATTGTGGGTTTGGCAAGTTAACTTGAATTGATTGAGAATTGATTGAGAATTGAGTTTTATGATTTATTTTAGTTTGCTTTTAATGGGGTTATCTTGGTCTCAAGAAAAATCCTAACATTGGATTGGTGCTTGATTTTTCGAGCATCTATTTTTTTTGTTATATAATTAAATTAAAAAATGTTAATAAACCCAATGGAGTCAATGAGTCACGGGTTTGACGAGTTAGCTTGGGTTAATTGAGAATTGAGATTCATAATTTATTTCAGTATGCTTTATTTGAAGTTATCGTGATTTCAAAGAAATATCTCAACATTGAGTGGATGCTTGATTTTGCAAGCGATTATTTTTGTTATCATATATAATTATATAAAAATAATAATTTTAAAAGAATTTTTAAGCCCAATGGAGTCCATGATCTAGGTCACTAGTTTACTAGGTTAAGTTGTAAAACCTGAGTCAATCCAATATATCGCCATCACAATATTAAATATATATTTTTTAAGTTAAACTATGTTTTTGTCAGTTGTTCAGATTGTTTTTGAGTTTACCAAGTAGACTAAGTCTTGTTGAAGCAACTTCTATACAATTTAAAACCTGAAATAAATAAGGAGTCGGATTGAGAGATTTCAAAAATAAACCCAAGCTACTCTAAACATTCATTTTTTATGTTTATTTTTTTTTGGTCTAGCTTGTGATATAGAGCGGGATAATTCTTTAGTATAGTACCATGTATTATTGAATAATTTTGGTAACCTTAACAAAAAAAAAAAAAAAAAATCTCCAACTATTAGAATTGTAAGCTTCGCACTTCTTGTTACCATGACTACTTGACACACTAGTGGAAAATGATATATTGCTTTGCAATGCCAGCTGAAAAAAAATAAAAAAATTGGAGTTTGATGATCCAAATTAAAACAGAAGTTTTGGTTGTTCTTTGTTGAGCCAAAAGGCTACTATTTTCAGGACCAAAGCTGCATGTGTGGCTCTAGAATACATTTATTTATTTATTTATTTATTTATTGCTAGACGTGAAATAATACATCTCATAATTCATTTTATCTTCATGTTATTGGATCATATTGCTTCTTTTGGTTCCGATAGGGTAAAACCACCACTCTTGATTGGAACAACAAGGAAGAGACCTCTCATGTCCTTCTCATGGAAAAGGCCTGTGATTCACTTTTGTGACCAAATCCTTCAAGTGGTACCGCAAAATCTTTATATTATAAATTATTGGTATCAATATTCCCAGATATGATATAAACAGAAGCAGAAACAGAAAGAAAAAAAAAAGATAATTAAAAGCAAACTTTGTTGTTTTTTTTTTCTTTCATAAAAAGCAGACAATGTTATTACAACACCTATTTGAAAGCCATCAAAACCGAGAATAAAAGATTAATCTAAAATGTACACAATAAATTCTTTTAATTAATCTAAAAATTTCAACAACAAAAAATCTTAATACTAAAAAAATAAAGATAATAATTATTTTTTAAAATATTTTTTTGTTTAAAAATATATCAAAAATATTTAAGTTTAAGAACGGATAAGTCTTACTTTGCAAGTGTAGTATTTATTATAAATATTTTATGTGGTCTAGTGGTAAGAGTTTCAGATCAAAAAGTTTATTCTCTCTTT
The DNA here is from genome assembly GCA_015852605.2 of Populus deltoides. NCBI lineage: Eukaryota > Viridiplantae > Streptophyta > Magnoliopsida > Malpighiales > Salicaceae > Populus > Populus deltoides. The sequence continues at coordinate 5,193,745 of CM027582.2, read as the reverse complement.
GGTCTAAAGTCCGAGCCCTATGGTTGTTAATATGATGGCCACTGGAAGCTTATATAGTCGTTAACTTCAAAGTCCGTGAGATTTGTTGAGGTGCTCACAAGTTGGTCCAAACATCATGTTAATAGAAAAAAAATATTAAAGGGGTTTAATTAAGTAATTGTTGGGAAAAGTAAAGAATAAAGAATGTAAATTTATTCTAAATTTAATTAATATATTTATATTTTTCACCATAAGATTGCATGTGAATGTCATTTGCCGTACCTCTGGTACACAAAGATATATGATGCATTTCCTAGGGCTAATTTCTCTTGCAATCAACGGTAACTTTCATGAATTTGGTCATGCATACTTGAACCTGTTCTTGTAACTTTGCACTTTCAGTACTTCCTTGATTTACATCGCCCGAAGAAGAAGAAGAAAATAGCTCGCAACTTTCTATGATTTTAAAATATGTTTTATTAACAAATAAGATTTCAACAAAAAAGAAGAAGAAGAAGATAACAACAAGTACTGAGAGATACAATTTTGGTTGAAAATAATATTATAACACAGACACTCTAGTTCATAGATTTATTTATGAAATAAAAGCTTAGGTAAAAAATCGAGCTATTCTAGGTAATAAAATCAAAATTCCTAAATAAAAAGAAAAGTAACATAAAATCTGAAATTAGACATGAAATCCATAAAAATTAAGTAAAAATAATAAAATTAGCTCAAACAGTTTTTACAAGACATAATTTAGGAGATTTTAACTATACCTTTCATTTTTTACCCACTCAAGCCTCAAAAAGATCCAAGCTTCAAAATCTCCTGAAAGAAAATTTAAGTTTAATTTAATAATCGAATTGAAAATTATAATATTTTTTGTTACTATATTGATCTGGCATGAGCAAACCTCCTTTTAAACTTAGCCCAGTCCCCTGATCCATAAAAATATCTTTTAGTCCATCCATATAATTTATTTGTTGAAAATTCTCATCTAGGTATGGAAAATTCTCATCTTATTTTTTAGAATTCTGAGTTTCAACTAGTCTGATTGCATTAACACGAGAAAGAAAAAGAAAGAAAAACTGAAATTTAGATATGTTTTAATTAATTATGCAATTAAGAAAAACTGAAATTTAGATATGTTTTAATTAATTATGCAATTATGTTTGGGACTTTCTTATGAAAATAGCAAAGAGTTCTTTGTTGATCCTTGAATCAGATTTTAGTTAGAATTTGTCATATTACAATACGGTTAATGAGCACATTTCAATCAAATTTAAAATGAAGTTGAATTACTTTTAGAATTAAAATTTTATTTGAAATTATTCTCCTTTATTATATTATAAATTATCGGTATCAATATTAATCTCCTCTATTTTCCAACTTGTTCCCTTAAAAGCCAAATTAGAGCTTAGGTTGTATCACTGTAGAGAGATGCCTAAGTTAATTTCTTTTGGTTCGATTGTTTTGAGTTAATTAAGGTTGTGTTTCTTTTGCATCTATTTTTGTGTTTGCGGTGCAAAAAAAGCAGTAAGGTATTTGATAACTGTTAAAATTGCATTTTATATTACAGGACCCACTAAAAAAATGAGATTGAAACGCAGTTTTTGTGAAGAAGTTTTTACATGTTTTTTTAATTGAGTTTCGTAAAACACTGTTTATTTTTGTGTTTTAAAAACATTTTTGAAAAAATTTCATAATTTTTTTATTTGCTTCAAATTAATATTTTTTGGTGTTTTTAGATCATTTTGATGCGCTGATATCAAAAATAATTTTTTTAAAATAAAAATACATTATTTTAATGCATTTCTAAGTAAAAAATACTTTGAAAAGCAACCGCAACCACACAACTACCAAACATTTTATACATGTTTTTTTGTTGCACATAAACTTCAACCACAATTTTTACCAAAAACATATCTAAATTCAACTAATCTCAATTAACCTTATTTTTTTCAAACCACAATCACAAAACTACCTCAAAAACAAACACAATCACAAAACTACCTCAAAAACAAACACAATCGATCATCATTTCATGGCTCAGTTTAAATGGATTTCAAAACCTCTAACGTTAGGCCGAGCAGCCATAGAGATATAAATAAGAAAGCATATGTGAGGGACAGCCTTGTTCTTGAAACTGAATCCAACAAGTCTTTCCACTCCCATCTAATTGTCTTTAAAAATGATCTAGTTTGATGATCACCCTTGCACATTCAAAAATGTCGAATCGAAATGAGAGTTTCTTTTAATTTTTAGTCTAAACTTAATATTTAGTTCATTCAGCAATTTTCCTTTTAAAAAACACACGATAAGTTTCAATTAAAAAAAAATGTTTAAAAAATCTTTACAGTATGGGAAAAAATAAATAAATGAATTTTAAACTTTGTCTAATAAAACTAACAAATAAAAAATAATAGTGTGAAACAAGATTGACTATAAGAATATCTAAGAACATGGAATCTATATAGCCTAGCCTAAAAAAGATAAAGCAAGAATTCCAACAAACAAAATAGCTTATGCCACCCAAGAATCCAAGCATGGTATGAACAGCAGAATGGGATGCAAGTAACCATACTGGTGGCCTGTGATGGTGAATCAAGAGCAGAAACCAGCAACCCTCAGTGACTAGCTGCAACAACTCTGTGGCCTACCCTCAGTGACTAGCTGCAACACCTCCGTGGCCTGTGATGGTGAATCAAGAGCAGAAACCGGCAACCCCTCAGTAACTAGCTGCAACACCTCTGTGGCGTGTGATGGTGAATCAAGAGCAGAAAACGGCTACCCTCAGTAGCTAGCTGCAACACCTCTGTGGCAGGAATTACAGACAAAAATAATAGAAAACAACAATTAGCATCTCAAGATAGAATGGTAGAACAATAAGATTAAAGGTGCTAATATAAAAAATCATCATCAGACGAGTCGAATAAGAGCAGTCAAAGATTTTTCCAGAGAAATTAAAAGGACAATAAATTCATAGAGGGAACAACTGGCTCTCTTCAGATGACCAAAAGCTCGAATCCATCCAAAATAAAATGACTAGAAGAATCAAGCAACCCCGGTTAATTTGATTTTGCAGCAAATTACTGAAGTTTACTAAACTCCAGTTAACACGTTTTCAAGCTATTCGGTGCGTCTATTTTGCAATTGTTGACTATTTTCTCTTGCTAACATTTTCCCGAAAAAATAAAAAATTTCAAAAATATATTTTCAACACCATTTTCAAATTTTTAATGTCTCTTTGAAAAATAAAAATTTAAAAATTAAATTTCAATGCATTTCAATTATTAACAAGTACATTTCATAATTCTCAACTAATTTTCTAATTAAGTTCATGCTGATGTTGTTTTTTTAAATGAAATAAAAACAAAGTAATAGATAAATAGACTAAAATGCAAGATAAGAGAAATGAATAATAAAAAATACACAATTGAAATATTATTCCTAAAATAAGGGACCAAAATAGGAATATACCTAAGTGTGAGGTTATAAATAAGACCTTATCTCTTCTAAAAGGGGACACATAGACAAAACCCTAGTTATTATTGCTAAAAAGAGTGAGTTAAAAAAAGAAAAAAAAAAGGAGGGGACCATTATTTGATAACAAAAAAAAACCAGCCTCTATCTTATTCTCTCTTAAAAAAAAAAAAACCTACAAAACCCTAGTCATGATTGTGCTAGAAAATAAAAAAAGAGGGCCTCTAGAAAAAAAATCATAGAAAACCATCTCTCTTCCATTTACTTAAAAATCCAAAAATAATTGTAAAACAACTCAATTAACTAACTCTCCATCTTTCTTAAGTTAATAGACTGAATTTTCACCTTCCAAACAACTTTTCTTCTTTTTCACTAATGTTAGCAACACCAACAATGGTCATAATAGTTTTCTCACTAGCAAAAGCTCTTTATAGCCTTTTCTCCACAATCCTCAATCACCATAAACCACCATCAACCTCTATTCACCACCGACCAATCTTCAATCACCACAACACGCATAACCTCTATCCATAAAAAATAGCAAACAGCCCACAACCTCCAATCACCAAACAATAGCCTTCTATTTTCCTTCCTCAATGTTATAAAAAAAAGAAAATCATACCCATAATTGCCATAAACTATCGTTGTCACCGTCATTAGCCTCTACAATTATGCATCGCTATCATAAAAGCCTTCCTCCAGTCAAACATTGCCAATAATAGTAGCATAAATGATGACAATAACAACTAAGTGATAGCTACAAACAATGATGGTGTGTGGCGGTGGTATGTGAACCCTATATGCCGTCATTGTTCCAAAATGTTTCCAGTAACGTTCTAGTGGCTCCTAGATCACCTTAACCATCTTGAAATGTCAATTTCAAACCTTGTACTTTATATTTTTTCTAGGTTAGTGTTTGATTTGAAAAATATTATGAGATGATTAGATCTAAGTAATTATTGAATATGTTGTGCATATTATGATGAAATGATTGTGATTTAAGTTTGATTGCATATTGTTGAGATGGATTGTGAAAAATTAAGGTGTTGAGTTTGTGGTGTGGTTTAGACGTGGTTTTCTACAATTAATTTTAATATACAAAACAGATATTTTACCATCTATATGAGTCCAATGCTCACTTCAATATTCAAGCCATTACTTTAATGGATTGTCATTCATTTTTAAGGTTTAGGGTAATTGAACTCACAGCGAGCCATTACTTTAAATATTAAGAAGAATAACACAATCTTGAGATTCAACAATTAAAGATTCTCAATTTAAAATATCCATGAACACTAGAGTCAATAATAAATTTATATTTATAACATCTCCCATGACTTTTTTCTGTGTTAAAATGAAAGAAAAAAATAAATTTATTTATCACTATTGAAAACCTTATCAATAATTACTAGAAAACCCTTATTCTAATTGAATATTATTTTAAGAAAAGATTAGTTTCTTTTTTAACCTTTCTTTCTCAAACACCATAGATGTGTTCTCCACTTTGAGAGACATGGCACATGTTAGTAGCTAAAATAGATAAAAATATTCTAAATATTGAAAAATGAGTAATGGTAGGGACACTAATTTTTTTTAGTTAAACTTTATTATTAAATAATGTCATAGCTTAATCCAGTTAGGGTTTTTGTATTGTTTCTTGGACTATAGTTGCTGATATTTTTTTTTTTAGTTCTTGACAACATTAAAGATTATAATTACTAAATCTAGGATTTTTTTACAACATTAATGATTAGTTATATTTTATTGTTGTGCTTTTAAGATATAAAATGACTAATAAAGACCATAACTGTTGTTACATATGAAAGTTCTGATAATGAGATATACAAACTTTAGTAGACCCAACCTAACATTAGCTCTTCACATCCAATACATTTAGCCTATGTTACCATCCTTACCTCCGAATATATTAAGCCCATTAAAGCCATAGCTTTATTTGACGAAGGAGCTCATAGAACCATTATTAACCTTAAAGTTCTTCCACCTTACTATACATATTTTAATAAAAATATTTTATTTATATTACATGGTTAATAACTTTTAAATTTACATGATGTGTGTGCATATTTTACAAGAAGAGTTATTTTAATTTCATAAATTTAAAAAATTATATAGGGTGATAATATATATATATATATCATTTAAGAAAATCAATGATTTTGAAAAACTAATTTTAAAATAGAGTTGCCTAAAACACCAGTATATCTGGAACATGTAATTTAAAAAAAAATAATTAAGAAAGTTGTTGTTTTAACCTTTAAAAAATAAATCTTACAATAAGCAATTGTGCTTTTAACGGGATAAGCAGCCTATTTTCCCATTGTACTCTTGCTTTGTGCACACATAAATCATGGATTTTATCCTTTAATTTATGGTTTCATTAAAGACTGCCCGCCCATCCAAGTTTATTAGTTTGAGCCTTTGAGGGACTAAGGTTGACCAATCATTTGCTAAACCACCAGAAGATGACACGTGGAATTTTAGAAAAGGGACTAGAAAGAGGTAAAAAAAAAATAGAAAAAAAAGGGAAGAGAGAGAAATGTGTTGACTTAAATTATCAGACCATAACCTATATATATAAAAAAAACAATTCATTTTCTTCCGTTATTTTAAGGTATTTTGTTTTTGTCTTTTTCTGATCTATTTTCTAAAATTTCACGTGTCATTTTTTATTAGTTTAGTGAATGAATGGTTAATTTACACAGTTAAAGGGTGTTTGACAGTACTGTGGTAGTTATTTTTTAAATTATTTTTTTTAAAATATTATTTTTCTAAAATTATTTTTGATATTGACACATAAAATAATTTAAAAATATAAAATAATTAATTTTTTTAAAAAAAATTAAAATTTAAAACATAGTTACAATAACCCCTTAAAAACGCATATTTTTTAAAAATTCAAATTTCATTATTATTGCAAGGGTATAAAATTATAATGGCCAAAAAGCATCAGACTGCGGCCAATCCAATGGCAAGCGATACCTAGGAAGCTGTGTGTATACGTATGTGTCTCTGGGACAGTACAAGATTCTGATACATTATTGCAAGGGTATAAAATTATAATCATTACATTACCTGTTTGGAAATCCAACCTTGTAAGATACAGCGTGGCATTTCATTACATCGTGTTTTTAAATATTTTAATTTTTTTAATTTTAAATTATTTTTTCTATATTTTTAAATCATTTTAAAGTGAAGGATTATATAAATTTAAATACCTGATGCCCATACTAATTATACAATTAATCGATACAATAATAATTTTTTATAAAGTATTTAATTAATTAAGGGGAAAAACAAATAAGCATAGGAACATTGTTATGCCCATCCCTTTCGAAGCTCCTACCTTTTGCTTTCTCCTTTGTCTCATTTCTCCACAAGGTGAATATTTTATAACTACACCCTCATTAGTCTCTAATTATCAAAGCCTCAACCTCTTAAGCTTAGGGTTTCGTTTCTTCTCTTCATTTTTATCTCTCCCTGTGCAAATTGTAATCAAGTTCGTTTCTTTTTGGCATTTTGAGGTACTCTGTTTCTTGACCCATGTTTTGTTTTATATGTAAATGGCCTTATTTTGTTTTGTTTTTGGGAATTTTTCTTCATTTTGGTTGGAAATATGAAAAGGGTTGGCGGGTTTATTTTTTATCTGGGTGTTGTGTAGTTTTGGCACAGTTTTGTTAATTGGGTGTTTTAATTGATGTTGATTTCGCGTGTTTCTTCTCTTTGTTTCTTAATGGAAATTTGAGTTTAGAAAGATTTTCCTTTTTGGGTCAATTTTAGTTTTGGTTATAATTAAATGTTTGGAAGACTTGATTTATTTGGGGGCTGTTGTGGTGTCATCTTCTCTGTTATTATTCTTTTTTCTGCAAATAGAAGGGTAATAATTCAGGCACTGTTTGTATTGTTGTGCTAATGATGTGAATTAGTGTTATTTTGCATATAGAACTGAAAACATAATTTTGTATTCGAACATATTTTTACTTGTTTGTTTATTGCCCTCTTTGATGTTGAAAGGACCTTTTAGTTATCACTGGAATGATGGTCTAGGTGTCCAGTATTTACTATGATTTTGCATAGTGGATCTTACAATTGATTATACAGCAGCATTTGTTGTCATTTATCCTTTACAAGAGTATGTCAATGCACCTCAAAAAAATTGAAAATTTGTCCGTGTCATGAAAATAAGGCCATTTTCAAGTTGAGTTTACATTTGTTACTTCCAAAATTAAAGAAAACTCAAGTCTTTCTTTGTTCATGTCATTGACTAGTGTTCTATCAGAGGTCAGTCTCTGACTGAAGTATAAGCATTCTGCGGTGTCCTTTAGACTTGTATTCAAATGTTGATTAATTTTAGATCCTTAATATGAATATTGTTTCTTTATCATTGTGGAATATGTGATGATTGTTTTGTTCTTGAACGTATCATCTTAGTTCAGTTGTTAAACTGGTGCAATTGGATAAATGCAGTGGAGAAGGGCAGACTTCAGGTGGAACTTGGCATCAGAAATTATCATATTTGTTCAGCAACTTGTCTAAGCATGCTGAAGTTTTGAATAAGTTGATTCAGAATGGAAATCTGATATGCCTCCTATGAAGATTCCAAAGTACTGGGTGGCAGCTACCTTCAATGATTTCTGTCATCATCATACATAGTGATCCTTGGTTGCAATATTCAGAACTAGTGTTGCCATTATACCCAACTTAGTAACTTTGCCCGTGTGGATCTTCATTTGGCCATAACTGTATTTAACTTAATTACAAAACAACTTTGTTGTGCTAATAGAAATAGCTAACACGGGTGCACTTTGTTGTGTGGCCGCTGGGCCACATGGAGCGAAATCACCTGCCACTGGTAGGGACTCTTCCAATAATCATGGTGAACCACATTGGCGAATAAACTCAAGTTTCTCACCTCCTCCATTGAGGATGTGGGATTGTAGGTTACGGTCAGATGGTTTATCACATGGGTCTCGTGCAGTTCATGATTCATCATTTTCCTCAAATAGTAGGGGAAGCAGAAGCTGGGTGGGAAGTGAACAGTATGCCAATCATCATCATTCTGTATCTGATGGTGCACTCTCTTATTCAGATAGCACACCTGACAATGTTCAGGAGCCCCGATGGACATCACCAGTGCAAAAATTTAATCTTAGTGACCTTGCGGCCTCTACTGCTGGAGGTAATCTTAATAATTTTTTCTTCAATATTAGATTCATGGTATTCTGATCTTGTCTACTAGTATACCCATCATGACAAGGGCAAGTCCTGTTTAGAGGTTTGTTTTTTTGATGGAGCAGTGCAAAAATGAGGTTTTTGTCTTGTTCCTTTTTCATATATTTTTGTGTGTGTTCAAGCTGTTTATCACCTTTATTTTTTTTTTATCATTTAAGGGATTGTTAAAACCATTATTGAAAGGTTTTCTAACACTAATCAGCTAAGCATAGAAAATTGTAATTTTAATTATCATACTTGTTGAATCAAGTCTTAAATTAACTGAATATCCTAATTATATAAAAATCTGTGTTGATTAGGTCATTTCTCATCTACGATGCCATTTAGTTCCCAAATGCTGAAAATCCGCTGGATGTTCTGTTAGTTTTCTGGAAACTAAAATATTATTTATTATTTGAAAACAAAAACTTATTGAGGCAAAATCCATGATTATATTGCAGATAAAATTAGATGGTTGAAAATAATTAAGTGAAATCTGTGCATTAATTTATATTGATGGTGGATTTCAATCACAAGAGAATTTTCATCCAAGGCTTCTCGTGCGTGTATGATCAGGAATCCTTATCTTTTTGGTGGATTTAGATCACACAAGATAATGTTTCATTTAAGTCTTCTCTTGTATGTAGGATCAGGTGACCATCTTTTTAATGCCGAATGATATCAAGAAGAATCAAAGTCACTAATTTTGGTTCCAGTAGAAAAGATAACAGAAGAAAGAATAGACAAAAGGAAAGAAATCTGATATTTTATTGCAGAAAATAAAGATTACATGGAAAATAAAACAAGTAGCCTCACACCACTCAAGAGAATCACTCTCATTTTGGAATCACACCAAAGACAATGAACTTTCTTTCCAATCTGCCCAATTCAGACATACATTCCACGTTAAATAGAAATATATAAGACAGTTATTTACTAGATAATAACCAACTAAGATAAGAACAATGGCAGTTACAATTAACTTCTCCTGCCACTTGGAATTATAAGATTATCTTCATTTATTCTTCAGTTATGGGTTGTAACTTCTTCCTTCTTGCCAACGTGTACCGTTGGAATTGTAGACTCCATAAAATATACTCCTTTACAAACTAGCTTGATTGCTGTCAAATATTCTGGACTTCTGTTTGCCTTGGACTAGAGTGCTGCCACTTTGGTCTCCAGAACTTGCATCACTTTTTGTGCATGTCTGCAAGCTCATGTTTAGGAAAATGTCTAGCTTTTTGGTAGTTGATTTTAATAAAATCTAGCAGTGTTATGTTGCTTGAGTTTGTGGTTTTGTGCCAGATATCTGGACGATTTTATTATTTACTGTTTTACAGGTTTGAATTCTAACATATTTTCAATTTCCAGGATCAAGATCCCAGCCCACTTGGTTTCCATGCTCCACTGAGGTGACTTATTTCTACTCTCTTTTGGTTTGTTAGAACCGGCTGAAAAGTTTCTATTGCATGACATTTTCCTTCTCTGGTGTTTCATGTTTCAGAGAAGATTTGCCATCAGAACAAGCATGACATCCCCTGGTTTTGATTCCCCGTCCTCACTTTCTGAGTCCAGCCATTGGGAATCAACTAGCAAGCGACCATTTGCTTTCTCCAGTCGCAACTTTTCAAATCAACGCTCTTTCATGTCAAAAGCTGTTTATCCATTAGTATTTCGCAACCCTGTGTCAGATTGTGAAACCTTTGGTGATGTGGGTAACAGTAGTCTTGGTAGGTTAACACCAGGTGAGGATCAGATATCGCCATCTCATTGGCCGGATAACAGTTCAAGTGTTGATTACAAGTTCCATAAAACCCTCACTGAACTTCAAAAGTTGGAGACGTCACCAGACCCCAGTGCAAGCTCTAGAAGAGAGGGTTTTAGATGGAGCAGTGCCAGCAGTTATGATCTGGGGATTGATGGAGAAAGGTTTGACATTGCAGAGCACATGGATATGGAGAGTCTGAGGTCCCCTAGTCGTCCTGTAGCAGAACAAAAATGTGGAGTTTGTGGAAAACTTTTGAGGCAAAAGTCTCCCTGGAGCTCACATCGAATCATGAGAGGTAGTGACATGCCAACTGCTGGGGTATTACCCTGCAGCCATGTGTTCCATGCTGAATGTTTGGAACAAGTCACTCCAAAGACCCAGACTCATGACCCTCCTTGCCCTCTGTGCTTGAAAACTGTAGGATCAATTGAAGAGTCCTCACCAGTTTCAGAGCCCTTGCAGATGGCTCTAAGATCTGTACGGAGAAGCAGAGGGGTGGTGATATCTGAGGCCCAGGGTAGTCACAGTAATACGGAAGCCTCTTATCATATCAAGGACAGATTGAGGAGAAACTGGCCTTGTACAGTGTCACCACGGAATGACAATGGGTCTTCAATAACCTGTCGTCTTAGAAGGCATTTTACATTTAAGGCTGGAAAAGAACTTTTCAACGCCAAGGTGTTCCAGAAGACTGGTTCCTCTTCTAGCCAGAAACCAGCTTGACACCGAATGTTTGTCGAGTAGCCTCGTGTATGTAATTACTCGCAAGTAGATTTCAACATTTAGATGTTTGATGAATCTTTCATGATACCTTTTTAAATCTGCTTGGGTTCATTTTTCAAGACAGTGGTAAGAACCCTTGCATGTTGTTAATTTATATATATAAGCTGTGGCAGATCTCTCTGACTCGTGACTATTTGTGACTATCCATGTGAGTTCTCTCATTCATTATTTTCAACTCTTTCAAGTTATTGATTAGCAAATATTGCATTCAGTTTTAAAGACTAGAGCATTTTAATTAGCTTAGGCGCCCTAGTGTTGGAAGTCTAAGTGACGCGGATTTCAGTGGTCAATCCAAATGAGCTGAGGACAGTGTCCGCTTGCATGGTTATGTTGGTCCAGAACAGTAATGAAGCGCGGCATCAGGCATGGTAGCTTGTTGGTTGCTGCTGTCAGGAGTGTGCAGGCAAGGGGTGAGAAGCATCTAAATTGCTCAATATTTGTCAAGGTTACTAATCAATTTAAGACAGATTTCCACCAAGCTGGTGGTGGCTTGAATATATGGTGGTGGTGCGCATCCATTTCTTTTTTTTTAATCCTCTCTTTTGTGTGAAGTCCAAATCCATTACAATGTATGCCACTATCTGGAGGTTTGCATGATATACCCACATGCCTGCCTCCTCTAAAGTATAGTAGCTTGCTGGCTTCAACTCTGAGTGGCTAATGCCACAAAAGTCTACAAGAAAACCCCAGTGGGCTCTCCATGATTCGGAGGAGTGGGTACTTTCTAGCTTCATGTGGCTTAGAGTTGTTCTTGGAAAACCATATTTGTAAACCACGATGAGAAGACCCAGTATTTTGGATAAAATGTGGGGCAAATTATATGCCCCAGCTATCAAGGTGTCTCAAAATCAGGTCCCTAAGCTTACCTTTACTTATTCTACAGCTTGAGCCAGTGGCCATGTGATCCCATGTGCAATTAGGTATTGTTCTTCAGATCTGTTATCTTCCTCTGGACTTTTTTATTTATTTATCCGTTTCCTGTTGCCAACAGACACTTCCTTGGACTGTCTGTTGCATTTTTTCCATTAGAATAGTCACTAATGACAAGAATACTTGGGATTTGCTACCCACAATTCTACTCGTAACAACCATTTTCCCTAGCATAAAAGAACTAAACATCTTGGTTCAGATAATGAGAGAATAATTCGACTTTGATTAGGTGCAGAAGCCTATCCACGTACCCAAAGAACTGCAGTGCTCTTGCATATCAATTAAGCTGTCGATCAATAGAAACGCGGGAACATGAATTAGGTAAAAGAAGCAGATAAAAAAAAAAAAAATTTCCCCTAGCTTCCATTCTAACTGATGCTTTTGGACAGTTCCCTTTGAAAATGTAATGATGATACATCCATGTGCTGTAGTTTGTTTGTTACTCTGATGTTTTGGTATTTTTCTTATGTAGCTTGTCATGTTTCTAGCGTTTGGTTTGGTCCTTTTCAAAAACACTCTATCAACAAGGGAATGAAAAGAAAGAAGACAAGGGGGAAGGACTAAGTTGTCTGTCGAGCATTTTTCATCAAAGAAAGTTGGATGTCAAACATATCTACCAGCTACTCATTATTCTATTCATGGGGATTTTGGGGGCATCAATAGATTCGAAGAGATTACATATTTTGGTGGATTCTTTACATGAAGCTTGAATATTAATCAGTTAATGTTTTTGGTAACTGGGTGAAGAAATCTGCATCCAGCAATATGCGCAGAGCTTGAAATTAAGAGCAAATCAGAAGTGAAGAATACTTTGGTAGAGAAAATCTTCTGTTATGATTTGATGCATCTCCATACCAATATCCAAGATTTTTGAAAATGATTAGCACAGCTTAATAATTTCGTTGCTAACTATAGGTTAAGCTGTAAAGATCAGAAGCACTTTATTCTTTAAATAGAATTGCAGCAAGAAAGCATTAAGGTTCATCAGCTGGACACAGCTAAGAAAGCATGAAAGCATGATGGGATATATTCATAAATAGTGCAGAAACAGTATAATTCATCTTTTCAACCATGGACGGTCTCCCACGTGCACAGAAATTTGATTAGACATTTGTCAAACCTCTTTTTATCAACGCAGACAGGCAGCAGCCTTATTTTGTTCTTTGCCTTTGGGTGTTAGCGTTGGAAAACATATATTCAAAGAGAAATTTCTTTTCTTAGCAGTGGTAAAATTGTTTCCTTACCGGATGACGTTCATGGTAAGGTTTTGCCTGCAACATGCAGAGCACCAAATAATCAGTGACAGATTATTATTTCCAACAGGAGATCTTTGTTCTCGGCTCACTCTTGAACAGCAGAAATGTTCTCTCGGTATGTTGACAGCATGTGAAAGGTCAGAAGCTCAACTTTCTGACCTCCAAAAACGTCAAGGAGTTGCAGACCAGAAAACAAAAGGATATATATACACTAAAGAATAGCAGACCAACTCAGAAAGTAACATTTATGCATCTACTCTTATCCACTCGAAATTAGAGATTCAAAGAACTTGGTCGGTGCTATCTTTTTATCTTTCTAGTTAACTTTAACAGACATCCAATCATTTATTCAAACAATTTCCTTAAGAAATCTGAAACTTTTCTACTTCAGTAAGGATTCCCTATATATAGACGTCAAGGGGAGAATAAGATAGTTAACCATGCAAAAACAGGTTTATATTAGGGTATTGAAAAGATTAGGTTAAATTTGGATGTATAGCAAGGACAGAAGGCAGGCCGAAAAGAGCATGTATACAGGCTGTTATGCTGCTAGGTATGATTGAATTTAACTTTTAACAATACATTTACCATGTTAAATGATGTCAAGCAGTAGAGATAAGTCTCTATAATGGTGCAGAAACAATCATTTATCCTTTATCTTTCCGTAGTGTTTGTGATTGTTATAACGGTTATTTTTTAAAGTATATTTTACTTGAAAATATATTAAAAAATTATTTTTAACAATAGTATATCAAAACAATCTAAAATTATAAAAAATTAATTTAAAATAAAAAAATTTATAACTTTTTAAAAATACTTTTTAAACGTAAAACAAATAACCTCGAATTCTAAGATGAGTTTTGAAAAAACATAATAAAAATAATAAGAAATTGTACACTTTTCTTGTATAACTAACCTTTAGACATGTAAATGATGTGAAGTATAAGGAAATAAGGTGTTGAATTTTTTTTTTTACCAACATTAAGGTATTTTCGAGTTAGTTTGTGTACTTTAACTAGGATTGAAACTTGAATGTAATAATAGTTATATTTTAAAATATTTTTTGTTTGAAAATATATTAAAATAATTTATTTTTTTATTTTAAAAAAATCACTTTTAATATCAGCACATCAAAACAATTAAAATACATAAAAAAATAATTTTTAAGCGAAGTTTTTTTATTTTTTTATTAAATATTTTTTAGAACGCAATTTCAAACCACGCATTTGAATTAATGAATTTAATATTTTTTTTCATGGATATTAACTCCAAGGTTCGTAACTAGGAAGTAAAGCAAAGAAAACAAACCTTTTTAACAACTAGGTCAACCCCTTAAAGTTTATACATTTTAATACCAATATAATTTTAAAAATTTGAAATCAAAATTAATTTACCAGTAGCTTTAAGAAACTCAAATGTTTTGAAATATATTTCATATAACAGTCATTTATAATATTTTTTTAGGAAAGATATTCCTAAGCTACTATATACCAAATGAGGCTACATTCTTTTTCAAATGATTTTATAGACACCCTCCTGTATTATTGATACGGTGCATTCAAAATAATTTAATAAATTTTTCTAAGTATGAACCTAGAAAGTCAGAGGAAGGGAAAGAGCAAACCTTCTTTGCCATTCGGAGATTGAAATTAATTATACTTACCTTCTTCTTTTGTTATTCTACATGTCAAGATTATAAAATTGGTAGTATGGCACTACCTTTTGGCAAACCTCTCCTCCTTGGGATAGCATATAGTTTTCTCCACAAACATCTATAAATACAGGTTCATTCCCCAGCTTCTTCCCTGCCTTTTCCTATTCATTGACTTGTGTTTTCCAAGCTGATTTCTTTGAGTTCAAATTTATTAGGCCATTGTAAGCACAAAGTTATCAATGATTTCCTTTTCCCACTTGCAAATATAATCCTTATCTCAAACTGTGTTTCTTTTGCTGCTACTTTGCAGGAAATGGATTTTCTTGGAGTTTGTCTCGTAGTCTTCCTAACCATGTCCAAAACAATTCATGGCTATGGAGGTGGATGGTCTAATGCTCATGCTACCTTCTATGGAGGTGGTGATGCTTCTGGCACAATGGGTAAGAACCAAAATCCAATGAGATACCTGCTAGTCTACATATCTCTTTGCTATATGGTAGTTCATAGCTCAATGAATTTATGTTTATGCTACAATATATAGGAGGAGCTTGTGGTTATGGAAACCTCTACAGCCAAGGTTATGGGACAAACACGGCAGCATTAAGCACGGCTTTATTCAAGAATGGACTAACCTGTGGAGCTTGCTTCGAACTCAAATGTGTAAATGATGCCAGGTGGTGTCTCTCGGGATCTATCATAGTCACAGCAACAAATTTTTGCCCTCCAAACAGTGCAGGAGGGTGGTGCAATCCTCCTTCGCAACACTTCGATCTTTCTCAGCCTGTTTTTCAACATCTAGCTCGTTACAAAGCAGGAATAGTCCCTGTTCTATACAGAAGGTGAGCTTACTCGTCATCATATAAATATGACTCAACTTTGCTCTAAAATCTCGACAATATACTGAACCAAACAATCTTTATTTTGTTTACAGAGTTGCTTGTAGGAAAACTGGAGGAATCAGGTTCACTATTAATGGTCATTCATACTTCAACCTTGTCCTTATAACCAATGTTGGTGGTGCTGGTGATGTTGTGTCAGTCTCCATCAAAGGATCTAGAACTGGTTGGCAGCCAATGTCTCGCAATTGGGGCCAAAATTGGCAGAGCAATTCTTACCTGAATGGTCAAGCACTCTCTTTCAAGGTCACAACAAGTGACGGACGATCTATCATCTCCAGCAATGTGGCTCCTCCAAACTGGGCTTTTGGTCAAACCTTCCATGGAGGGCAGTTCTAAATTCCATATCCCATGCCCAAACTAACTGAAACCACTTCAAAGTTTAGCCTTCAAGGGAAGAAGATATTGATTAGTATTGAAAATTTCTCTTCTGATTAGTTTATATAGGACCTGCATACGTCAAATGTGTTAAAAGTGTTTGTGACATAGTTGACTATGGTGTCACAGCTATGGGCCCTTTTAGAAATGGCCATGGGTGCATTTGTTGCCTTCCCTGCACAACCTACAAAGGGTTGGTGAATTTGCTTGTAAAAAATGTCAGCAAAACCTAGATCAGTTTGAGACGTCATAGCAGTCAGAGAGATTGTATAATGTTTTTTTTTAGCTTGCATGCGATATAAAATCGCTCATTATATGATGGTCCATCAGTCCTCAGAATAAAGCTTTAACAGGCTAAAGTCCATCGGTCCTTTCGTACAGATTTTCTATCAACTTCGACCAGCGAGCAACCACAATTCTTGTACTCACCAGCTTAGCTTAGTGTGTGTTTGGCAAATGTAATTACTGTTACTTTTCAAATAGCTTTTTGTACCAAAATACATGTCAATGATTTTTTTTATTTTTTAAAAATTATTTTTGACATCAGCACATCAAAACAAAACGATCCAAAAATTACAAACCGCACTCAATTTTAGCAAAAAAAAAAAATTCAAAATTTATCGAAACGCAATTACATACACAATGCTAAAGCTAAACAGACAATTAATATTATTGTACTAGTGGTTCGCAAAGGTAAAACAAAAGCAGTGTCCCTTGACCATTAATGTTGAAAAGGTTAAAAGAAGCAAAGGCTAAGCAGGTTCCTTTAGTTATGACATTGCAAGTAATAGAGGATGATTAACCACAAATGCTTGAAAAAAAATATTCAAGCACCCCCCATTTCATACCCAGATGAAATTCCTAGGATTATTATACTTATTTTCTAGTTTTTTGGTGTCAGACGATAGATATTACATATGAAATCGACTTTCGGAGAATTTTCATGGCACAGGTCCTCTTTGGATCCAAAACACATGCTCCTTCACTGATCCATCAGCACAGGCCATCAATCCCAGTATATAATAATCATTGGATTTGTCTAACAATGTGTGGCAATTGACAGGATCAACATCTTTCTTTCAAAGCCAAGTATCAATACCAATAAAATGCTAAAAGCTACACTGTCAGACAAGGTTAAGAAACACCAGCATCGCTTTCTACATAATTGGATACTGCTTACAAGGGACTTGTACACAACTCCAATCAAATAACCAACACTGAAATTTGACAAACCTGAAATCGTGAAATTAAAGTCAGTAGATATGTAGGATGGATGAAATATAGGAGGCGCTAATTGGAGGGAAAACAAATGCAAATCAAACATCAATCCTCCAATTCCTCCTAGTTTAAAACGCCTAAAAAACAGGACGTCTTTCTAAAAGAAGAGATGGATAAATTCATTCCTTAAAGTATTGCATAAATGCAACCAACAGTAGTAAGCAATTCTTCGAAGCCATATATTCTCTCCCACCCTAACAGCCAAGGTGTGGAGCATATAGCAATGAAAATTTATTGATCATCAATAGAGCATGATTACACACCACAAGCCTGCAAAGTTATAGTGTTGATATAAGGACATGTTACCTAGTCCAAGTCGATAGTTTTGATAACATGTGATCAACATATTGTTTGCTATATTGATAAGCATGTCAACATGATCAATATATAATTTATCATGTCAACATATCTATCATTGTGACAATAATCTATTGACCCCTTTATGCCATGACAACAAACCTGTGAAAGTTGATTACCAACATATTCCACATCAACATTATAAAGCCATAGGCCTACAGAAGTCAACAGAAAAAAAATATCAAGCATCATACATTTCAAATCCGGATTAATTCCAAAGGAAAATCATTATCTTCTAGTTATTTAATGTTAGACAATAACATATAAGCAATTGACTTTCAATGGGTTTTCCAGAAGCTAGACCTCTCCTAATCCATCAAATTTACCACACCACTGATCATAATAAGTAAAAAACTTGGATTGTACAACAATGAGTGGAAATTTTAGCACTTGACAAAAAATGTTATGCATCATCTTTCATCTCTCTGTCAAGGCAAAGTACCATTAACACTAACAAAAAGCTTATAGTCATTGTTCAACAATGTAAAGGATCACATACATGACTCTCTGTCAAGGCAAAGTACCATTAACACTAACAAAAAGCTTATAGTCATTGTTCAACAATGTAAAGGATCACATACATGAGACTTAAGCATAACTCAATAGTTAGATAACCAAAATTGAAACTTGAGAAACTAACATTGTGAATGGGAGGTTAGAAGTTATACAGGATGAATGACTTGGAAGAGAGATGGATAAGCAGGAAAATGAAAAGAGTTTGATGATTTCATTCCTTCATCTATATTCCACTTCCTTCTACTTTGAAAAAAATTTCTTTATGATAAAAGAGTTTGATGATTTCATTCCCCAAGTATTGCATGCAATTAACAGATACAAGCAATCATTCACATTCCATAAAGCCATATATCCCCCCACCACCATAACAAACATGGTGGAAAAGTTAGTCATAAAAATCTTAACTCATCTAGACAATAGATGTATCATCAAAATCTTTATAATTCAATATAATATATGCAAGACCTAAATGCATCAATTGTAACAAATACAAACAATTCTCTTATTATCGCCTACCTATGTTCAAATATACCCCCTCCATAAACCAACCAATAAAGAAAAGATCGAAAAAGCCATAATCACCATCTGAAATGATTGAACTTTTTATTTGTGTTGTCTTTTTTATAATTTAGTCTATGAGTAAGTTGGTGAACCAAACCTACATAGCAATTTGTTATTATAGTTGATATATCAAAACAATAAATGTATAATGCACGTGCACATATATCCCATTGGCAAGTATAGGAACTAAAAACGCATAAATAATCTAAAAGTCCATATTGTTGCCTTCCTAATACATCGCGCTAACAACTTGGCCTAGAAAAGTCAGCCGATCAATCAATCCAACCATAGCAATCTTTTGACAAATACAATCAATATTCTCGGATTCAACATGAACAAATACATCATTATTTTTAAAAAAATAAGTAGCTATTAAAAAGAGTTTATTATGTTGGAGTCACTGCTCATCTGAGACCAGAATACATCTGAAAGGAATATACACTTATTAAGAATTCTAATTCAAACACATGAAACTGCCGTAAAAATGTCTGAAAATTTACATTATTTGATCACTCTTAAACCCACAATGTCCTTTTAACAAACGAGAGTCAGAAACATTCGGGCATAGAAAGTCACTAAAACTACCTGCAGATGATGGTATGCAACAAGCAGCAGAAACCTACAGCCTGTTGGACAAAAGCAAACATTATAAATTACGAGATTCCAAAATTAGATTGAACTCCAATTCATGCTTGCTTGTACAGAAGAATTTACATAGAATTTTAAATAAATTCATAATATAGCTAGAGAAGGGATAGAAAACAAGCCCTCTTGTTTTAAAATAAATGTTTCTATATTTTACTTGTAAGAAAAAAAAAATCAAGCACAGATAACTAGGAAAAAGCATAATGAAAAAAAAATTGATGGTTGTGAGTTAGCCCGCGAAGCCATCACTGCCCAATCGAAGAACAAAGATGGGGCTCTGACCGCAGGCAGTCTTCATCGCAGGAATCGGACACCTCAAAATCGACCGAAAACCGAATCTCTCACACTCTTTCCTAAGTGGCGGAGCCGCCAGCAGCCATGGCAACATAGAGGGTGGCTCTATTAAGAGATAGAGAGAGGGTTTTGGCTTAACTGAGAGTCCAGATCTTCTGCTCAGATAAGATCACGTAGTGAAGTTTAGTGTTAGGGTTTTAGTTTGGTTTTATAGTGGTTAGGTTTTCGTGATTTCTTAAATGCCTCTGAGGTTGGTGAGTATTTACTTAAGTGTAATGTATGTTTCCGTCTTAATGGTAAGGGTATTTATGGGAAGTAGAATTGTTTGCAGAGTAACTAATCAGAACCTTGCTTGACATGCTATGCGTTCAGCCAGTACCATATGTATTGGAACGACGCGTCTCCTTTTCATCCGATCAGCATTAGGGGTGTTAAAAAAAAACTGAGTTATTGTAATATTCGTATTATCTTAACTAGTCTGTTAAATTTAATTAATGTGAATATTATAAATAATAATAAATTAAAAAATTAAATAAATAGATACGAGTTAAGATTTTTAAAAATCACCCAACCCGACTTAATTTGTATAACTCTTTTAGATAGTGAATAACCCTTCCCGTATAAATATATTTTTTGTCCTTATTTTATTTTATTTTATTTTTATATGTATCATTTTTTTTTATCTCAAGTCTCATTTATCATTTTTTTTATGCTTAGTGCTAAAAAATAATTGCAATATCAATTATAATTAAAAACAAATAATTATATGCTTTTAAAAGTATATTTTTTTGGAATAATTGATGAATACAAGAATTTATATACTCAATCTGTAAATATTTATAATATTTATAAAAATTTAATTTAATCTAAAATATTTAATTTGTTTGGATTTAAAAAAAATTAAATACATTGAATCTATAATTTATAAAATATTAAAAATTAAATTGAATGTAATTATGTATAATCACCTTAGACATGAACACCCCTAATCAGCATAAACTCTTTCACACCTTTTCTTTGTGGTTGTATCCATTGTTTTTGTCTCGTTGATTTTTTATTTTTATCATTATATTTTATTAATTTTTTATTTTTTAAAGTTTATTAAAATAATAAAAAATAAATCTTACAAATTAAAAGGTTGAATAAGAATGAAATTGAAAAAAATATAATTTCATAAATTATCTCAAATAAAATAAATAATAATCAAAATAATAGAGATCAAATCTAACAAATAAAAAAATTGAAAGATGAAGAAATTAAAATAATAATAATTACCATTTCATAAATTATTTCAAATAAAATAAGTAACAATTAAAAGAATAAGGACCAAATTTGATAGATAAAAAATTTCAATTAAAAAATGATAAGGAAAAAGCAAATAACAATTATAAAAATGAGGACCAAAGTTAATATAAAAATTAAATTCTAAGAGATGAAATTGAAAAAACAATATTCAAAAAAAAAAATATATATATATAGAGAGAGAGAGAGAGCAATCAAAAGTTTGAGAACCAAATTTGATATAATCAGCAAATAATATGATATTTTTAAATTTTTCACAACTTTCAAAAAATGTTTTCCGTTGACCAACTTTTCTAATAACAAATAAATACATGAAAGTTTCGAAAGTGATTTCAGAAAATCACTTTCCATCAAACAAACACTTTCCTCCTAAGAAAAAGAGTTTCGCTCGATTTTATAACAAAATTAAAAAATTATTTACAACAAAAAAAAATTGTAATTTTTTTAGTAAAAAAACAACATAGATCTATTTATAAAAATCATATCAAACACAATCTTAATTTATGATTTTTGAATTATAATTTTTTATTTTGAGTTATAATTTAAGAATTATGTTTCATAAAAAAACTTATTTAAAAAATTTATTAATTCTGAAATATTCATCCATGATAAGTTTTTAAACTACTTGATGGGCGATGTTACATGGACCCCTTTTAGGTACGCCCTCCCTCAGCAATGATTGTTAAAACTGATATAGGATGGATAATTGAGTATAAATATTTATAAAATGATTCATGTAACAAACATTTTACTAGGCTTGCATTATTGCGACCGGTGATAAAGAGTTGGTCACAAAAGTAGAGGGCATCCATGGCATAGGGTATTATTCTAGTGGACAAAATATCGAACTAGAGCAATGTAAATGCAATAATATTACAAATAAAATTAAAATGCATCATCGTTTTATTGTAAATTGTGTACAATACAATCTACAATAAAATATATAATGAGTCATTCAATGAAAAAATAAACTCGTAATTAGAGATGGAATCATATTTATTTTACAGTGTAATTACTCTCGTGCCATAAAAAATTAAAACATAACTAATGTTTAAGGGGTGTTTTTAGATTTTCATATTTTTTTATACAGTGTAATTATCGCATAACTCTTGCGGTCAACTATTTTTTGCCTAAGATCAGGGGGCATTTTGGGTTTTTTAACTTTGGTTTTCTTGAAATTATATCATGGGATCAAGGGTGTTTTGACCTTCGTATAATTAAAAAAAAAATAGTTGGTGTGTGCAGAGCACGCGTCAACAAGTGGGAGGTGTCTTCGCCCTTTAGTAGCCTTCCGCGATGGCATCCAAAGCATCATGCCACCTCTACATGGTGGGCGAAGCGTGTTGGTCTTCATGGCATGGAGAAGCTCCTGTGATAATTTTTATCCTCCTCTCTCTTTTCCCTCTCCTCCACCTTAAAAGGTGTGTTGGCCTTGCAAAGTTGCAAAGTGATCTTCAATCATTTAATTGTATTGAATTTGATTTTTTTTTTTAATTTTGTTCCTTGGCATTTATTTTTATGTATTTTTTAATTAAATTTGATCCGTATTCTTTTTATTCCTATTTATTTTGCTTTTAATCAATTTTTTGATTGGATTTTATTTTTCAATTTAATCTCTAATAATTTGATTTTAATTCTTTTTTTTTTTGTAGAATTTGATCCTCATTCTTATGATTGCAATTCTTTTTATTTTGAGTTCTCTTCTTGATTAATTGTTTTTTCTTCAATTTTCATCGCTTATTGTTTAATTTTATTGAATTTTCATATCATATCTGGTACTTATTTTTTTATCATGCTTTTAAAATCCACCGCTGGAGTCGACCCTCGTCATGTCCCATGTCAAGGGTTAGGAATCGTCTTTGTCAAAAACATTATTGTTGGACTAATTGCGTAATTCTCATTTTATAGATCACGTTTAGTAAAGACTAAAATTATAGTACATGGAAGGGACTCTGTCGAATCGATCATGTATAACTATAATAACTCTTATTAGCTCTCTTATTTAATTATGGTGTATGATGTGATCAATGTGTATAAAGTATTAACGTTACTATACCATTATATGTCGATATATTAATTAAACCATGAAGAAAGATAATATCATGTGAGCAAGTAGGAGAATATAAAATTTGACTCACAGAGATAATTCATTGATGATGTATGAACTGCATGTTTTATTCAATAAAAAATTAAGCAAAATAATTAAGGATCAGAAGAGAAACATAATTTTCTTCGTCAAATTACACGAAGGGCTCCAATCTCTCAAATGACTTGATACGAATAAAGGTACACTTTCTTTAAATATTTATTTGAATATAAAAATTATAAAATTCTAAGATCATGACATTATAATTTTTAATTGCTTACAGTCTCATCCAACTTTATATAACAACTTCTTTCCTTCACCTCTCAGCCTCTTCATGTCTGAAAATGCCAATACATGGAAGGAGTTGATGAAAATAACAAAGCACTCAAAAGAAATTTCAAACAGGAAGAAGTTATGAAACAAAATATAAAATGACTTGAAGGCCTCGTGATAGAAAGGAGTTGTATTGATGTCTGGAGAGAGGCTGCCGGTGCTGCATTTGGCAAAGCATGATGAGATATAATGTATTGGAATGGAGACGAAATGGATGATAGCTTTCGAGGAGGGAGGGAGACCTTTCTGACTCAGAACATCCCTGAAAAGTAGAAGGCTTCGACAAATGAAAAGGGAAAAAAATCATTGCCAATAAAACATAGCATGAGCATAAATTAGAGAGAAGCATTTTAGCAAACTAGTAAACAGAGTAATAGATCTCTGTTTCGATGCTCCTATTCTGCTGATATAATTTTGGCTGCACATTTGATGGATTTCTTCAATTATTCTCCCAGCTGATCTTCTGTCATGCTGTTGAACATATGCACTGCTTTTTTTTTCTGGGAAGAGTTGTTTATGCTGGGCTGGAGAGCTGCAAGTATTGATCTCTTATGCCTTCACAAGTCTGTTCTTCAACTTCAGGCCTGCATATTTGGGTTTTGCACTGTTATTTGATCCATACTTTCGGCTCATCTTGTCCAGTCCTAGTGTTTTGCAGCAACTCTTGAGTCTTGACGAGCTCAAATTGAGACCAAGCATTTGAAATTTAATTTAAAATGTTGGGATTTATCTGTCATTAGTCAATTCTCAATAGATTAACGCGGTGTTAAGCTTTCTCGTGAGAAAACGAATGAACACCAACCAATGGACCACACACTTGGAAGAAAAGCAAACAACAGCAAAACTCAACATAAGAAAATAACAAGCTGCTATTATTTTAATTACCATGATTCATTAAACAAATCATTGATCAATAAGAATACTAAATCAAGAAGTTGACAGGTTTAGCGATAAAAAAGAGAGAGCACCATTGCTTTTTTCTCTTCTTTCTCTCTACCAACCAGCTAGCTTCATTATTTTCCAACGAACATCAAATCATTACGATAAAAATCAACACCCACTTCCTCTATCCACAAGGTGCACAGAAGCAATCTTACTTTTATCTGTCCACTCTTGTTTCTGTAGTTAATTTGTTGATAAGTTGCTAGGCTTGAGAATGAGTTGAAGGATATGGTAGTGTGTGCACACAAACCAAGTTGCAGTGCTACCTCAAAGATTATTGTATCAGATGACAACTACCGGAAGATTAATATATAACCAGCTGCCATCTCCTTGTGACAATGCTTGTTAGCGTGTAAGAAACTTCCATATTTCTTCATCCATAAGGTACAGAACATTCTTATATATATCTCACCCTTAGCTAAAAACGAGGAAGGCCGTCTTTTTTTCATCCTACTCTTCCGCTCTCATTTTCAATCTTTGATAATGTTCAATGGAGTTCTAGATTTTATTTTTTGTCTTAATTCTATAGAGATTTGACAGCTTACTTCGTAATTCTTTTCATGCATGCCTTTGACAGGATTTTGGAGTAGGATTTTTTCAGTCTCGAGGAACAATTATCTATTCTGCTTTCATGACATGAAACAATAGCGAGTTGTTTCACTCTCTGTTTATTCTGAAAAATTCTTGTACACTGTGAAGAGGTTATATGAAATATAAATCATTTTTATCACAATCTTAAATAATAGAGGCAGATTCAATTTTTGGTAGTGCCCAATGGTTCAATCTGTGGCACATCATATTTTCATCCCCCTTCCTCGGATCCATCAAGAGTTCTACTTACTAGATATGTATGCATGATAGCCATAAACAAGCAAGTGCTCTTGATAAGTACATACGGTTCTATGTCCTGGAGATTCTAACAAGTTGTTTTGTGTAGGTTCTGTTTTCTTTGTTGTTTGATTCTTCTCCTTATTTCTTGTGATTCATTGTTTGGTTAATTTGGCTGTTGTGTAGATAAAGGGAGATGGAAGATGAAGTGGTGGATCAGTATTGGTGTCACATGTGTTCTCAGATGGTGAACCCAGTAACGGAAGCTGAGATTAAATGCCCATTCTGTGAGAGTGGTTTTCTGGAAGAGATGGGCAACGTGAGAGAAGTCAATAACAATATCTTTGATTTAGGATCAGAACATGCATTCTCTCTTTGGGATACATTCTTGCTGGACCTTATGGGTGGCTTAGGCACTTCTGGTTCACGTAGAATAGCTCAAGAACATATCAGCAGTACCAGTTTCCAAGATGATGGGCTAGACTTTGAGTCCTTACTTCGAAGAAGAGGTAGACTAAGCACATCTTCAGTCCAACGCTTACTTCAAGATCTTCATTTGAGGTCAGAGAATCCTGAAAATGACAGGGAGAGCAGCGGCGGCAGTAGTAGTAGCAGCAGTAGTGTGATTTTGGTCAATCCTTTCAATGAAGAGGCAATAATTCTTCACAGTCCTGATAATATGAACCAACCAGAAAACCCGAGTCAAAACGTGTCAATTTCTTTCCAGGACTATCTTATAGGACCTGATGTGGATTTATTGCTACATCATTTGGCAGAGAGTGGTCCTAACCGATACGGGACTCCTCCAGCAGAGAAAGAAGCAGTTAAAGCAATGCCAACAGTTTCCATTACGCAGAATTTGCAGTGTTCAGTATGCTTGGAAGAGTTCGACATTGGATGTGAAGCAAAGGAGATGCCATGTAAACACAAATTTCATGGAGAGTGTATTGTTCCATGGCTGGAACTTCATAGTTCCTGCCCAGTTTGCAGGTTCCTAATGCCCTCTGATGATTCCACGACTGGAGTAAGCCAGTCGAGAAGTGACGAAGATAGAACGGAGAGCAATGATGCTAGGATCATTAATAATGGGAGAAGGTATTGGGTCCCTATCCCATGGCCTTTTGATGGTTTGTTTCCTTTATCAGGATCTCAAAATGGTGGGAGTTCTTCATCAGCACCCTCATCAACCACCATGCGTGGAAGTGCTTCCTACTCCGATGAAACTTGAACACTTGTGTTCCTAACGTACTTGTGCTTCTTTTATATGTTCCCGTGCCTTTCTTCAGTGTATTGCCATCTTATCTTAGCAAAATGGTTTCCTGCAAACCGTTTCATGTATAGAAACAACTTTATGGTTTGAGAAATTGATTGCTTCTGTTGCTGTCTTCCAATTTGTTACTGCTATACTTTATGGAACCTTTTCTCCTTGCGGTGGGATTGGTGCCCAAACTAAACAACTCAACATTGCATTGGCCTCTGGGATTAAACCTTTCTACTACTAAATGGGCTTAGAAAATATTTAAAGGTGCAGAAAGACTAATGGAACATGGAAAAAACAGATCCTATACGGCATGTAAGCAGAGAAAAAGATAAATTGCCAAAATTGTGAAGATGCACTCTTCCAATATTCAATTATTTATCATT